>OZ007580.1:46551062-46761062 GCA_963931925.1 Onchidella celtica
CATAGCTTTAGTGGCATGTCAATAATGTATTAAACTTTAACTGGTTTTTGTTTCAAAGTGCCACATTATTATAGCAATGATCTGTCTATCTATCTATCTATCTATCTATCTATCTATCTATCTATCTATCTATCTATCTATCTATCTATCTATCTATCTATCTATCTATCTATCTATCTACCTATCTATCTATCTATCTATCTATCTATCTATCTATCTATCTATCTATCTGTCTATCTATCTATCTATCTATCTATCTATCTATCTGTCTGTCTGTCTGTCTGTCTGTCTGTCTGACTGTCTGTCTGTCTGTCTGTCTGTCTGTCTGTCTGTCTGTCTGTCTGTCTGACTGTCTGTCTGTCTGTCTGTTAGGTTTGTCATCGGGAGAGTCCAATGTTTCGACAAAGTGTCTAAGCATAAGCGCAATAATAGGATCGTACAAAGTTTGAAGATTCCGTTACATAATTCACCTTTTCGTACACACTTTGACACTGTGGCACTGTTTACTACAGTTGTTTTTAATTGCCAATATCTCACATGCTAGTATAATATTGTTGTTATATGATGCATCATCTATAATGGAAATAAAGTTTCATATAAAGTTTCATAATACGTTTTACTATTGTTGCGCCTACATACACGTATCTATCCCTAACCCCGTCCTTATCCTCAACCCTAAATCTTATCCAATCCCTAACCCTGACCCCTTAAGCTTTCAACTCAAATAAACAGGAGGAAAACCGAAAAAAGCATATCTAAGGCTGTTGTTAGGAGTATTTCGGGAGGGGCTTTGTAGCTCTGGTATCACAAAAGGTTTTTAAATACGTACCGCCAGTGCAAAAAAACTTGGGGGCATACATATACGTACTTGCAACACCATTCATCTATCTATTTGTTTGCCTGTCAGTCAAAGTCCCTTCGTCTGTGTGTCCGTTTGTCTGTCTGTCTGTCTTTTGGCTACAACTAAATCGAACTTACCAGCTAGCCAAGTAAAAATGCATCAAAGGATGAATATCAACTGACAAAACTTCTCACTTAATCGAACCTTCTAGTTTCATACACAACATTACATGTGCAACGTACCAATCTCTCACACCTCCAACGGATCAACTCTTAAAGACTCACTGACCCTGAGAAATCAAGTACTCGAATACCAAGTCCATGCAAAGAGCTGCACTTTGCTCTATCCAAACTCGATGATTCCGGCCATGGGCCTTGATCGGGCGCTAAGTAAATATGTTTTTGCGATTTCTGACACAAACGGTAATCGACTCATCAAATCTTTGCATGTCCACGAGGTGAGAAATCGGTTCTTAAATACACAACTGGCCAAGATCAATACTTGACAGAATGTGGATCCGAATATAATAGAGTGTGGAGTTGAAACCAAAATGGCCGTATGTGGAGTTTCCGGTATTTTTATGTTTGCGGTGTTAGCTATAGCGAGAGTGGTTACACAATTCTGAAATCGCCGGACGCAAATAAACATGCCTTGAATGGAGATTAGGTCTATAGGTCTGGATATGGAAATACTTAAACTTTTCTATGCTCTGTGATGTGTTTGTGTGGTTGAGAGAGAGAGAGAGAGAGAGAGAGAGAGAGAGAGAGAGAGAGAGAGAGAGAGAGAGAGAGAAAGAGAAAGAGAAAGAGAAAGAGAGAGAGATTCAGAGAGAGATAGAACTGGAGAAAGCGAGAGAGAGAGAGAGAGAGAGAGAGAAAGAGAAAGAGAAAGAGAGAGAGAGATGGAGAGAGAGATAGAACTGGAGAAAGCGAGAGAGAGAGAGAGAGAGAGAGAGAGAGAGAGAAGAGAGACAAAGAGAAATAGAGACAGAGAAGACAGAAAGACAGACAGACATAGTTAGACTGACTGATAGAGGAAAGAGAGGTGGAGACTTGGAGGGGAAGAGACAGAGAAAAGAGAGAGAGACAGACAGAAAGATGGGGGAAGAAACAGGGAGGGAGAGAGAGAGAGAGAGAGACAGACAGGCAGTCAGAGGGAGAGACAGAGAGGGGGGGCAGTGAGAAGAGATAGAGAGAGAAGAAGAGAGAGAGGGAGAGAGAGAGAGAGAGAAAGAGAGGAGGAGGAGAGATAAACAGATCGAGTAACAGAGAAAGGAAAAGTGAAACAGACAGACTGTAGACGAAAGGCTAAAATGTGGTCATACGGCCTTCTCTTCAATCCTGAGTCACCTTAAGACAAATGCATGATACAGTTTTCTGGAGAGAATGTCCAAGCGTTTACATAAAATACACGTGAGAATTATGTGTGTCTATGGTTGTGTGCTCGCTCGTCTGTGTGTACGTGTGCTTGCAAGTCACTGGGGCACAAGCGATCTGTTATCTATAGATACCTCATCATACAGAGATCACTGTTGCTCCATGCTTTCTTTTCACGCGTCATTTTTCGTGCATAATCGACGTTTTTTACTGGCACTTTGTAAGCGCTGAATTATTCAATTGCCATCGCCTGTATTTTTATTTCACCTCTCTCTACTCAGTCGGGCGTGACTTTTACTGTTATTGATTCGTTCATTCATTGCCCTCATAGCTAGCCTCGTTCTAGTTTTTTAATTGTCTGAGGGGGCCGTACATAAAGCACAGACAAAATATGGTTAAAAGAAACAGTTGCCTGTAGCAAAACCCCGAGGGATGAAATAATTCAGAAACGATACAATCAAACGCAAGGGAAAGGGTACTACATACAACCTTGGTTCGACCCCCCGGATTTTCTGTGGTTTTTATATTATTTCACCACTAAAGTACGTAGAATGAGCCATTTCGCTGCCATTTCTTGTTCTTGTTTCTGTGTGTTTTTGCTGTAGGGATTAGGTTTTTTAGAATTTTGTCCGGGCAGCGGCCTTGTTTGGCCTGCTCTTCTGGAATTTGACCTGCTGAGGTATCTTTAATGTGCCCAATGTGCACACTTGCCCTCGGAGTTTTTCGTCCTTAACCGAGAAGACTAGGCGCTCGATCCTACCTACCATAGGATCAGGTGCAGGAAAATATGGGGAAAATCCAAAACAATTCCAACATGCCTGCACCGACGGGCATTTGAACTCGGTACCTCCGGCATAAGAGGTGAGTACCTTGCCTCTAAATAGACCACCGTGTCCCTCTAACATACTTTTAGTTCCATGCCTCCCACTGATCCAAAAGCCAGATCCAAATCATACAATGCACAACTGATGCATTTCCCCTGAAATTTTCCAGATATGAATGTCAATAAATAAATGACATCAATCTTCTTAATTTCCAACCATATTTGGAAGCCCCCCCCCCCCCCCAAAGCACACCCCCATGTGCACTTTTCGTACGATGGGGGCACCACCCCTCTTTCCCTACTCTTGGGACATCCATAATTTTCGCAGTCTGGGGTTACCCTTCGCCCCTTTCCGTACTCATGGGCGCCCCCCCCCTCAGCGCATACACTTGTTAGATGGCCCCTCGACCTTCTTAATTGTCTAAAAATTAATGAGCTTTCTTTGAGCTGGTTATTTCCGCCCCATTTAATATTTCTGTGATGAGTATCAGAATTATTCTTTGATCCGGGGATACTCACCAATCACACTTTTGAAAATCACTGACGCATTCTTTTTTTTTTATCTATTACATAAAATATGAGCTGCGGTGCAGTTACATGATGGCTGACCTTTGTGTCTTTGTGGAATCGCTAAATGGGGCGTGGAGAAACGGACAGAGTGGAAGATTTCTTTTCCTTCTTCTGCACTTTTGGGTAATTTAGAAAAAGGAAAAGAGAGAGAGAGAATGGAGGGACGGGAGAGAGAGAGAGAGAGAGAGAGAAAGAGAGAGTGAGAGAAAGACTGGGAGACAGAGAGAGTAACAAAGAGAGAGAAAGAAGGAGAGAAAGAGAGAGAGAGAGTGAGACAGAGAGAATGAGAAAGAATAAGAAAGACAGTGAAAGTGGTGGAAGGAGGAGAGAGAATGAGTGAGAAAATGAGAGCGAGAAAGAGCGAGAGAGAAAAAGCGAGAAAGAGAGAGAAAGAGAGAGAGAGTGACAGACAGAGAAAGTGTGTGATTGGTGTGTGTGTGTGTGAGGTAGAGAGAGAGAGAAAGGGTGAGAGAGAAAGAATGTAAAAAAGAGAGAGAAAGAGAAAGAGAGGGAAAGAATGAAAGTGAGAAATAGAGAATGTAAAAAAAAAGGAAAAGAGAGAAAGTGAGAGAGAAAAATTAGTTTGCAGGTATATGTGTGTGCGTGAGAGAGAGAGAGAGAGAAAGAAAGAGAGAGAGAGAGAGAGAGAGAGAGAGAGAGAGAGACAATCTGGAGTGGGGGGGGGGGGGTGGTGGTAGCAGGGCTTGGAGCAAAGTTAAAGTAAAAAAAATATGGGAAAATTAAAAATTGGAGAAAGAAAAAAACTGTCTACGTTGCAAGAAGTAACGCCAAGTTACAATTATTTTTTGATTTATTGTGATTTTGCTTTATTTTTTTCTAATGGGAGACTTTGCAATATGCAACCAATTTTCATTTAGCCACCCATAGTTTCCATTTTTTGCGACATGACATTTCGATTACCAACGAACGATCCATCGATGTTTTCAAGTGCCCAGAAAAGAATATGATGGTCGTCAAATTCGATTCCAATGGCTGAAAGAGCCGCTTGAGCCTGTCAATATTTATGGCATACCAAAGTATGACTTTGTTCAGTTTTTGATGGTGAGTGGTGGTGTGGGAAGAAATGTTTGTGGATGGAAATGAACGAAAGAGTAGTAGATTTTGAAGAGTTGATGGGTGAGGGGGAATGAAGTGAAGAGGGGTGGGAGTTGCTAGTATAGTAGTGGAAAGATAGAGAGAACGACTTTTAAACGGTTGACAAGAAAGAAGAAGAAAAATGATGAAAACGGAGAAGTTTAGAAATACGAAAAAAAGGACAAGAAAAGGGTGAGTGAGTGAGTGAGTGAATGAGTGAGTGAGTGAGTGAATGAGTGAGTGAGTGAGTGAGTGAGTGAATGAGTGAGTGAGTGAGTGAGAGTGAGTGAGTGAATGAGTGAGTGAGTGGGTTAGTGTGAGTGAGTGAGTGGGTGTGAGTGAGTGAGTGGATGAGTGAGTGAGTGAGTGAGTGAGTGAGTGAGTGAGAAGACAGACAGACAGACAGACAAACTAACAGAGAGAGAGACAAAGAAAGAGATATACACAGACAAAAACAGAAATAAAGAGAGACAAAGAGAGAGAAAGAAAGAGAGAGAGAGAAAGAACGAACGAACGAAAGAGAAAGAGAGACAAAGAAAGAGATATACAAAGACAAAAACAGAAACAAAGAGCCTAGAGAGACAGAGAGAGAGAAAGAGAGGGAGAGAGACAAAGAAAGAAAGAGAGACAGAGAAAGAGAGACAGAGAGAGCCAGAGAGAGAGAGAGAGAGAGAAATAGAGAGAGAGAGAGAAAGAGAGACAGAGAGAGAGAGAGAGAGAGAGAGAGCGAGAGAGACCCGCAGCCATTGTTCTTTCAGAGTCTTTTGTACTCCACGTTTGCTCACAGAACCCTTGACTAATTTCGTTACTGTCACAATTTTTCTGTTTTTAAAAAAAATATAATTTTAAGGAAATCGTTTGCTTACATGACTAATATTACCCTCCTCTCACTTCAAAAAGCAATTTGTATCTTCTTTGCCAGATTTTTAAACTAATTCTGCACAAAATTGTTCTGTCCATTACTTTATCAGTGGCTACAAATTGCCGAGTTGTCATTCTCAAAACCAAAAAAGATATTTATTATGGCATCGATGGCTCAAGGCAAAACAATTCCTTAATCCGCAGAGTTCTAAACCATTTTCAAACTTCGGTGGGGGGGGGGGTGTGAGAGGAGGGTAGGGTGCCTGGAGAGTTTACGTGTCGCTTTTTACGTAAGCATGTTTTTAGGTTTGTATTTTAAGAGTTTCGCTGCCCTTAGCATTTACACCTCGCTTTTCTTGTTCTGGTTTCCATGTGTTTTTGTAGTAGGGATTTAGTTTTTATTAATGTTCCCACAGCAGCCGCCTTGTTCGGCCTGCTTTTTTCGGACTTTCAACTGCTAAGTTATCTTTAACGTGCGCAAGGAGCATACGGGCCCTCCGAGTTTTTCGTTCTTATCCGAGACGACTGGGTGCTGGGTCCTACCTACCACAGGATCGGGGACAGGAAAACTTTTAAAAATCCAACATTCCTGCATCGACCCGGGGATTGAACCCCTGTATCTTTGGCATGAGAGGCTATCACCTCGACACCCCCTTGTAAGCATGGTTTGACCAGTTATTGTATAGGGCTTTCAAAATCAACATCTGTCTTTGTGTCTACAGGTCTATAATAATTTCAAAACGCATTCTGCACAGATGTGTATGTGCAAGGTATCTCAAAAGGAATAAGTATGCACACAAGAACTTATTAACGCTGTCTGTAACTCTGTTGAATTACGTTGTCATGAGTATCTGTCCCAGCACGGGCGTCAATTTGAACACAGCCAATAACTCAAATACTTACACATCTGTCCTCTTTAATTTGAATTATAAATCTTGGATAAATCTCAATTGACACTGTATCTATTATATATTTCAGTAACTCGCAACCTTTGGCATGACTAACTGACCAAACTATACACTCTTCAGGCCTTAAATTTGGCAGGAAGGTGGCAATTGAAATAAAGAAGATGATGGCTATAATTTAAAGTTGTTGACTTCAAATAATGTATTTTTAAAAAAATAACAATATTTATTGCTATGTAACATTTGTATATTTCAATGTTTGTTTCATAATATATAGTACCGTGCATGCCATAAAAAGTAACCGTATGAAGCGTTCAGTTTGGTGCGTAATGTTGTGGTGCGCATGAGTTCTGAAGCAAGACTGTAGTTTATTACTTTTATTGTAAGAGAGAGAGAGAGAGAGAGAGAGAGAGAGACAAAGGGGGGGGGGGCACATGATTATTTATTCCGGGCATTGCCCGGTCGGTCATCTAGTTATTAAATATTCAAAGTGTGTATACATTTCTTTTCTTTTTTTCCAGACAGCCTGTGCATAGTGTAGTGAGTGTTGAAAGAACGCGAGGGGGATTTGGGACGCTTTTGTTCATATTTTTAAGATTTAAATTGAAGAACTAACAGTCCTGTGTCCCCTCCTGGCATTCGGCAACCGGAGAGCTACAGGTGAGAGAAAGGCGGTGTCAGATATGAAACTAAACACACCTGTGTTCATTTTCTGAAGAACTAGAAGTGTCTACAATGATTGAAAGGGAAATCACTCCAGTTGAATGGAGTCTGAAGAACTCGCGTCACCCAATTAATCTTCCCTTGATCGATATTCCATACACTAGATCTATGCCAGTCCTGTTTAAACGCTAGAGTTTATAAGTAACGCCAAGTTGAATGCGTCTATTTTGGACATAGATCAAAGGCATAAAGACCTGTCTAATGTACGCCAGAGGGAAATAAAGACGCTAAGATATCGCGAACTTAGTTCTTGTTTGTTCTATTTCTATTTTCTGAAAAACTGGAGATCTTTTAGTATGTAGAAGAGCTATAACAAATGCACACTTTGACACTTGTTTAAAATGCCTTGTGGCACTTATCAAGTTGTTTCACAGTTTTGATTTATTCCAACTCCTTATCATAATACTAAGCCGCAAACGTTTAACGTCGAATTTCTCAGTTGTGCAAAAAGTGGAGTTGGAGCAAACAAGAATTGAGAGCGTAGACAAGCTATAAAGTTGCACAAAGTAAGTTAAAATGTAGTATGATTCATAAAATTATACAGAGTTTTTAAAATAAAAACGAGTGAATGGCAAGATTAGGCAGCCTTTCCATTAAAGTTACTGTTGTGTGTTGATATTAAACAGTCTTGACTTTCATAGTCCAAATCCAGAATATTCTTGCCCTCCGCATTTCGCCTCATTATAACTAACTAGATGTGTACCATATTTTACTAAGGTTCCATGCCGCATTACGTCATCTAATAAGCCTGTTATTGAGTTATGATATTATGTTTATGTAATGATGCGTTAGGCGTGTGTGCTATATTATGCTCTTAACCGCTGTGTGAAAGAGAATTTCCTTCATAGGATAATAAAGTCATTCTTATCTTACCTTATGTTATCTAATCAGTTTTGAATTCCAGTGCAAAATAGCCGCACGTTTTGATGGTTCTTTTTCAAGTTAATGTAGGAAATGTTATCACAAGGACAGGCTATCCGGCTCAGAAATGTTAATTAACAGTGCCAGTAAAGGCAATGTTTAATTTGTTGAAAAATAATTAACACTCAAACCACAGGTAATTAATTAATCATTAACGAGGGAAACAGACATGAGGAAACACTAAGGGGGGGGGGGAGGGGGGAGGGATAAAAATTCTCTCGTCTCGCGCCACTTTTAGCCTCAGAGTTTGTAATTGATTTCTCTCTTTTTGAATGGATTCTGAAAAATTGTCCCGAACTTGCATACACGCTGTCTCTCTTTCTCTCTCTCCTTCTCTCTCTTCCCCTCTCTCTCACTCTCTCTTTTTCTCTCTCTCTCACTCACATTCTCTCTTTCCTATTCCTCTTTCATTGTCCCTTCTTCCCTACCTCCCCCCCCCTCCCCAACCTGTTGCTCATGCTCTCTCTTTCCTCACCATTCTCCCTCTAACTCGCCTTCCTCTTTTTCTCTCTCTTCCCTCCCCCACCCCTCCCCCACCATTCCCCTCCATCAGTCCCCTCCCTCCAGCACACATTTAGTTCCATGCTCACCATTGATCCCAAATCCATACCCAAGTCATGCAATGCACAGATACATTCTCCCTCCGATGTCCAGATCTGCAGGCTCAATGCACGCACGCCAACATCTCAGCTTTCTATAGAGGACGCACGACGAGCTAATTAAACTCGTAGAATACAGAACCACGCAGTCCTACCCAATTAGCGTTGGCATCTTTTGTGAGTAAATTACCGCGCATGCAACTCACGTCTCGTGTGGTATTGTTTTGCCATGCTATTCAAGTTGTCCTACTCAACATGCAGTCAACGTTGAGCTGCCACCGCACTGGGTCAATATTATTAAATTTGTCTCCATTTTAAAAGTAAAGGCAGTTGGTATAAGTATGTACGGCCCCAAAGCGTTTTGTGCTGGGGGCACGTACTTGTACGTACCTATCCCGAATTCCGTCCTTATCCTCTACCTAAATCTTATCGAATCTCTAACCTTGCCCCCTTACCCTTTCAACAAAAAACAGGAGGAAAACAAAAAGAAAATCTGAAAGAATAATTAATTGTAATTAATTACGGTTGTTGTCAGGAGCATTTCGGGAGCTCTCTTGCTCTGGAGTCACATAAGGCTTTAAAATGCGTACCCCCAGCCAAAGAAAACTTGGGGGACCATACGTACTTGTAACAACATTCATTTTTAAAATGAGATGTGAAACTATGAAGTTAAACCAGACCTGGCGCACTAGTCTTGACTCACTAGCTTGGGCGCGTGAAAACTGTCTGGAATCAGCTAAGGAAAGAGAGACGACGGGTACTGAGTTAAAATAGACGCAAGGCAGAGTGAACTTGACAGGCCACGGGGGGTCTAACATTTTCATTGTTCATACATTTAGAATTCCCAGTAAAGTCATTAATTTTGCTCACCGCATCAGCTGACTTTAGTTCTAAAATTTTTCATCACTTTTGAGAACGTGCCAAATGCGTAAAATTTAATTCCAAAGAAAGTCACAGGGGAGACTGTATTCTCGCAACTGCAACTGACTCGAGTTCGATACAATCCGATAATTACTCTTTGGCAAAAAAAGTATAACACATCTCGTACTTGCCTCAGGCACAGATAAGTACTGCCAAAGGAAAATATACTCGTACATACATTTGGCGAGTACAACAACAACAACAACAACAACAACAACAACAACAACAACAACAACAAAGGAATCATATACGCTGCAGTGTTGCTATCATGTTAAAGTTACAGTACCTAGTATCAAACCACGACTTCAGAAATTACTGAATTTCGAACGAAATCTCTTCTAACCTCAGGATATTTACAAACTCACTGAGACTCAGTGAAACATACAATATTATAATGCTAAAGAAATTCACACGCCAGACATTTGACAGTAAAAGTATGACCAGAATAGAAACTTCACTACCCCAGGATGAGTAAAAATCCAGTTTGATCAACGACTCAGGTCAGGCAATAAGAGCAAGGGCTTAACTTTAAGAATACATGACTGTATAAAAAATATGTAACATTAATAACATTTTTCTCATAGATGATATTTCCCCTACATTTTGCTGTTCTTTAGATAAGATGGGACCTTGTTCGTTCTGTCTCCATTTTCTGCAAAACTAGAGATCTTTTAATATATAGAAGAGCTATAACAAATGCACACTTTGACACTTGTTTAAAATGCATTGTGGCACTTATCAAGCTGTTTCACAGTTCCTTGTTATAATGGCAAAATACTAAAGCCTCAGACGTCGAATTTCTCAGTTGAGCAAAAAAGTAGGGCTGGAACAAAATATGAGAATTAAGGTTGCGAAATAACACTCTCGTTGAAAGTTACCAAACGTTTTCCCATTGTAATTCTCCCTCGATTTTATCGACACAAATACACGAAGGGGATAATAATACATCATCATACACCTGTAAATGTCCTTTAAATAACTGCTACTCCATAAATCTACACAGTTACACAGTGCTACCCATTCGAGATTACTATCTAATAATTCAAGCCACTTTTGGTATTTTAAGTGCAAAATACACGTACAACTGAATTATCGCAATGGAATTTAATTAAACTAAGACGCCTTCTTATTTTTTACATAGGTAGAGTTTCATCCTGTCTTATTGCTGCTTGTGCATACCACATTTGAATTAATACTCTAGCTGTCTCATCCATCGCATAATTATTCAAACAGAATTGTTTGTAAACAAATTTAATTATAGTATTATTATCATATCGTCATACACACACTTGTAACTACCACATCAGTAACATGATTTTTTTTAAATTTTAGCTTATACAAGTAATACTAATGAGCCCCTTTGGTTGGAAACAGATATTCTTATCATGTTATTAACACTGACGCACATACTACACAAATAATATCAACGAGCCTTCTTGTTTGAAAATAAATATATTATTTTTGATCATGTCACATATCCGCATAAACATACCACTTCAGCAATCTAAACGTGGATGTTGTTTGTTGTTTTTTTTTCTTGTCTACAAAAAGAACTATTTTTAAAACAAATCACATACTATAAGCATATCAAATTAATCTACTTACCACATTAATAATCCATTAGCGAGTCGCTGTTTTGTTTCGTATACACACAAATATCCACAGGTGTGAAAAGTTTTGACATCACTGTGCATACAAATGCACACCGTCTATCCCATGCATCATTATCGAATTACGTCAATTCAGGAGAGAGTCGCTGCTGTCTGTCACTGACTTAATCAACAGACTATGCGTGTCTGTGTTTGGCCATCAAGCAAGCCACGCATGCCAGTACAGAACTGGGCGAGGGTTCGCAAGTCTCGACCCTTTCTACCTGTTACACCCTTGGACCGTCCACGCTCTGTGTGTTGCCAGATCGGTAATCGATTCTAAACATGACCTTCATGGACTGGGCGCCACCATAGTTATCGTCCAGTGTTTTCCATATTGTCGTATGTGTATTTTTGTCTTTTCGAGAAAATGAGGATTGAAACTTTCAAGAGTTGTGTAAAACCAGAGGACAACATTACATCACAAAAAACATACTGGTATCTCGAAGTTTTTAACCCAATTGGAATGAATAATTTACGCATAAAGAAATTAGGTGTGAGAGAACCACTTTCATGACAAAACCTCAAAATGGTCAAAATGTCGCATACAACAATATGGCAAACATCTCCACGGTAAATTGACGGACAGGCCGCATTCCCAGAATCCAAATCTGCAAACTGCAGACGATAAAGATCCGCATTTGTGAAACATTCTACGATTTCTTTATTTGTTTATTATTTTTCTGTCCTGTTTCATTTTTTTTTCTTCTGACGAAGGCCAGTAGACTGAAAGTTTGATTTGTCATTCCTTTTTCTTTGCGTTTTGTCTTATGGGTTCTACAATTATATTCTCATGCTCAAGCCTTTACTGTGAACAACTTTTTCTGTTTGCCATATTATGTTGACTTGCATTCATAGACTGGGGTAAAAATTATGTTTGACTGCGTCTTTTTCAATAATGAGTGGGTTTAACATTGATTTTCCCAAAAACTGCAGTTTAAATTTGTTTGAAATTTTGCATGAGCCCAGATTTCATACTGAACATGATGGAACTAATTTTTGATTTCATAGACTGTAGTTTGATGTCGAATTTCCTTCTCTGCACTTTGTAAAAAAATAAAAATAAATAAATTGGCAAACGTCTACAGGGCTTAACTGTGTGAACACTAAAATGTGTATTCACCGTGAAGTGGAGAATGATTGGTGAATACTCAACTAATAATACTCTGCCCACCGAAGTGCACATGATTGTGTTGAAAGCATCTTACTAAAACCCGAGACAAAATGGATCTAACTCTGTACGCAACAGTACTAAGTCTAGGCGCATACACAGGGCTTTGTTGTGTTACTGTAGGCTCGCATTTTTGTTTAAATCTAGGCGCATGAATGGAAATGCCTACACATAGGACACTTGGTCTCTCTACAGAAGCGACAGGAGTTTGAAGTTTGAGTTTGGACAAGACACGTCGATACGATAACTGTCACATTGTGCTGGGAACAAGAAAAATCAAAATTGGGCAAAAAGAAAAAGTTGTTTATAGCGAAGCCCTGCGTGAAAAATAAAACCCAAACGATACAAAGCAAACTAAAGAGAAGACAGAAAACACACAAATTTTCGGCTTTTGCCTTTTTCAAGTGAAAAAAAAAATCGAACAATAAAAGATTTCAACAGGAAATGTGTAGAAACGAAGCGAAACAGGTGACTTATCTGCGAATTCTTGCTTCGTTAGCAGCACCAAAGCACGTCCGTCTACCAAATGCATGGAAGCTCTAAGTTCTGTCTTCTCTTTCGTTTGCTTTGTATCGTTTGGGACTCCACAGTTTTTCTGTGGTTTTTATGATATTTCGTAACAAGAAAACAAGACGATAGACAGAATATAACAGAATGATAGGACAGAAGGAAACCCTACCAGAAGCGTCCACCAACCACCTCGAGTCAATGGGAACCTGGAACTAAAACAGGACAGCAACGCGGCAGAAAGTCGCAGGTGCGCCAAGCTACATCACTAAAAAAAAAGTAATTAATTGTGAAGGAAATCCTCATTATTCGCACTTTGAGTTCGACGTTGTGAAAGGGATTTCGAGTTCTAGTATAAAACCACGTTTCGATACCATACAAATCGATATCGGTTTGGTCCAGCGTACACGAGCATGGCCCACTGTTGGGATTTCACCTGTCACATACTACCGGTGCGGCCCCTCCCCCGTACCTGAAGGTTCAATAATTATTACATGTATAGTGAATATCTGAATAGACTGCACGCCCAGCACAGCTGAATGGGCCTTAAGACATAGGACACAAAAAATATCCTGGTTTGATACAAGTTTGTTTGTTTATTTACGCCAGCCTTTACGTAATGATTCTTAAATGTGCCTTGCAAGTTGATATTAAGGACCTAGACTGCAAGGGAGAGACAAAGAGAAAGCAAATGATATGAGGTATGGAGGGTATATGAAGGGAGGAAAGAAAGAGATATGCAGAGGAATGAAGAAGAGGGGAACATGGATAGATCCAGAACACGTGAAGAGTGGAAAAATTATCGAAATAGAGAGACGAGAGAAAGAAGGAAAGGGGGGGGGGAGGGGGAGAGAAGAGAAGGGCGGGAAGAGACAGAAAAGAGAGAGATATAAAAAAGTAGAGGAGAGAGAGAAAAGAAGAGAAAGGGAAAAGGATAGAGAGAGAGAGAGAGAGAGAACGGGAGAGAGAAAGAGAGAAGAAAGGAGAAAAAAGGACGGTGGAGTGAGAGAGAAGAGAAAAGAAGGTCTTCATCTCAAACTCTTAGCGTTTGTCAAGTTGACCTTCCACAGCTGGACATCTCATGGCCGGCGCTCGCCAGCCGGTTTTGATCTGTGGACTAATTGGATGGTGACGTCACAATACGGACTTTCCCAGAGATCTGGTGCACCAGCCAACTAGTTGGGTGACACTGAAACCCAGCCTCGTGACGCCACCAACCAATTAGCCCAGCCATCAACATCTGCAGGTACAGATTAATTTATGCCCCTAAGTGCTAATTCTCACAAAATCAGTTTTCCTACCACAGAAATGGGGGCGTCGTCTGGAGGGTTAACGACAGTGTTTGGTACCAAGTGGATAAGTCCACGTAATTTATCATCGTTAACTGTGACAGTAGACACAGATTCAGGATTTGTGGTCACATAATCTGGCAAAGAATGAAGTGCCTAAATATCCACCCTCCTAGATTCATTACAGAAAAGAAGAGGAGAACAAAAAAGAAAATTTGAAAAAATAATTGATTAAGGCTGTTTCGGGAGGAGCTCTCTAGCTCTGGAGTCACGAAAGGCTTTGAAATACGTACGCGTAGAGCCAAAGAAAACTTGAGGAGACGTACGTACTTGTAACAAGATTCTTAACATGTTGAAAGTCAATGATAGAGCGCTGATGTTTGAAATCTTCAAGTGGGATTTTGCATGAACTAGTTCCTCGCGCTCATTCCACAATTGCTTAAGTCATGTTTTAGTGTTTTTCAAAAATCAAAGAAAACTGTTGATTTCGAATGTAACTGTTTGTTAGGGGAATGAAGTACTTTACATAGAAAGCTGGAAGCGCATAATTATGGACAGTGCATATCCGTACAACGCACACAATTCGATGACGTCGAACACACAACGGAATATTGTATTACTGACCTTGTTAATTTGCATAGTTTTAAAAAATATGAATCGGCTTAGTAGCAAAACAATCCGACTTCTGCTCGGAGATTGCGTGATCTGCGCTAATAATATACTTGAGTTTACGTCGATCACCAATGGCTACCCCAACCCCTTTCCGCCTGATTAGTCAATCTGACTGCCGCCCATTGATACAAACTGACTGGACCCTCACGCCCCCAGGTCCATCTGACTATTCCACGACTGTGTTGTCACTTTAAATTCGTGAACACCATACCAAGTTTTGTTTCAGCAAACCTTCACCAGTCGCGCTTTTGGTAAACATGTTGTACGGATATGCACTTCCTTTTTTTATGCGAGAGAAGTATGGCTTTGTGTGCAGGGAATGCTCGTGCAAGGGGAGTAACGATGCATAAATTGGGTTTTTGTCAACTAGATCATCTTATTTCCCCTTAACAGAATCTGTTGCACCTTCTGCTTGATGTTTGCGATAGAAGAGGTTAGTTCAAGAACGAGGTAAGTCACACTTTACTACACATGGAACTGGAGTCTATCAGTGAGAACTAGACCAAAGGGATATCTATCTATAGTAACATCATCCTTCTATCATTAACCAGCGCTGAGAAAGTTTAATTTGAAAGTGGGTCACACCAATGCAAAAACAAGGTCAAGTCCAAAGTTGTTTTTTTTTTGGATTTGCTCGAACGCACTCATATGTGACTAAATCCTGGTCTGGAATTAACGTCTTCCATTTCAATGAGAAATATAAAACTTTAACTAATAATATTGCCCAAAAGCAAAATATGTTGACAAACGGATATAATAATTATATGGATGGCTGTAGAGACTGACAAACGGAGGGATATATAGACATGTGGATGAATGGCAGAAGGTTAGAAGTAGCGGACGAGGTAACATGTATAGAAATATGTCACAGACAAACAGACAGATAGGCTATATGGACAGACAGACAAAGACACGGACAGAAAAGCAGACAAAGACAGACAGACAAACAGACGGACGAACAGGTAAAGACAAACAGATAGACAGATATACCCGACTGACAAACCAACAGACATACGAAAAGACAGACAGACAGACAGACAGATGGACAGATGGGCAAAGACAAACTGTTAGGTAGACAGATACGTATACCCAACTGACAAACCAAGAGACACACGAAGAGACAGATAGACAGACAAATGGACAGCCAGGCAAAGAGTTAACAGATAGACAGACAGACAGACAAACTGACCAACAAACAGACAAACGAAGAGACAAACAGACAAATGGAGAGACAGGCAAAGACACACAGATAGACAGACAAATGAAGAGACAAAGACAAGACGTACAGACAGACAAACAGACAGACACTCAGACAGGCAGACAGAAAATTACCACTGACAAGTGAACCCCCGAATCATTTTAATTTCAAATAATATCCAATAACAACACAATGATAATGATCATACGTGTGATAAAACATGACTGTATCTGTCATGTCAGTCAAGATGAAACATTCAGAAATAGACAGGTTTCTTCTGTTTGAAAGATTCCAATCCTTTGTCTATGATTTCAGCCACCAACAGACTTTCTTCCTTGGTGATCAGAGGCGTCGCCTTCCCTGGGAAGTAACACAGAGTTAACAGAAGTAACACAGAGTTAATAGAAGTAACACAGAGTTAACAGAAGTAACACAGAGTTAATAGAAGTAACACAGAGTTAATAGAAGTAACACAGAGTTAACAGAAGTAACACAGAGTTAACAGAAGTAACACAGAGTTAACAGAAGTGACACAGAGTTAACAGAAGTGACACAGAGTTAACAGAAGTGACACAGAGTTAACAGAAGTAACACAGAGTTAACAGAAGTAACACAGAGTTAATAGAAGTGACACAGAGTTAACAGAAGTGACACAGAGTTAACAGAAGTGACACAGAGTTAACAGAAGTAACACAGAGTTAACAGAAGTGACACAATGGTTATCAATGTAATTGTTGTTGGTATGATCGTCAATGCAATAAAGTGTGACTGTATAAAACAAATAAGTGACAGAGTATATTTATGATAATAGTGATGATGATGGTACTGGTGGTGGTGAAGATGCTGATGCTGATGATTATAATGATGATGACGATGGTGATGATGGTGACGGTGATGATGATGATGGTGATGATATGATGGTGAGGTGATGATGATGATAATGGTGATGGTGAGGTGATGATGATGATAATGGTGATGGTGAGGTGATGATGATGATAATGGTGATGGTGAGGTGATGATGATGATAATGGTGATGGTGAGGTGATGATGATGACGATGGTGATGGTGAGGTGATGATGATGACGATGGTGATGGTGAGGTGATGATGATGATGATGGTGATGGTGAGGTGATGATGATGATGATGGTGATGGTGAGGTGATGATGATGATGATGATGATGGTAACGACAGTGATGATGATGATGGTAACGACAGTGATGATGATGATGGTAACGACAGTGATGATGATAGTGAGATGATGATGATGATGATGATGATGACGGTATAGGCGATTGCCCTTGTTCTGTAAATTAAATATAACTTTATAATGTAGTGCTTTTTGTTGTTGTTGTTTGTTCAGACTTATTTTCACAGACTTTATACTTGTTCTGAATTCAATCTAAAAAAAACCCATTAAAGTTGTCACATCTGTAGAGAGATTTAATATTCTGATAAAGACGTTCATGAGGATGAATGAGGATGATGACATTAATGATGAAGACTGAATGCGTGTGTGTGTGTGTGTGTTGGGGGGGGGGGGCTCAGACAAATAATGGTTGCCATACTTGAAGCTCAGATGTGAACATCCTTTTTTTTTTGTAGGCAGGCCATTTGTTGTTGTTGCTGTTGTTGTGTGTGTGTTTGTTTCCCGCAAAATGACTGATTAAAAAAGTGTTATTGGGGGACTGCATTGTAATTATCAAGCCGAATAGAGTGTACAGCTAGTCATGTTCGGTGCTGTCTATGTCAAAATTGACAAAAAAAAGAGAAAAAGTTGTATGTAGCAAAGCCTCGGGTAAGAAATAATATCCAAACGATGCAATGAAAGGCAAAGAAAAAGTCGAGACGAAAAAATATCAGCATTTTTGGGATGCACCTTCGTCAAGAAAAAAAACAACAAAAAACAACAACAATGGAACAGGTAAAATAATCGAACAATAAAAAAAAAAAGATGAGGTATGTATAATTTATACCAGCGGTACCGGCTCAAACACAAGGAAGAGCCTGGTGACGAGAAAAGAATGAATGGCGGACATTGAGACTCATGAACTCGGTGTGGCCGGGGTTCTAGAAGATGTCAGGAAGTTAAAGGCCGAAACATCTAATGAAAGAATCCACTCTTCCTCTGAAGATCGTCATCTGCCTCGCTCCACTTGAGGAGTTTCTTACCACTAGAATATGAAATCTATACGGTAACTTATCTGCAAGTCCTCACTTGTACTTCCGATGAGCTGCAAGTCCGACAAAGTTTCATTGTATCGTTTGGATATTATATTATTTCTCATGCAAGACTTTGCTACACACAACTTTTTCTTTATGCCAATTTCTGTCTTTGCTCTAAGCCTTGGTGCGACTCCACAGCTTTTGTGTGGTTTATGTAATATTTCCTCAGCGCTATATATAGCTGGCTATGTAAAAGATGACAGTCCCCTATCAACAATCCGTTCACGAATACAGATTTCTGGTTAAGAATTTTTACCATCAAGACAGTCGGCAAAATGATCCAGTTCAGCCTGGAAAGAAGCGTCGAACCTCTGCGGGAAGGACAGGAACAGTCGGTTTTCACTCCCACCGTCCGCTCTGTCCAGGTAGGTGGACGTTTCCCGGGGGTTGTTGGCAGTAATCATGCCCTCGGAGCCGAAGATCTGTGAAAAGTTTTCGAAGAAGATTAGATGAGATAAGATAAGAGTAATTTTATTATCCCATAAGGGAAATTCTTTTTCATAGAGCGTTTAAAAGAAAATACGTGGTACACATATCTGACGCATCAAAACGTAAACATGTCACAACTCAATCAACTCAATAACAGGCATACATGATGTGACATGCTAGACAACCTTAGTGAAATATGGCACACATCTAGCTAAAGCGTCTTGTTGAGGCGAATTGGTGAGGGCAAAAACTATCAGTTTACTTTCATGTGTATAATTAGGTGCTGAATGTGATGAAATGTGGAGATATAATTATTTCATGTCCAAATATTTTGCTTTGTACTGAGAAATTATCTCCAGTTTATTTATTCAATATTCACAATATTCAAGTGCCCCGTTCCGCCTCTGACACATGCATGGCTCTTTACCGTGGGTCTAATGGACCCAGAAGCAATTAAAAATGTTTGTAATTATCTTATTTCTGGCAATTTTTTCCTTGCCATTCTAGTGTATTCCTCAATGGCGTCATGGCCCATCTTCCCGTATTTTTAAAATTTTTGTTAAAATTTTGAAATATGCACATGCGTGCTCACCAATGCACCATACATTTGTACTTTTCCTACCTGTACGTCCTGGGAGCTCCCAGGCACCATACTTTGAAAGTGGATTTTATTGTAGGATTTTATTGTTATACTGTTAGTGGTGCGTTCTGGATACACCACACACCTAAAGAGGATTTTATCGGGCATTTGCCATGGCGTTGTATCTGTATTGTGCATTTTTTGCCTTTTCGAGAAAATGAAGATTAAAGTTTGGTCGGCGAAAGGTTAAACATCACGTCACAAACACTTATTATCTGTTAGAGTTTTTAACCGATTGGAATGACACTTATAGGTAGAATGCGCATGACGTCACAGAGTTTTTGTTTTGTACTTCCGCCAAACAAGATGGCCGGTGGATCAGCTGACGAGTGTAACTTCGAGACATGTCTAAGCGGTTAAAATGCCTGCTGGTTGCATTGCAGTTGACTGTTATGACAGGGGTGGAAAGGGTGGATCCAAGCTGGTCAGATTCCCTACCATCCGTGTAAACAAGAGAAAGGAAGTGAAAGAATTGACCGAACGTCTCCCATGTGCATATACACACGTGTCATTGTTTACAGTAGTGAACTCGTCGCCGATTGGTTCGCGACGCCTTAAGTGGGTCCGGACAGACAAGATGGTGGATATGCGCATTCTACCTATACATAATGAACTTAGAACTGCGAGAGAATCACTTTCATGACAAAACTCAAAATCGGCAAAATGTAACATAGAACAACATGGCAAATACCCCTCGAGTTTATTGTTTTATCCCTTTCTCGTACTTTCTAGCGGCTGACAGACACCGCACTTTTAAAGAGTGTATCCCAATATATTGCCCTTTACAAGTGTAGTGTCGATTAAACACCACAACGTACGCCATGCATAGTTTTAACAACGTACGCATTATCTTAGAACTGGAAAAAAAGATTAGAATTGGCCCATCTCTTTCTCTCTCTCTCTCTCTCTCTCTCTCTCTCTCTCTATCTCTCCCCCCCCCTTCCCAATTATATGAGTGTTATGTCCGTATTTTCATCGCTTGCTAAGGGAGGGATCATACTAAGCCCGGCCAGACCCAGCCAGACCCAGCCAGACCCAGTCAGACAAGAAGTGCACACCATAATTTCCTATATTTTCTCAATAAATAAGGCAAGACACTATCGAAATAAGCCCGGTCAGACAGTCAGCTGCTGGCAGACAAGACCTGCACACTTTTATTTCCAATATTTTCTCAGTAAATCCGGCAAGACCCTATTGATCTCCATTCTTCTGTTTTTCATCTCTTGGGGCGTCCTCTTGTTCTTTTCCCTTTTCTAGATCCCCATTCAGTGGAAGGTTTTGTCCAACTGTAATCTTTCATTCTTCCGATCTGGCCAGCCTTTTCCCGTTTTTGTTTGAGTTTGAATTTCACAATGTCTGTTACCTGGGTCTGTCAGTGAGGTATTAACACTTAAATGAAAAGAATAGCAGAACAAGGCGAAGTTTGTGTTTAATAAATTAATACAAAACGTGTTGAGAGGAGGAAGTCATACATGAGAGAGAGAGAGAGAGAGAGAGAGAGAGAGAGAGAGAGAGAGAGAGAGAGAGAGAGAGAGAGAGAGAGAGAGAGAGAGAGAGAGAGAGAGAGAGAGAGAGAGACAGAGAGAGAGACACAGAGAGAGAGAGAGAGAGAGAGAGCGAAAGGGGGGGCGGCAGGGAGGGAGAGTGAGAACAAGAAGTACAGGAAGAAAGAGAGGAATAGCATCAGTGGCGGACCCACATTTCTGGGCCCCTGATGCTCTAAGACCATACTACAGGGCACGGGTGCAGGAGAAGAGAAGACGAGGCAGACCGAGGAAGAAGTGGGCAGATAACATTGCGGAATGGACCAAGATGAGCTTTCCCGCGACCCAGACACTCGCCCACAACCGCCACAAATAGAGCCAGCTGGTGCAGCGTTCGTCACTGTAGCGCCCCCTACGACCCCGGCGGGTTATGGGATCAGTGACCAGTGACCAGTGATGCTTGAACTGTTATGGGGCCTCTTAACTACCAGCAATTAATAGGGCAACAGCCAAAATTCTCTCATTTCAAAAAGTTTCTTCATTATTTTCACGGTAGATCCGCCGCTGCATCACAGTAGGGAAACACAAAGAAAAAGTAAGATGAAGATGGCTGCTGCTGCTGCTGCTGATGATGATCATGAGAAGGAGGGTGAAAAGGAGGACGACCATGAAGATGATGATGAAGATGATACAGATGGGCTGTCACGTTTACTATAAGAACATTGTATCTTCACGCTCATAATATAATTGCCTAAGTCATGTTTTGGTGTTTTTTTTTGAAAGTCAAAGAAAACTGTTCACTTCGAATATACGTCTAGATACATTGGTAGCTGTTGTTGGGGGAGCGTAGTATTTTATATAGAAAGCTGTAGATATTTTCTCTATTTGGCTTTGCCATTATCTACGCTCCCCTAACAACTGTCTAAATGGTGGTTTAGGTGGACGTGGGTTTTGGTTTAAAACCCCGTAAGACATTGAAACAAAACAACTTAACTGTTGACCGGTGCAATGTGACTCTCTGATTAAGGTGAGCATTTCATCTCGAAACACCGAAAAAATGACTTAGGTAATTATCTTGTGACCGTGACGGTATTTACCTACCTCCATCCTAATATCATAACCATAGACTGACTCCCTGAAAGCGTCAAAACTGGCGATGACTCCATTTTTGTATTTGATCATCATGCCAATGGCGTCAGCCTCCCCGAATTCCGCCATGGTGGAGTCGTGAGCATGCGCAGTGACGTAGACGTGCTCCGGGCGCTCTGATTGGGTGATCCAGACCAGCTGATCCACATCGTGCACACACAGGTCAGCCAGAATATTGCAGCCGGTGGTGTCTGGTGAAGGATTAGTTTGGTAGTTGGGTTTCCATATGGAAATTGGTACGGGAGCTACAAAAAAATATACAGAGAGAGAGAGAGAGAAAGAGAGAGAGAGAGAGAGAGACGGGGAGAGAGAGAGAGAGAGAGAGAGAGAGACGGGGAGAGAGAGAGAGAGACGGGGAGAGAGAGAGAGAGAGAGAGACGGGGAGAGAGAGAGAAAGAGAGGCCAAGGGAGAGAGAGAGAGAGAGAGACAGGCACAGAGGTGGAAGAGAGAGAGAGAGGCCAAGGGAGAGAGGGAGAGAGAGAGACAGGCACCCAGAGGTGGAAGAGAAGGACAGAGCAAGAAAGATAAAAAGAGGAAAAGGTTTGAAGTGGGGAACTCGCGCCGACCATAATCCTACCACTCTAATGGAAATCTAGTTGGGTTGATATAGCCATGCTGGCTGGGAGGGTGATAGAAAGATAGAGTGAGAAAGAAAGAAAGAAAGATGGAAAGGGAGGGAGGGAAAGAGACAAAGAAAGAAAAAAGGGAGAGAGAGCGAGAGAAAAAGGGAGAGAGGGACAGACAGACTGACACACTGACAGACAGCTAGACAGGTGGACAGACAGATAGACAGACAAACAGACAGACAGACGGACAGGCAGAAAGAACATTTTTTGACAAAATATTCTTAATTTAGTCAAACGCGACATTTCGTCCTGAAAGACAGTAGACAGCAGAACCTTCCATTGTGTAACTTCTACTAGACAACTTACGTAACGCCAAAGTGCCTACATAGACAAGATTTCAAGGAGAAACGGCGTCTTATCTCACCATGGCAACAAGATTAGAGAATTTCTGATTGCGTCACACCGCGCCAGGAAACCGTCTCAAATTATATAAGTGTGTCGCCTTGATCCATACGGCTGAAGTCACACTGACCAATGAAGTCTGTTTTTGAGTCTGTTTGGACCATAGAAGTAGCGTGGGATTTCGCAAACCTCAGTTCCTGTTTGTTCAAACTCCACTTTTTGTACAACTGAGAAATTCGACGTTAAACGTTTTCGGCGTTAGTGTGAGGATAAGGAGTTAGAATAAATCGGAACTATGAAACAGCTTGAGAAGTGCCAGAACGTATTTTAAACAAGCGTCAAAGTGTACATTTGTTATGATCTCTTCTACATACTAAAAGATCTCCAGTTTTTCAGAGAATTCAGATAGAACAAACAAAAACTAAGGTCGTGATCTCTCTTTCTCCCAGTTGCCTCACAGACAACTTTGACGTGAACAAACTAGTGAGACAGGCTTGTTTCGACTCAGTCGGCATTACTAAATCAATTCGACGTAGATTTTGGTAGGATTGGTAGGATTATGGCAGGCGTGAGGGGTGGAGGGGGGCTAGTTCACTATGTCAAACCGTCACCGGTGTATGGTTGTAACCAGCGGATCTACATAGGAACGCTGTCATTCCTCTATGCAAACTTGACGTGAGTCCTACGCATCGAATTCCCTTAGGGTTGATTGGTCGGTACCTTGACCCCCATAAATCTGTTAGCCCACTGAGACAAAATCTGTCTTGTGTCTGTTTGGACTCAGCGGGCGAGATCTCTCTCTCTCTCTCTCTCCGCCAGCTGTGACTCAAAGACGGTTTTGACGTACATGCCCAAACTAATGAGACAGACTCGCTTCGGTTTCACCAGTGCGGGACTTCCCGTTCAATGTCATAGTTTACATCTCACGCTAAAGCTGAGAAAAAACGGGCCTGACTCAGAGGACCATCACTCTTAGACCCGGTCCGTAGAAAAGCAACAACAACAACAACAAAAAACGTTGGTCAAATGAAAACATGAAAAATACCAGTTACCACAATATTAGCACCGTCCTACAACTGTGTGAACTGCTTCTCCTTCAAGTGCCGGATCTGGAACAGATATCAACGATCACAGTTCGCCACTCATTCCTCCTCTCGGAATGCTCTCAAAATGCCCATATTGTCCTGGTTTTTCCCTGTTGCCCATCTGTTCAAACTCTCTAGATATTCTTTGTCTACCTCTGCTTTTTTTTTGCCCTCTATTTTTCCAGTTGGAGCAAGATGTTCAAGACCTTTATGTGGATTGTGTGAACACGGGACCCAAAATGATCACACTTGGTGGACTACGCCATTAACTTACGTGTACACATCAATTTTGGACAAACTTTAGTCGTTAAGTATTGTGTAATTGCGATATTTGAGCCGCACGTTCATCCACTAAAATTGAACAGTATGATAGGAATCTTGTTTCTGGCTTCACTTTACACACTGCTGTTCGAAAATCAACTTCGTCACGTCATATTGAGCCTTTGTTTCGAATCCAGTTATCAAAGCGACCTGTCTCTAGATTCACGCGTGGGCTTGGAGCAACGAATTTAATAGATATATCATGCATGGGTTGGCTAGCATTTCCAGTCAAATAATTAGGTAGTCCACGAGAAATGTCATTTTAAGTTTTGGAACAGTAAGATCTTATAATGGACGAAATGGTGGTATGCTCATACAGCGGGCAGATCGAAGGCTTTTTTTCTTTTTTTTTTCGAAGGGGGGGGGGGGGTGAGACCAAGGTTTATGAAAAACGTTCATGGCTGTGTGTGTGGAGGGGGTGGGGGGGAGGCATAGTGTATTGTGTTGAGCTGGCGCAGGTTACGAATGGTCGGTGCAGCTGTGTAAATAGATTACTCGATTCTACTAGGCCAGACTGAATAAAGAGAACAAGAAATGACACAAGGGATCCACTAACCGCAAGTTTTGAGGAATTCGTACGAAGGTTTGGGCGAGTCTCTAGTTGTGAAGCGTAGATATTGCAACTTTCCCACAGAACCATTCGTCACTTGTCGGTAAGCTTCGGACATAGTCGGGTCAAAACGTCTAGAGAATGGAAAATACAGAGTATTACCAGGGGCGTATCTACAGGAAACTGTACCTATGGCTTTGAGTTTGAGTTATGAGTTTGGGTTTTCTGGGCGGCGTGTCAGCAGGATAACAGCCACTTTGCGCCTCTACCAGTCTTTTTCGTTATCTCACTTTGGGCTAGGTTTCAGCCTTAAGATGCCTGCAGGTAAGATCAGATAAAAGTGAAGTAAAAAATCTAACGGGAAAAGGCCCGTACTGTAAAGTATGTCTTTTTGAATTTTGTAAATATGATTCATGTTTGTTAAATCAACTTGTTAAGTTCGACTTCTTTCAGAAATGACTAGATCCTATGGTAGGCACTGAATTTGCACCACTGTCTAAACAGCTGACACCCATCTTTCAGATAACATTGTAATGTTAATACAATATCAGATCAAAATTTCACAAGGCCAACCCGTTTATTACTGTTTTAATTGCGAGCCATTCCAGGCAAATGGTCCATATTGTCAATTTTTTTTTTCAAAACTGAGTTAGGGATATACTGTGAACGTACAAACTGTCCTGCTAAGAATGCATTCTATTTCAAGTAAAACTGTTGACAATTAACCAAGTTATCCCTATTTCAGTGTTCCAAGGTAGAAAAAAAGCCACTTTTGAGAAAGACGTGTTTTAAGTCTACATAAATTTAAAAAGACAATTACAAGGGATCAGAAAAAAATGCACAAAAAAAAACACAACAAGAAGAAAAGAAAGAAGAACAACCAACATAATTATTCATACATGGAATCCACTAAAATCCGTTCTCCCAGCCATAAAGAAATGATCGAGGGATCTATTTATATCGAAAACTGATAATAGAACCGGGAAGTCCCTATCCAAATATTTTTAGCTCTATCTCGAACGTGCAGAGAGCGATATGCGGACCATGTCCCTAGAGCACCTCACAATTAAGAAACTATGGCAATACATGGAAAGTATAATTACACCTTCTTTACACCTGAGGAAAATTATGTTTTTGTACTGTCCGATGTCACTTGTCTGATGTCTACCTGAAAATGCTCAGTGGCTCCCGCCCGGCTACTTACTAAGGGGTGAAACCTGTCACGAGTGGAGTGAGCGGGATTCAAAGATTACGGGGGCATGGAAGTGTAGGATTGACTCACGGGATAGTGAGGCTGCTCACCTATATTGACTTCTGTTAGTTAACGTTGAAGCGTGCATGTTGTGAGTGAAGTTGAGGCGTAGTAGAGGCAAAATCTGAATAGTCAGATCACTGCAAGTTAAGAGGTCCAAGGGGACAGACGTGAGATCAGAGGCAGTCGGGAGATTGTGTGTTTTCCAGTGATGACTGGTAGGTTGAACTGTGATTGATAATTATGATGATTGATGTACTATATTCTCCTATGCCCATGATGTAAATAAGTTATATGTGAGGAATGTGAAAGTCATTGATTACTGTGTATAGAGATGTGCGCAATGAGCGATAGATGTAAGTTAGGATCATGGATTCGTAGCGAGTCTGAGTACGGTGTAACACGGTGGAGGTGTGTTACCGTAAGATGTGTGGTGAGTGAAATGTGGACTATTGTGAGTACGCTTGATGGCTCGTAATGAGTGGTGAAGTGGATAGTAATTGTGTGGTGTATTACAGATGTAATGTTATTCTTATAGGTGCCGGGGTTGGGCAGAGAAGCCACCCGCGGTGAGCGGACTTGTGCCGGGGTTGGGCAGAAGGCTACCCACAGGCCGCCTGAGTGAAGCTGTCGGTGCAGGACAGCGGGAGCACATGAGACGTGGCAGTCTGGCCACAGACAGGTATGTTGTTATTGTCCTTATTGCTATCCAAATGTTAATGTGCTATTACGATGTTAATGTGCTATTGAGAATAGAATGTGCTATTGAAATATTAATGTGCTGTTAGGACCTCGAGGGGAGATTGAGATACGGAGATTAGGTTGAGCAGGCGCCAATAAGAGAGGCCAGCAAGTAATATATATATAGATGTGAGGCTGAGGCCAGAGCATCCTTTAGAAAGTATTATCGGGGTGTGGACCCGTAGAGGAATGAATGTCGGGAGTGCTGACCATTGTATGGTATTTGAATTGAATAATGTAATGCACGTATCTCTTTATTTTTATGTATAATAAATGTGTGAGTCTGTTTGGTTGTTCTGTTAAGTGTTATACTTGTTCGTTCGTGATTGTTGTCCTGTCATAATAAGTACATCTCCCAGTCTGGGATTTGTTACAAAACCGACTAAGGCTGGTGTAGGCGCCAAACCATTGGCTCCCCACTCATAAATTTTGCTTCGCACTAACAGTACACAATAGGCAGTGCCCACACCACGACCTAGCACGATGCAGCGGGCAGTGTCTATTGTGCTTGTGTAAAGGCAACGTTTTATGAACGGCGAAGCACCGGTCTGGCACCTACTACAGCCTTGGTCTGTTTCAATCCTAACAGGTGCCGCTTATGGCACGTCCCAAACCTGCAATGATCTAGATTCGCCACTGAGCATTCCACATCAAATACAACTGATAAGCAGTTTTTATTGGCAACATTTGCTCGAGTAACTGTGCACAAGGCAGAAACATGGTCAAGTGCGTGGGAAGTTGGCAGGTGGAATTTGCACTAAGTTTGCAGGACAAGAAGTAAATTCATGGATAGATGGATAGGTGGACAGACAAATAGATGATAGATTGAGAGATAGACAAACAGACGAACAGCCAGCGAGATGGATGGACGGATAGATAGATAGATAGATAGATAGATAGATAGATAGATAGATAGATAGATAGATAGACAAACAGACAGACAAATAGACAGACAGATAGATAGATAGATAGATAGATAGATAGATAGATAGATAGATAGATAGATAGATATATAGATAGATAGATAGATAGATAGATAGATAGATAGATACATACATACATACATAGATAGATACATAGATTGATAGATAGATAGATAGATAGATAGATAGATAGATAGATAGATAGATAGATAGATAGATAGATAGATAGATAGATAGATAGATAGGTAGGTAGGTAGATAGATAGATAGATAGATAGATAGATAGATAGATAGATAGATAGATAGATAGATAGATAGATAGATAAATACATAGATAGATAGATAGATATATAGATAGATAGATAGATAGATAGATAGATAGATAGATAGATAGATAGATAGATAGATAGATAGATAGATAGATAGATAGGTGTACGACGGACGGGCGGACAGACAGGCGGACGGACAGATGAATGGATGAATGGACGGATGGACGCCTAGAAAGATAGAAGAATGGACAGTCTGATGGATGGATAGATAGATAGAGAAACAGACAGACAGATAACAGAAATATACACAGGGGCCTAACTATCTATATAAACTTACCTGTTAAAACCAATCAGAAAGGACTGACCACTCTTCTCTGCCGTGACGAAACATTTTCTGATATCTTCGATAGTCTCCCCTGCAGGTTTCTCCACAAACACTGCTTTGCCTGTTGAATATCCAAGCAATGCATGACACGAAACTCCTTAGGGTATCTTTCTGTTATAAATCATTACCTGATCAATCAATTATAAATCGTTTTCATATCCAGTTACTCATACAAAGAAACCTTTCGTTCATATTAACTTTATTCCTTTGATTCATTCGTTCATTCTTTCTACGGTGCATGCTTGAATTTATGTCTCCTTCTTTCGGTCTTTCTTCATTTATTTCCTCCTTCCTTCCTTCCTACTGTATCTATCCATCCATCATCCAACCAGCCAGCAATCATCCGAGCTTCCTTCTCTTTGCCTCATCATTCATGCACCCATCCAAGTACCCATCCACATGTTTATCCATCCACCAACACATCTATCTATCAATTCACCCATCCAAGTACCCATCCACATGTTTATCCATCCACCAACACATCTATCTATCAATTCACCCATCCACATGTTTATCCATCCACCAACACATCTATCTATCAATTCACCCATCCACATGTTTATCCATCCACCAACACATCTATCTATCAATTCACCCATCCACATGTTTATCCATCCACCAACACATCTATCTATCAATTCACCCATCCACATGTTTATCCATCCACCAACACATCTATCTATCCATTCACCCATCCATCCTCCCATCCATCCAACCATACCTCTACTCATCCGTACCCTCATCGACTCATCCATTACCTATCCATCTATACAGATCCATACGCCCATCTATTCACCCATCCATCCATCCATCTATACATCCATCCATCCATTCATCCATCCAACCATCCATTCATCCATCTAAAATCCATCCATCCATTCATCCATCCATCCATCCATTCATCCATTCCCCATCCATTCATCCATTACCCATCCATTCAAACATCCAACCATCCATCCATCCCTCCAAACGCCCTTCTATCCATCCATCCATCCATCCATCTGAGGGCTTCATCTAACTATGGAAAAAATAGTGAATAAAATGGAGACTGACCGCTGTCCAGAGCTTGGCAGGCCTGTGCTGTATGGGAGGGAGTAGGTGAAAATATCAGAACGGCGTCAAGTCTGAAAATAACACAATTCTTGATGTTTACCTTCGCCACACATGGCGAGTCTAATGGACCAATTAAAGCAATTGAAAAAGTTTGTAATTATCTTATTAACGAGTTGTTTTTTTCTTGAAATTCCAGGTATCCATCAATGACGTCACTGCCCATCTTAATGCAGTTAAAAAAAATTAATATATGCACGTGCTTTGTCACCAATATATATGTATTTTTAATATTCCCACCCGTAGAGTCTGTCGTCTCACACAGACTATACGTTTTAACGGGCATTTTACTATAGGATTTTATTGTCAAACCCTTAGTCGCACGTCCTGAGGACTCAGATACACCACACTCCTGAAGAGGATTTTATTGTTATAGTTACCAGAGCTATCCATTAAGTACGTAGCTCGCTTTTTTGCCGATTTTGACACATCTTTGCGCCCCCCCCCTCCCCCACCCTTTTCCATGTAGCCTTTCATAGCCATGGCTTCATCCCCGCCCTCTTGCTCCCTGAGTAGGGCCTACAGTCATGAGAAGGATGAACATCGACGGCAAAGCCTTGCAAACTCTAACCCTCTACTGCTCATACATAAAGTTCCTCGTTTTAACATTTTAAAACACAACATTTTTAATTAAAATGAAGGAAGGGAAGGAAAGACCACTGTCATCATCAGGTCAAATAACTCATGGAGAAATTAGAAATTGTTGAAAATGTACATTTGGCACTGAGGGAAGTGTTCCAAATATAGTGTCCTGGTCGCCACAGGGTTAAGTGGTATTTGGCATGGACTCTGTCAACTATTTGGCGTTTTCAATGGAGACTCGATTTTTATATCATCCAGCTCTTTCATTTGAAGAAAACAGAAAAAGAAGAAAGTAAATAAAACCTATGGTCGCCAAACACGGTCGATTAAAAAACAACTTACGAACAAATTAAGAACTACCCAGAGGGCAATGGAAAAAAGGCTGCTTAAGATCAGACTGCAAGATAAAATTCCCCACGAACGGACATAGTAAAAGTTATACTGCAGCAAAAGTGGAATTGGGCCGGACATGTGGGAAAGATGAAGGACAATTTATGGACAAAACCCTGCACTAAATGGGAAGCATTCACAGGAAAAAGAACCGAGGACGACAGGATGAAGATATTAGTATGGAATTAAAAAGAAGAGGTGGGAATAACGTGGATTAAGAAGACATCAGACAGAAAGGAATGGAAGTCATTATCAGAGGGCTACATCCTGCAGTGGATGGACAATGTCTAGATGAAAGGTGAAAGGTAAAATAAAACCAAACTGTTTTTCAGACGTGAAAAGCGTACATACGCGCCCACCGTACCTTGCCCTGTGTAAGTTTTTCATACGCTGCGGACACGGAGCTTGTCAAAACTGTCTTGAGCGAGTTGGTGGAAAGAGAGAGAGAGAGAGGGCGTCACTCATTGTCGCGATCTTAGCTCTTGTTTGTTCCAACTCCACATTTTGCACAACTGAGAAATTCGATGTTGAACGTTTGTGGTTTCAGTTTTACCAGAGAGTATTGATGTATAGAGAGATCTCATTTTTGCCAAATCGCGAAACTAGGTCGCTGCGGTAAACAAGAAATTGAAGAATTCAAAGAGACCACCTTCGCCAAATATACAAGTGTGTGCATATGTGTTTACTGTGGTTTGTTCATATTTTTTGGCTGAACGAAACTATTTAGAACCATTTGTAAGCTCTTACGCCCCGTGGAAATGCACAGACTGGTTGTCACGAGTGGAGTGAGTGCAATTAAGGGGATTGCTACAGAGCGGGTGTAGAATAAGAAGAGCTCACGACAGACGGATAGGAAAAGACGTGAAAGGGGAAGAGTAAAAATAACTCATGCAGACAAGTGGGAAAAGCGTGCGTGTATGAGTGGTGTGGAAGTCTGAATGAGGCGAAAGCGCTGGATTACTATCACTGCAAGTTAGAAGGTCCTACGGATCGGACCTGTGCATAAGAGCCCATCGGGCGGACATAAAGGGAAGCAGTCGAGAAGACTAGTGAGAGTCTTTCCAGTTATGACTGGTATGTAGAATGTTGATTGATTATTATGATTGATGTATTATATTATATTCGTCTATTACCATGATGTGAATAAGTATATGTGAGGAATGTGGAAGTCCGTGATATTGGATATAGCAATGTGCGCCATGAGCGATAGATGAAAGTGAGTTCATGGATTTGTAGCGCGAGTGAGTAGTGTGTACTCCGATGGAGGTGTGTTACTGTAAGGAGAGGTGGAGTGAATAGAAATGGTAGGGTATTATACCAATGTAATGTTATTCTTGTAGGTGTCGGGGACGGGCCGCAGAGCCACCTCGATGAGCACAGGGGCTAGGCCAGCATAGGGCCGGAGGCCACACATAGGCCAGAAGTGAGGCTGTCAGTGCAGGACAGTAGAGGCACATAAAGTCGTGGCAGTCAGGCCACGGACAGGGACGTAGATATGAGAGTGAATGAGATACTATATTGTTGCCATGTTGATAGGCTAGTGAACTGATATTATGTTGTTGCCATGTTGATGGCTATGGAAATAATAATGTGTTATTGCCCTGCTGAGGTGCTAGGGGAGTGCTAAGGTGTATGACAATAGGAAGGTGATATTGAGAGACTGCGGGGCCAGTGAATCATTAATGTACTATTAAGACCCTGAGGGGAGAGGCTGAGGCCGAAGTGCCTTTAGGAGTAACTACCGGATTGTGGATCCGAGGGAGAGTGTGTGTGAGAATAAGGCCGTTGTACGGCAGTTCATTTCAATGATATAATGTATGTAATTGCGCTATTATATGTATAATTAGGTTTAATAAATGTGTGAGTCTGATGGATTGTTTTGTTAAGTGTTAAACTTGTTTGTTCGTGATTGTCGTCCTGTCATAAACTATTACATCTCCCAGTCTGGGATTTGTGACACTGGGGGCTCGTCCTGTTTACCTGTGGTCATTTTGACATTGTGTAGTCGTTATATCTAGTTGTTTTTCTGTTGTGCTAGGAATTCGTGCTGTTGTCCTTGTTCGTGGGATGAATGGAAATTTCATGATGATATGATTTATGTATGTTTATGAATAATAATATGTATTGATGCAGGTATTGCTATGAATAGGTATTAATGTGTATTTAAACTTTCCAGAGTGTGTGCGTGCAGCCTGAGGAGACAAGCAGCCAGAGCTCCGATTAAAGGGAGGAGTTTTACTCAAAATTTCAAAAGTTAAGTGAAAGTCAAAATTTTTGTGCCCTGGATTTTGGGCTGTTCCTTTAATCTGTCTTTTTCTCTGTTTTTGCTGTTTTCGTTGTAATTGATTATACGGGCGGTGGCGCGGGTTTGCTGTGTTGAACTTAGTTTATCCTTTTAAAAAGGTGTGGTAAACTTTGGAACTTCGTTCATCACAGTGACCAGTTCTATAGGGACCTGTATTTTTGTTTAGATTGTAGCGTTCTATCTTCCTCGTGTTTTAGGAAGACGTTTCTCTTGTCCTTCTCCTCCCTATCGGTAGATACGTTCTTTTTTTTTCAGACTCTGTTCTTGTTCGTACCGTGTTGTGTAATCGGCGTAGTAGATTGCATTTTTTTTTCCATTATATTTTCTTTTGTAGAAGCTTTGTCCTAGTCTGGTTCGTTGCCCTTGACGTACTTGTGGTCCTTCTACTATATTTCTTCATTCTTGTCGTTTCTTTTTTCCTTTATAATTAATAGTGCTATACATTTTATAGATATAGAATTAGTTGTGCTGTAAAGGTAAATTTCTGAATTGTATTTGAGACAATTGGGTATTGTTATATCTGGTGTGATCTCAGGTCTCTGGTCGTGTTGCTAGTGATCATACCGACAGGGTAGCCGTTTTCATAGTATACATACCATAACCATAAATCTGTGAAATGGCGGAACTCCAACAACTAATGAAGTTGGGTAAGGAACTTGGCCTGGAGGGAGAAGAGCTACGCGGCTGGATTAAAGAACAGCAGGCGGATTTGCGCGATGAGCGTGCTAAGGATAGAGAGCGAGAAAAAGAGGCTAAGGATAAGCAACAGGAAAGAGAGGCTAAGGATAAGGAAGAGGAAAGAGAGTTTAAGTTAAAGGAGTTGCAACAGGAGAGGGAGTTAAAGTTAAAGGAGATAGAGGCGCAAGTAAAGATTGCGGAGTTAGAACTCAAGAAGAATACGCCAGCGGAAACGACTGAGCGGCAGGTACACAATAAAGGTGGTGTTAGGATTAAGCTCCCTACGTTCGACGACCGGAAGGACGACATAGACGCCTTCCTTTACAGGTTCGAACTGAACGCACAATTGCAATGGGGGGAAAATAAGGAATTATGGGCCACGTACCTGGCATCGCTATTGCAGGGGCGAGCGTTAACCTACTTTAAAGAGCTACAGCGCGAAGACGTGCAAGATTACGATAAGCTGAAGGCTTTGCTGCTTCGCCGATTTGCGCGTACCGAGGAATATTTCCGGGAGCAGTTTAGGCGAGCACGTGCAGATACCAGGGAGGACTTTGCTGCCTTCGTCGCGAGACTAACGGAGTATTTCGCGAACTGGATAGACTTGGCGCATGTGGGCACGGATTTTGCTAAACTGAAAGACTTAATGATCCGTGACCAGCTGTACGCGTCGTGCCACAAAGATCTGGTGGCTTTCCTGAAAGAGAACGAACCCGCAACGGTGCAGGAGGCGTCTAAGTTGGCGGAGGCATACCGTACGGCACATCCGTCCAAACCAGTCGCCAGGGCGTACGTCCAAGATGCTGGGTACGTCGCCGTTGTCGAGGGGTCGCCGGCAGGACTTAGGGACAGGTCGCGTCAGCGTGGTGCCTATAGTGGGCAAGGCCAGGGGCAGCATAGGGGCTATCACCAATCACCGGCATATGGATCCGGTAAGTTTGACCGAGGTCGCGGTAATGGCCGGGGGCGAGTTGTGACCTTTGCCGATGACCGACGGCATAGGGACTCAAGTTCCGGTCGCGAGGGGTCACGGGGACCCAGGCCTAGGGCAGCACAGGGAGCGGAGTGTTGGACTTGCGGGCGCGTGGGTCACTTTTCGCGCGAGTGTAGGGCCGCGAAGTGTTGGAACTGCGGAAGAGCAGATCACATCAGCGTGAACTGCCCTGCAGGTAGGATAGCGGCGAACGTGGACAGTAGCTCCAGTCCATGTTCCCCAAATAAATTTCATCATGCGGCTGCGTGTGTTACATCGGACAACGGAGGCGGACAGTATTCTAAGTGTCCCAGTTGTGAGAAGTTATTATCTTCCGGTGTTTTACCTTGTGGGAGAAAGATCCCCGTTATAAATTCATGTCATACAGGAGGTGGTCTTAGGGTTTATCCGGGGTTTGTTGGGGACGAACCGGTCTCGGTTTTACGAGATACAGGATCTACCGTTGTGGGAGTGCATAGGGATTGCATTCGGGAGTCACAGCTTACAGGTGAGACTGTCCCGTGCATCCAATTTTCGGGGGCCATTGAGAAATTACCCATGGCAAGAATAATGATAGATACACCTTTTCTTAGCGGGGAAGTCGAAGCAGTCGTTGGTTGTTTTCCAGGCGCCCAGCTCATCATTGGGAATGTATCACGGGTAGTTTCCCCTTCCGATGAGAACGTGCAAGCATGGTCGCAATCAAAGGGTATTGACTTTTGCGCCGCGGTCGAAACACGTCGACGGGTAGCGGATAAAGATAAGATTAGACCTTTGGCGACGCCAGCGGTCAATCTAGATATCACGCCAGAGCGCTTGGCGAGATTACAAAGGGAGGACCCATCATTAAACCCATGTTTTGGGGAAGCGCGAACCGAGAAAACGAGGAGATATAAGAACGGGTCGTCCTCCTTTATTGTTCAGGCGGGCATTCTGTTCCGTAAGTATGTAACGGTGTCCTCCATTTTAAAGCAGGTCGTTGTGCCAGCGTTGCTGATCGCAACAGTATTGCATTTGGCACATGATGTCCCATTAGCGGGTCATATGGGGATAGCTAGAACCAAAGAAAGGGTTCTTAAAAATTTTTACTGGCCATCGATCCACAGAGATGTGCAGGTCTATTGTAAGACGTGCAGTGCGTGCCAAAAGACGACGCATAAGGGTCGTACACCCCAGGCTCCTCTTCAGAAGATCCCCACGGTCTCGGAACCGTTTAAAAAGGTCTCGATAGACCTTGTTGGCCCCATTCACCCAGCGACCGATAGGGGGAATCGATTTTTCTTAACGGTCATATGTAATGCTACGAGATGGCCAGAGGCGGTTCCCCTGCGGACCATAACGTCTGAAGCAGTCGCGGAAGCGTTGTTTGCAATTTTCGCTAGGGTAGGAATACCAGAGCAAATTCTGTCTGATAGGGGCGCGCAATTTACGTCGCAGATGATGAAGGAATTGTTCCGCTTATTCAGTGTACAACCCATCACTACCACCCCTTATCATCCGCAGGCTAATGGCATGTGCGAGAGATTGAACTCGACGTTAAAGTCGATGCTGCGTAAGGTAGCTGCTGATCGCCCTAAAGATTGGGATAGATATATCCCTGCAGTGTTATTCGCGTACAGAGAGGTACGGCGGGAGTCAACGGGATTCTCGCCGTTCGAAATGATGTACGGTCGTAGTCCTAGGGGCCCAACTGACGTTCTTCGGGACATGATGACGTCGCCATCATCGGGAGACGATGAGCAGGTTTCGGTGTTTCAGTACCTTGTTGATTTAAGAGAAAGACTATCTTCAGCGCGCACTATAGCAGAAGAAGCGTCTAATATCGCTTCGAAAAGAGCAAAAGACTATAAAGATAGAGGTTCCAAACTGAGAATTTTTAAGCCAGGAGACAAGGTTCTGTTGTTGTTACCTACGGACCATAATAAGTTATTGATGACATGGAAAGGCCCTTATGTTATTGAGCGAGTTGTTTCAAAGGTAGATTACGCTATCCACATTGATGGAGCGAGTAAGGTTTTCCATGTTAATATGCTACAGAGATTTTATGAGAGACCACAGTATCTGTGTGCACAGACAAGACCAGAGGAGACTGTCTTCTCTACCGCTTGTACGGGGGTCGTAGACCAGTTGGACTGTGACGTAAGCGACACCGAGGCGCAGGAAGAGTTACAAATTCAATTGCCGGAGTTAACTGCGACACAAGGTTACAGGGACGTAAAAATTAACCCTGACCTTACGAGTTCAAGGAGTAGGGAACTTGAGACCCTGTTAGCGTCATTTCCGGATGTTGTTACGGATTTGCCGGGTCGCACCACGGTGATCCAGCACCAAATAAAGTTGACTTCGGATAAGCCAGTATTTCTTAGACCGTATCCGCTGCCTTTTTCTTCGAGAGATAGAGTCATAAAGGAAGTTGAGTCAATGCTGAAGTTAGATGTGATAGAACCATCAACATCGCCGTATTCATCACCCATCGTCCTCGTGAAAAAACTCGATGGATCGGTGCGGTTCTGTATTGATTTCCGAAGATTGAACACTATTACGGTAGGCGATAGGGAGCCTATTCCGTTTCAGGAGGAATTAATAGCTTCATTGGCCGGGTCCACGTGGTTTTCCAAGATAGATTTAACGAAAGGGTATTGGGAAATCCCGCTTACTGAGGAGTCTAAACAATACACGGCGTTCCAAACGCCCATTGGATTATTCCAATTTAAGGTCATGCCATTTGGGTTGGTAAACGCGCCAGCGACGTTTGCACGATTAATGAGACTAGTGTTGAAGGACATACCTAATGTCGTGTCATTCTTTGACGATATAGCATGCCATACGTCGACATGGTCTGATCATATTCAGACACTAACAGTAATTTTTCAACGATTACGTTATTTTGGGTTAACTGCTAAACCCGCAAAGATGGATTTGGCATGTCCAGAGATAATATTCTTAGGACATATTGTGGGTAGAGGTGTTCAGAGACCTGAAGAAACAAAAATTGACAAGTTAGTAGGGTTGCAAATCCCTAAAACAAAGAAACAAGTCAGAAGCTTAGTGGGAATTTTAAATTATTACAGAAAGTTCATTCCAAATTTTTCCTCCTTGTCATCTTCTCTTACTGACCTTACTAAGAAGGGACAACCCGATAAGGTCCAGTGGACGTCTGAATGTCAGACATCATTTGATAATTTGGTGACAGCATTATCATCGTCACCCATTTTGATATTACCCGATTTTCGATCTAATTTTATCCTCAGAACGGATGCGTCGGACTCTGGTGTCGGCGCTTGTCTTCTACAGGAGAAGAACGAATGTCTCCATCCTGTATGTTATGTCAGTAGGAAGTTATTGCAGAGAGAAAGAAAGTATTCTGTGATAGAGCGTGAGTGTCTTGCCATTGTCTGGTCCGTCCAGAAACTAGGAAGTTATCTCATGGGACGAGAATTTTGTATCCAGACAGACCACAAGCCACTGACATTTTTGTCGAAGAATCGTTCGTCCAGCCCACGCTTGTCTAGATGGGCATTGGCTTTACAGCCGTACACCTTCGTTATTCAACCAATTCCAGGAACCAGCAATCATATCGCCGACTACCTTAGTCGAGCCTAGGGCAAGATTTCAGGAGCTTATACATCGGAGGACAGGAACATTGACAGGATCTGTGTGAATGAGTCGATTTTAAAATATTGACATTATAAATATGATACGAAGAATGGTTGATAGGTTGAGTGGTTTTTTGATTCTGTATTAAGTATTGTGATTAGTTAGCTATTCATGATGTGACACATATATGCATATTGCAGGCCATACGGATCCCCATATTTTTCCCTGATTTCGGTATTTTATATGCTAGGGGAACTGCTAGGACATTTTTCTAGTGTAGGTATTGCTCACGCTCACTCGTTGACAGTCATCTTGATGCGATTTGAAATTAATTGCATTAATTTTTTTGGGGTGGGGGATGATGTCACGAGTGGAGTGAGTGCAATTAAGGGGATTGCTACAGAGCGGGTGTAGAATAAGAAGAGCTCACGACAGACGGATAGGAAAAGACGTGAAAGGGGAAGAGTAAAAATAACTCATGCAGACAAGTGGGTTAAGCGTGCTGTTGTGAGTAGTGGTGTGGAAGTCTGAATGAGGCGAAAGCGCTGGATTACTATCACTGCAAGTTAGAAGGTCCTACGGATCGGACCTGTGCATAAGAGCCCATCGGGCGGACATAAAGGGAAGCAGTCGAGAAGACTAGTGAGAGTCTTTCCAGTTATGACTGGTATGTAGAATGTTGATTGATTATTATGATTGATGTATTATATTATATTCGTCTATTACCATGATGTGAATAAGTATATGTGAGGAATGTGGAAGTCCGTGATATTGGATATAGCAATGTGCGCCATGAGCGATAGATGAAAGTGAGTTCATGGATTTGTAGCGCGAGTGAGTAGTGTGTACTCCGATGGAGGTGTGTTACTGTAAGGAGAGGTGGAGTGAATAGAAATGGTAGGGTATTATACCAATGTAATGTTATTCTTGTAGGTGTCGGGGACGGGCCGCAGAGCCACCTCGATGAGCACAGGGGCTAGGCCAGCATAGGGCCGGAGGCCACACATAGGCCAGAAGTGAGGCTGTCAGTGCAGGACAGTAGAGGCACATAAAGTCGTGGCAGTCAGGCCACGGACAGGGACGTAGATATGAGAGTGAATGAGATACTATATTGTTGCCATGTTGATAGGCTAGTGAACTGATATTATGTTGTTGCCATGTTGATGGCTATGGAAATAATAATGTGTTATTGCCCTGCTGAGGTGCTAGGGGAGTGCTAAGGTGTATGACAATAGGAAGGTGATATTGAGAGACTGCGGGGCCAGTGAATCATTAATGTACTATTAAGACCCTGAGGGGAGAGGCTGAGGCCGAAGTGCCTTTAGGAGTAACTACCGGATTGTGGATCCGAGGGAGAGTGTGTGTGAGAATAAGGCCGTTGTACGGCAGTTCATTTCAATGATATAATGTATGTAATTGCGCTATTATATGTATAATTAGGTTTAATAAATGTGTGAGTCTGATGGATTGTTTTGTTAAGTGTTAAACTTGTTTGTTCGTGATTGTCGTCCTGTCATAAACTATTACATCTCCCAGTCTGGGATTTGTGACACTGGTATTGTTTACCGCAGCGACCTACTTTCCGCTCCATGCTAACAATGGTTTCGCGGCGCCTCCCGTATCTCGCAGTGCAAATCGACCAATATGAAACCTCTCTGTATATACATACTCTCTGGTACTACGATAAGAAGTAGTAATGAATCGGAATTGTGTAACAGCTTGTTAAGTGCCATAACGCATTTTAAACAAAGTGTACATTTGATATACATCTTCTACATACTAACACATCTCCAGGTTGTCAGAAAACAAGCAAGAACGATGGTCACGTTCTGTCAAAATAGTCGCAAAACAGAGGTGACTCAGTCCGCACATAGCTCGCCTTAGTGACTGACTATCTTGATAATCATATAAACATTCTTCCTGCCGATCTTACCTGCTATCCTGTAGTAAAGAGGTCAGTTGCTCTGACTTATAAAAAGGCGTGTCATACAGGTAAAAGTCCTTTCTTACTTCCGGCCACGCCTTCTCGTCGTCATCCATCACCCACGCCAGTGAAAACTTCCGGTTCCGGAGGATATTGCGCATGTGCATTCGACCAATTCTGCCCAGTCCTGTTGACAAAGGCTGTTGTTACTTGAAAGTTTGAAGAGTTGTGTAAAATCAGGGTTTTGGTCAATACACTTCAAAATCTGAATTTGCATAAAAATGCCCACGAGAAATACACCCATATGACATTTTATACATAATAAAATTAGGTGAGAGAGAGCCATTTTCTTGACAAAACCTCAAAATTGGCAGAATCTCGCATACAACAATACGACAAATTCCATCCGTGTAATATCATAACTATCATATATGTCAATTCGGAACGCCACGACTTACCCAAAACTCCGATGTCATATTGCTTCTGACCATTCTTTGTAGTAAAATAACACAGCGACGCCTTGTTTGACGTCACACGACAAGTAGCGCCTCCTAGAACCTGAAATACGCAAAGATTTACTGTATCATGAAAGATTGTGAAGACACCAACAGCAACGACAACAACAATAATGGAGTTTGTTTCAACCCTAAGCATGCCGCCAATGAGTGCTCTTGAATTGCCATTGTAACACGGGCTGTAAAATTATATAAAAGGTGAAAGTCCTTTTCGGAACGCTAATGTTGTAGTATCTAGATTCCGACCCACGACTTGAAACAACTACCGGAATCATATCTAAATGCATCGTTTAATATGAAATTGTGATCCGTGACTTTCCGGGGTTGGCAAGTCAAGGGTTAACAACCAAAACAAGATAGAATGTTAAAGTCACTGTAGTTTAAGTGTGTTGGTTTAGTGCACACGCCAGCGTTTTTCTGTGACTGAAGTATGTACTGTCTGGCTTGTAGTGTGAGATTTGAACTGTGGAGTTCTACTGGAATTCTCACACTGGCGAGACCAAAGCAAGTCTGACTCACTAGTCGGGGTGCGTCAGGACTATCTTGAGACAGTTGACAGAAAGAGAAGGCACCATGCACAGAGTCAAAACCCACTCAGAACAAATTTATCCCAATGCGCACCCAGCAGCACAATTTCGAAGTTCTCAAAACCTTCTAGGAAAGCGATGAGCGAAGCCCGATAAATGTAATAATATCTCTCACTCCTAAATGTTCCTTATTTACACCCAATTACAACATTCTTTTTAGATCTAGGCTATATATAACAATTTCTGAGAATTTGACCAATTTAATCAAGTTTATACGGAACTATTTAAATCTGTTTTGTGACATTTAAATTGATGAAATTCTGAATAGCAAACAAAAATAAGGTACCCGCCCCAACCACCCCAACAACAAAAAAAAAACTTGAAAGATACAAGATGGCGGCAAACCCCAAGCTCAAATCCAACTCCTACATTTTCAGAAAAATCTTAATGAGTCCAGAACTTTTTAACAAGAGGCCGACGAGCTGTGTAGCTTAGGGCCTTGTCAAGTCGAAATCCGTCACTGTATTTAACATAATATCTTACTTACTTTGACTCCACACGAGTGCAAAAACCGAGTCCAGTTCATCATAAACTATGCCTGCAGGTATATTTACTACACCGGTCTGAAATTTTTGCTCTCCCTAACTGCAACACCTGGATGAGTTCAAACGTTCCAGATCTACTAGTGGCTATCGATAACCCAACTCTTGAAAACACTGTGACGTGAACTCTTGGCCTGCACAAACCGGCTTGTTCCTGTAGAGTTCAGTTCTGTCACAGATTAAGTTAGCGTGACTTTCGCCCTCAGTTATGTCGATTATCTCGAGAAACTACAGTCAATTCCAGATGAACGTGAAAGTAGCTTAAAGAGTACATGAGTTGCGGTTTATCAGTAATTCAGTGTCGTAATAATCTGGTACAGTGGTTTTCCACCTTTTTCAAGTTAATCGCTCCCTTAGGCCCCAAGGTTTTTTGGTCATCGCCCCCACCCTTTATCTCTCCAGCCCCCCCCCCCCCCACCAAAAAACGCATCAAATTTGACAAGAAAGCAGACTATACACAAATCATGGTATTAAGTTTTTCAAAGCCGTATTAATGACAATGACATTTCTAGGGCACATCTGTCGCCCCAGGAGCCTCCAACATCTAGCAGTCACAGGGAAGATCGAGGGCAGGAAAAAGCAGGGGTAGACAGAGAAAAACTTTCACCGAAAGTTTTAATTCATGGACAACAACAAATAAACGTCACAACAACAACAACTTCTTGAGGTTGGCTGATGGCAGATCCGAGTGGAGAGCCATAATCGCCAATGTCTGTTCCGGACAGGGCAACTGATGATGATGATGATGATGATGATGATGATGATGATGATGATGATGAAGATGAAGATGAGGATGATGATGAAGATGAAGATGATGATGATGCTGATGATGATGATGATGATGATGATGATGAAGATGAAGATGATGATGATGATGATGATGATGATGATGATGAAGATGAAGATGATGATGATGATGATGATGATGATGATGATGATGAAGATGAGGATGATGATGATGATGATGAAGATGAGGATGATGATGATGATGATGAAGATGAGGATGATGAAGATGATGATGATGATTAATGACAACAGGCGTGTTGATTATTCGCCGGAAGCAAACAGGTCTTTTATGTACATAAAACCCATCTTTACGACGTGCTGTTGAACAACCCAGTGGCTGCCCTACATTTCCTCCCAATTCCTCCCCCATTCAATTTTTCTTAACCCCCCCCCCCCCCCAGCCTTATCCCCCATCTTCATCGTTTTCGCCCCTTTGTCGCCCCTTTTCTTCGTTTTTGCCTTCCCCCCCCCCACCCCCAGAAATCAAAATCGCCTCCGGCGGGAGATATCGTCCACGCTGAGAACCACTGCTCTATATTCTAAAGTTTCAGCTGTGCCTGGCCTGTGTAAGGTCGCAAAGCTTCCTGGTTCCTGTGGTATAAATGTGACTCTTTCGTGTGTTGCTGTTTGTTTTGGGGACTTCCGTTTGGGAAGATTTCTGACCTTGGCACTTGTGCCTCTGTTTTTCTTGTCACGTACTGGTGTGCCCCCCCCCCCCCCACAATTCCCTCCCTCTCCACCCCAGAGTGTCAGGAAGTTAAAGGGCCGAAACACTTGACAAGCGGGCGGGGGGTGTTGGGTGGGGGATTCTTGGGTGCTCAAGCTCTCACTTATTGACAGTTTCCTTTCTCATTGTTTATTTATGTTGCTTGTTCTTTTATATTGTTGTTGTATTAAAATTTGATTTTTAAAATTTTTTTTTTTTGTATTTGTATTTTGTATACTTCTTTAATCTCATTTGGGAAATTTGCCATAGTGTCATTGCAGCCCAGTTACAACTAGAGCAGGCACGTCGTCGCCACAGTGCAGCGCCGGTCGGCGTTTTGTTGTTGTTTTTTCGGGGGGGGGGGGGGGAGATGATAGGGGGAGGGGGAGGGAATGGTAGGGATGAAGTTTATTTAATTTTGACAGGTCAGCGGCCTATTCGGCCTGCTCTTCTAGATTTCCAACTGCCAAGGTATCTTTACTTTGCTCGACGTGCATACGGGCCCTCCGAGTTTTTCGTACTTATCCGAGAAGACTAGGTGCTCGATCCTACCTCCCATGGGATCAGGGACAGGAAAACATAGGAGAAATCCAAAAATTCCAACATGCCTGCACTGACGGGGAATCGAACCCGGTACCTTCGGCATTAGCGTCTAATACCTTGCTAGACCAAGCTGTCTTCCATTCTTTCATGTGTTCATGCCGTAAAAATATATTGTATTTTTTTTCTGCTTGAATCTTCGTGTCAAGAAGACCTCAGTATAATGGTTCTGGTCCTGTCTGGTTGATTTTCGTAACTTTTCTCTTAGGCTGGCAACACTCACAGTCAAATCTGTTTCGTCTCGATTAGTTGTGAGATGTGTAGCCTACTATGGAATTCTATGGAATCTAACGCACTGGCGAGACTGAAACGTCTGTCCTACTGGTTTTGGGGCAAAATGCAGTTTTGACCTAGTGGGCAGAACGTGGGCAGAGTACTATCTCAAAACAACAAAAGAAAAAAAAATCAATGACCTCGGGACTTGGAGAAAGGAGAGTGACAGAAAGACCGACAGGCATGGAGAAACGGGTAAGACAGACATACCGAAGGAAATGGGAGAGACAGACAGACAGACAGACAGAGACAGGGAGAATGATAGAGAGAGGCAGAGATAGAGGAAGACATAGAGGCAGACAGACAGGGCGACAGAGATACACAGAGAGAGAGAGAGAGGGGGAGAGAAAGAGAGAGAGAGAAAGAAAGAGAGAAAGAGAGATAAGGGACCAAAGTCCGCGAAGAGTGAGAGGAAAAACAAATTATTTGTTGACATTATAAGGGGAAAGAAAGAAAAAGACGAGAACATAATGCAAAGGTGGGGAGATGGAGGTGTCGACTCAGAGACAGTCAGAATGAAAGACTGGAAAGCTCTGACCTCTGGTTCACTGCTGTAAACAAACTGGCAAGAGGCGCGTGATGGTACATATAGTCATGAGACAGGCTTTCCTGCACTGACTGCATGGCCATCCTCAGTGCTGGTGGATGGTCCTTATGTTGTCGGGAGATAAGGCTCCTAGATTAGTTTCAAGTCTTGGGTTTCCGAGAGAATGTTGTTTAAAGTACGTATGTCCCCCAAGGTTTTTTTTAAAAGCTAGTATACGTCTTTTTAAAGCATTTTGTGACTCCAAATCTAGAGAGCTCCTCCCGAAATACTCGTAACAGCAGCCTTAATTAATTATTCTTTCAAATTTTCTTTTTATTTCTCTTCTATTTTTTTTTCGGGTTGAAAGGTTAGAGGGCAGAGTTAGGGATTCGATAAGATTTGGTATTGTGGATAAGGACGTAGTTAGGGATAGGTACCAGATAAAATTTGGCAAAAAGAAAACAGGTCTATGTAGCAAAGCCTCGCGTAGGAAATAATACCCAAACGATACAATGGAACGGAAACTAAAAGAGAAGACAGAAAATGGTCGATAACAACAGAATTTTTCATGGAAAAAACAAAACAAACGACAGTTTTTCTGTGGCTTTTATAATATTTCGTATGTACTCAAAATGCTAGTGGCACGTACGTGCTTATAACAGCAGTCTTTCAGGTACTGGCTGTCCAAAGGCCTCAGTGTTGGTGACTACACTGTTATCTTGTAGAGAGATAAGGCTCCTAGATTAGTTTGCGTTTTTTTTGTTGTCGGTGGTTCTCTGGGCTTGGCATTTACATCTTTCTTTCTTTTCTTTAAAAAAAAAATATTTTTCTAGTTTGATTTCTGTGTGTGTGTTGCTGTTGGATACATTTTTATTTGTAATTTGTATACTTGTTTGATCCCATGGTGGGTGGGGGTCGATATTAGGATGAAAAAAAAATATTTAGGTCTACTCTTCTCGACTTTCAACTTTTAAAAATGGAAGCGCATATCCGTACCACGCACACAATTCGATGACGTCGAACACACACCGGCCAACTATATTACTGACCTTGTTAATTTGCATAATTTTTAAAAATATGAATCGGCTTAGTAGCAAAACAATCCGACTTCTGCTCGGAGATTGCGTGATCTGCGCTAATAATATACTTGAGTGTATGTCGATCACCAATGGCTACCCCAACCCCTTTTCGCCTGATTAGTCAATCTGACTACCGCCCATTGATACAAACTGACTAGACCTTCACACCCCCAGGTCCATCTGACTATTCCATGTGTTGTCACTTTATTTAAATTCGTGAACACCATACCAAGTTTTGTTTCAGCAAACCTTCACCAGTCGCGCTTAATGGTAAACATGTTGTACGGATATATGCACTGTCCATATCCATACAACATGTTGTACGGATATATGCACTGTCCATATCCATACAACATGTTGTACGGATATATGCACTGTCCTTTTTAAACATATTTTTCTTGTTCTTCTTTTTCTTTTTTGTGTGTGTGTGTGTGTTGCTGTTGGATAAATTTGTATTTGTAATTTGTAATTTGTATAATTGTTTGATCCCATGGCGGGGGGGGGGGGGGGGGGGGGTCGATATTAGGATTAAAAAAAAAAAATCTTCAGGTCTACTCTTCTCGACTTTCAACTTGTAAAAATTTTGTTTAACCCTGCTCTTCTGGACTTTCCAACGGAGAAGGTATCTTTAACGTGCGCAACATAGGCACGGGCTATCAGAACCTTTCGTCATTATTCGAGTAGACTAGGTGCTCAATCCTACCTACCGCATGATCAGAAACAGGAAATTCCCCCACGTTTCCAACGTGCTCGCACCGACCGGCACGAGAGGCCTCTAGATCAACGTATCTCCAAGGCTCCAAGATTAGAGCTCTCAGCTGAATTTAATGTTGTTTGCAAGTCAATTGAACTGTGTAGTCATCTGTGTCTGGTTTGCAGCTGTATTAACTGTGTTGTCATCATTGTCTGGTATGTTTGCAGCTGTATCAACTGTGTTCTCATCATTTGTCTGGTGGGTTTGCAGCTGTATTAACTGTGTTGTCATCATTGTCTGGTGGGTTTGCAGCTGTATGAACTGTGTTGTCATCACTGTCTGGTGGGTTTGCAGCTGTATGAATTGTGTTGTCATCATTGTCTGGTGTGTTTGCAGCTGTATGAATTGTGTTGTCATCATTGTCTGGTGTGTTTGCAGCTGTATGAACTGTGTTGTCATCATTGTCTGGTGTGTTTGCAGCTGTATGAACTGTGTTGTCATCATTGTCTGGTGTGTTTGCAGCTGTATTAACTGTGTTGTCATCATTGTCTGGTGGGTTTGCAGCTGTATTAACTGTGTTGTCATCAATGTCTGGTCCCAAACGGTCATCAGCTTGAACACATGTGATAACTCTCTGGGCCCCGCTCCCATTAATTTTCTACTTGTGGGAAAATTCTGAGTTTTTAAGAATTTTGTTCTTCTTAGGGGCACAGTGGCCCCATATAGTATCATGTCCTTTCTGAAAAAGGCTGCCATCTACAACTTGATATAAAAAAAATTATAGTCACAAAAATATTTTCAGATATGATAATATAGTTATACAAAACAACTTTTGAGGATTTTACCAGTGTAACATAAGTAACACGGAACTATTTAGTTCCGTTTGTGAACTCTAGGAGCTCTGTATACCAATCATAAATATAAACTACCCAATAACCTTTGAAAGGTGCAATATAGCCGGTATTGTGCCGACGTGACGTAAAACCCAAACACAGACAAACAAAGAAAGGGGTTCGAGTGATCATTTGATTGATTTTGTGTATATTCTAGAAATTACCAAAGAAAAACTCGGGAAAATGTACACCTTGAGTTCTTGTGAAAAGTGCAGCCGAGTGATACGTTTCTGTGTAGCATTGGTGATGCCTGGCACCCCAAGGGTTAACTCAAATAATTACATAATTATTGATGTTCTTTAATTTGAAATCTTAAGTCTTGGATATATCTTAATTCACATTGTATTCATAAATATTTTTAAGACATTGTACATTTGCCGAGAGTTGAGCAGTTGCAATTCTTGTAGTTTTTGTGGTTTCTTTTCTCCCTTGTTGTTGTAGTTTACCCGGGTTTTGATAACATTCGGAATTTCATGTGATCTGTGTATCTCTCATTCTCTCTCTGTGTCTCTATCTCGCTCTGTCTGTCTCTCTCTATCTCTCTTTTTCTCTGTCTCTCTTTTTCTCTCTTTCTCTCTCTCTCTCTCTCTCGCTTTCTTTCTCTCTCTCTCGCTTCCTTTCGGTCTCTCTGTCTCTCTCGCTCTGTCTGTCTCTCTCTATCTCTCTTGTTTTCTGTCTCTCGTTTTCTCTCTTTCTCTCTCTGTCGCTCTCTTTCTCTCTCTTTCTCTCTCTCTATCGCTCTGTCTGTCTCTATCTCTCTTGCTTTCTGTCTCTCTTTTTCTCTCTGTCGCTCTCTTTCTCTCTCTTTCTCTCTCTCTCTCTCGCTCTGTCTCTCTCTCTATCTCTCTTTCTCACTCTTTTTCTTTCTCTCTCTCTCCCTCTCTCTGCTCAGTTTTACTTGGTAATTGATATGTCTGAAGGTTTACTTGGTTATCGATTAACCTTAACCTACAGGTACATGTAGAAGCATAAATCTACCATTTTTTTTCTTTTTCCTTTTTTTTTGTTTTTTGGTCTCTTTCAATGAACTCTCTGATGCGTCACGCATAGAGACAAATCGGTTTTTAGAGATGTCGTTTCAATTATAACTGGACAATAAGATACCCATGCGCAGTTTTGTAGATAGCCTCGGTATCCTTAATGATGGTACTTACATTATGTACTTGCCTTTTGACAGATATCGATTTGAAACAGCTCATCAAGTTACAAACAGAAATATTGTAAAAACCATAGGAAACCTGTCGGGATGCAGCAAGGCTTCAAGCAAAAGCATATTTTGCCGTATTTTGACTTTACAGTAGAAATACCTTTCCAATTATAGCTAAGCATTTTTCTTATGGAGCATAAATATTGCTATTATCCGGGATGTCTGTCTAGTTACCTCTGAACTAATTAACCTGCTGCAATAAATAATCCCTGCATCCGATCGATAATATCAGTCAAGTGGCTTGCTGTAACATACAGGACACCGCAAACCCTGTCTGCTCAGATGTCAGAGGTTCTGTTCGTACGTAATATTTCTCAATATTATTTTGTACAACAAAAACTGGCCGACCCGGGCAAGCTAAGGGGGATATCATACAAAGCCCGGTCAGACGCAGTGAGCTGTTGGCAGACAAGAAGTGCACACTATAATCTATATTAATAAAAGTGAAACCTTACGACAATTGCAGCGCGCCTTTCGCTACTCCTCTCTTAATGCTGATTCGGTGGCCCTCAGATTTTATACAACGCTTAGTAAAGACTGTCGTCGTGTCCCCGGCACAGAAAATAAATAAAATAATTAATAACTCGCAGAACGTTTGTTTTGGTTTCTAGGTTGCGACACATTGGCGTTCGGCCTATTTTTCGGCAAATGAATGTAACTAAGATTGGTTCCGGTATAGACTGTATCACACTCAAAAAACAACTTCCGGTTAGGACTGGTTTGAATGATGAGATTGAGTTCTAAGACAATCAAGTATAAAACTTTGTATGTGTGTTCTCAATGTGCCTAGACTGGGGAAAAGAAAGGGTCTGGAATTGGGAGATTGACGCTGCAGGGCCAAAAGTACAGGTGTTTTCAATATGCCTAGGAAAATATTATAATATTTCTTTTCCATTAACACAATATGACGTTATCACTTCCTGCGATGTGCAAACAAACTTACCGTGCGCAAATCATAGCCATTTGACGGATGCTGGCGGGACGCACAGGACGCCAACGCGCAAAGGGAGAGCAGTAAAACGTATCTAAAAACGAACAAATAAAAATGAAATAAAGCTACAGGAACAGGCAAAATGAAGCAGGTCCGTAATAATCACCCAGAACTGAAACTAATAAATCGATTTATCCGGGCATGGCCGGAAACTCAGCTAGTTTCCTATATTTTCTGAGTAAATCCGGGAAGACTCTATCATACTAAGTCCGGGAGGACGCAGTCAGCTGCTGGCAGACAAGAAATGCATACCAAAATCTCCTATATTTTCTCAGTAAATCGGAAAAAGGTCCCATCATACTAAGCACGGTCAGACACAGTCTGGTTCTCCTATTATTTCTTTGATGAACATTTTGCTGGCAGCAAGTGACGGCGTCTGACCGGACTTAGTATGATATCACCCCCCCCCTCCCCCTCCCCCTCCCCTAAATCCTGCGATCAATTTTTTTGTTGTTGTTGTTTTTAGGTCCTTATTTTAGGAGTTTCGGCTTTTTCTTGTTGTGGAAGGGATTAGTTTTTTTTTATAATTTTGCCGGGTCAGCGGCCTGTTTGGCCTGCTCTTTTCGATTTCCAACTGCCAAGGTATCTTTAACGTGCGCAAGGTACATACGGGCCCTCCAAATTTTTCATCCTTATCCGAGAAGACTAGGTGCTCGATCCTGCCTACCATCTGATCAGGGACAGGAAAATATGAGAAAAATCCCAAAATTCCAAAATGCCTGCACCGACCGGTATTCGAACCCGGTACCTTCGGCATGAGAGGCGAGCACGTTACCTCTAGTCCACCGTCTTCTTCTTCTTTAAACTTCTTGATTCCTTGATCAACAGCCAGGGCCGCAACAACATTCCTCCAATGCACGCGGTTCTGGCAGGTCCTCCTTAGCTCGGCCCATGTCATTCCGGCTGCCTTCACCTCAGCATCGATACTCCTGCGCCAAGTCTGTTTTGGTCGACCCACTTTCCACTTTCCTTGTGGGTTCCAGACCTCAGCCTGCCTGGTGATGTTGGATTCAGGCTTTCGTAACGCGTGGCCGATCCATCCCCATTTCCGTGTCTTTGTTACAGTTTGAATTGAGACCACTGTGTTCCCGATTAATTCTTTGTACCAAGCCCAACTGTTATAATTATATATATCTAGATTTAGGTCACATTTATAATGGGAACCCAGACTTGATGCAACAACCAATAGAACTTGTTGTTACATCACAATTCCTTGCAGAACAAACGGATGTGACAAGTTGATGTTGAACCAGCAATTTGTAAATAGAGACGCAGAACGAAATTTCCGATCATAGTTGTCGATTTTACTTGTCAGATATACGCCTATTTTTTGTGGCTCAGATAATTTGTAAATAAATGGTATGAAAGGTTAAACTCTGTCCAGGATGTATGTATGCACGTAATTTATCGTCAGAAATTGATATGGGGCCTTAGGGAGGTAACGTCAGAGGCAGTTGCTGCCAGCAAAATGTATACTCAAGAATTAGTGGCAGCAGCTGACTGTGTCTGACCGGGCTCAGTATGATAGGGTCTTTCCAGACTTATCAAAACAAAAAAATATAGGAAATTATGGTCTGCACCCCTCGTCTACCAGCAACTGGCTATGACTGGGCTTAGTATGATACTTCCCTAATTACACAGACTTTCATAATTATCAGTCACGTCGTCATGAAGTAGAAGATGCTTACATGTCCAATCTCTAACTCCAATGTAGTGTTATGGTATTTTTGCCAATAGGTTCGAAAACGTCTGAAGGATCTCGCCGGAATTTGGCAAGAAAAAGTGGAATAGCCCTATAAAAAACACAGTGAGACATTGTGCAGCTTTCTTGGTTTTGTGTTTGAAAAAAACGATTACTTCATGGGACTTTACAATTAACTTACAGTTTGTTGTGTGCATTTGAATGTTTGAAGTGCTATGGGCAGCAAAGAGCGAAGAGAGTGGATGGCCGAGAGGGTTTTGTTATTGTTTTTATATCAGTTTTTTAAAAAACATATTTGTTCTTCATGTGTAGGTCTTGTTGAAAGGTTTATAGTAAACTTGAACTATTTTCCATCATGGGACATCGGGGAATACATGATTGAACTGCCGGTCATTGTAAAACAATCTCTCTCTCTCTCTCTCTTCTCTCTCTCTCTCTCTCTCTCTCTCTCTCTCTCCCCCTCCTTGTCTATTTTCGCTACATGCTGATATCCAGCCTTTTAGCCCTGTTCCTGAACTCACGTGATTCATAAATTATATCACTTAACAAAACACTTTATAATGAAATTCTGTACTGCAAGAACTATAAAGTTCACGCCAGAACAGGGTGAAATTTGTCTGCGCTTAATTTGTCTTTCTTTAGACATTCAGCATCATGGGCGTGTCAATAACACTAAGTTTCTCTATATCCGTCTTGACCCTCCTGGGGAGTTTGATTGCTCCACCTATGACAAAGGCATTACCAGTGGACGATGACAGACCCTATGGTTTGTTACTCGATGCTGGTAGCTCCGGTACCAGGCTGAAAGTCTACAGGTAGGTATCGTAATCGACGTAAGCTCTTCTTTCCTACATAATTATATCACGGGTCTGAAGTTGGAAATCCATCAACACGACACGGTCACGATACCAGAACGAAATACGTGTCGGGATCGTCCTCTCTTCCTACGTGTATACGTGTGTGTTCAGCAGTGGACATACAGTTTCAGTTTTGAGACCCCGATGCTTGAGCCGTTCTGGGGCACCTTCGATATCAGCAACAACAGAGCAACATCCAAGAAGGTTTATATATAAAAAAAGACAAAACAAAAACAAGTTTCTTCAGGGCCACGCCAGGTCTACGGGCCCTGAAGCTTAAGTTTCATTAGTTTCGTGGTAGATCCGCCGCTGTGTGTGTATTTGTGTGTGAATGCAGCGCCATGAACAACAGGCCCTTTTCCGTGTAAAGGAACTCATGACATGCTAGCTGGCGGTTTTGTTTTTCAAAAATTTTAAAAATTTAAAAAAAGTAAAAAATGTCTGACTGCCGGAAGTCCGTACAGACCGGAAGCTTGTGTTGTTGTTTTTCGTTTTTCATTTCTGATATATTGCAACATTTGTTCGTTATTTCTTGCCTGGTGCTTTGTAACATACACCATTTTGCCACTGAAGACCAAAATGGCAAAACGACCATAAATCCCTGAAACTGAAACAATAGATTGCTAAGTTTGAAAGTTCCCAAGTGCATTGTTAATGGAGATAAAAAAGGTAACCTGTTTCATCAGATGGAAGATTTACTATATTAGAAAACTCTGGGCTTTGGAGCAAAACAGGCTTTGAAATAATTTTTAAAATAATGAAAACATCTTTGACATTGGACAATAGTGATTCTTCTATCATCCATTCATGCACCCATCTATCCATCAATCCATCCATCCATCCATCCATCTCTACACCTACACCCTCATCCATCTATTCATCCATCCATTCATCAACCACCCAGCCATATACACCTATATTTTCACCCATCCACCCATCAATCCATCCATCCATCCATCCATCCATCCATCCATCCATCTCTACACCTACACCCTCATCCATCCATTCATCCACCACCCAGCCATATACACCTATACCTTCATCCATCCACCCATCTACCCATCAAACCACCCACCCACCCATTCACCCATCCATCCATCCATCCATTAATCCATTCATCTATCCCTCCCTCCCTCCCTCCCTCCCTCCCATCCATGCGCCCATCTCAGTCTTCGTATTTAAACTGTGTGTGCATTATCGTGCTTATGTGTATGTGTACAGATTAAGCCCAGCCAGCTGTGACGCTTGTGTACCGATCATCGAACTGACACACAGCCGAAGCTACGAGCCTGGTCTGTCGGCCTTTGAGGACGACGACGTTGGACTGAGGACCTACATCAGCAACATCCTAGCGGATGCCAAGACACTGGTACCCCAGAAAAAGCAAGCCAGCACACCTATCTATCTGATGGCCACTGCAGGTTCATACATGGAAGGGTATTTGCCATATTGTTGTATACGCCATGTTGCCGATTCCGAGCTTTGTCACGCAAATGGTTCTCTCACTCCTAATTTCAGTATGTGTAAGTGTCATTTCAATCGGTTCAAAATTTTTCGAGAAAATATCAATTCTCATTTTCCCGAAAAGGCAAAAATGCAAATACAACACTATGGCAAATACGAGACGATATTGTTACAGTGGCGTAACGTGATTGGGCCCACAAGGGCGGCTGTCCATGTGCAAAATTTTTAGGGGTGCAAAATTTCAAAATTATCACTGTTTCAACTGCCAGTTGTGAAATATGTTCCCCAAAAATTAAATTAATCTAAACATATCGGAGGTCTGCAATGAGCCAAGAAAGACTGGGTAACCTAGCACTACTGTCACCTGAAAGAGAGTTCAAATTGTAGATTTCATGCAATGTTCTTGAACAATGTGCACAAATTAAAACTTGCCGATTTTAAATGAATTAGAGTATATTAGCATTTCGTGTATTTTTTAAAATTACATCAGTATTTTCTTAAAACACATTATATGTGCTTAGGGATGTGTGGAGGTGGGTTGGGGGGGGGGGATATGGGGTTCAATACCAGACTAGTGGAAGGGACTCTCAAAGTGCTAACGGTGCACGTGTCAGAGTACGCAATACTCGCCTTGCTATTGGTGCTGGCAATCACAGAATAGAGACCCTACCAGAAGCGACACAAGGCTAGGATACGTCATCAATTTTGACTTGCCTGCGCCATTTTGGATGAGACCGATTGTTGGGAACCAGGCACACGCGCGGCGATGTGTAATGAAACATCAGAGATCTCACTTCTCCCAAATCTCCAAACTAGGTCACGGAGGTATTAACAATTGAAAGAGACCGTCTTTATCAAAGAATGTGTGTATCTGTTTACTGTGATTTGTTCATATTTTTGGGTTGATTCAAACTATGTAGAGCCATTTTGTAAGCTCTTACTCCCCGTGGAAATGCACAAACGTGTATTATTTGCCGCCGATCAAGTCAAGTGAAGTTACAATTCATCCAGAATAGCGGTGCAGTTACTTCGTGTAGTCATGAAAAGTGCGTTGCTGGTAGTTCCCTGTTCTATGCTGGCAAACCACGCTAAGCCACTGAGCTGTTTGTCTAGAAAAAAAAAGTAGTGGTCTTGAAACCTTCTCTGTTGTGATTTTCAAACCCTCGTGGATTGGGGGCCATCTTTGTATTTGGATATATAAATAAGGGGAAGGGAGAGGGGAAGAAGTAGATCTACCTATCTATCTATCTGTCTATCTATCTATCTATCTATCTATCTATCTATCTATCTATCTATCTATCTATCTATCTATCTATCTATCTATCTATCTATCTATCTATCTATCTATCTATCTATCTATCTATCTATCTATCTATCTATCTATCTATCTATCTATCTATCTATCTATCTATCTATCTGTCTATCTATCCCAGGTCTGAGATTCCTGACGTCCAGAGATGCCACAGAACTAATGAATGCAACTAGGGAAGTGTTCGCCGACCCCACCGTCAACCCTTTCTACTACACTCCTGAGGGAATCACTATTCTGTCCGGGGAAGAAGAGGGAGTCTATGCCTGGTTGGCCGCCAACTACCTCCTGGGTGTCTTCCCCTTGGGCAGTAACCCGTAAGTGTCCGCGCTTGCGTCCGGTGATGCCTATCCATAAAATGACAAGGTTCTATATCCACTTTTTGGCTGAACTCAGTTACACTCTACACACGACTTCTACAAGTCTTCTCCAGTGTATGTCGGAGTATCAAGCAGATTTGGTGTGCAATTTGTAAGTATTACCAGAGAGCATGACTGTATGTTATAGAGAGGTTTCACTATTGGTCAGTTTGCACTGCGAGCCACTGAAGACTCCTCGAAACCATTGTTAGCATGGAGCGGTAAGTAGGTCGCTGCGGTAAACAATATCCGTTTGTACATTTCCACAGGATGTAAGAGCTAAACGCTTTTAAATAGTTTCAATCAGTCTAAAAATTTGATCAAACCACAGTAAACAGATATGCATACTATCTTTGGTGAAGACGGCCTTTTTGAATTCTTCAATTTCTTGTTTACCGCAGCGACCTAGTTTCAGGATTTGGCTGAAGTGAGATCTCTCTATAAAAACATACTCTCTGGTATTACTTAAAAGGGAAAACGTCGTATCTCTAAGAGCTATGAGCACATGAAACGTTATAATCAATTTCTCAAAAGTTGATGGACGGGAGTTACAACCTTGTCATTCTAACGGGACGAAGTGTCCAGGCTTGCGACTTGGTGTAAGTTACCACCCACACACAGGCAAAGTTACCAGACTAGAACAAAATGGTTCTCATCCTCCCTGTATCACTTGGTTCGCTGAATCAAAATAGACTCACACCGTGCCTGACCTAGCACGCCTACCACCCTAAACTGAACCAGTCTGTTAAGCCGTGTTTCCATGTGTACGGAAACGGAAACCGCAACAGAAACGTCAAAAACGCTTCAAGAAATGAAACGGAAAGAATATTTTCATAGTCCTGTATGCGACATTTTTCTGATTTTGAGATTTTGTCCTGAAACTGGTTCTCTCAATTCTTAATTTTGTAAGCTTTAAGCTGTTTACCTGTATTTCTTTAACACTTTGCGTGTCGATTCTCATTATCTTGAAGTGGAAGAAGATAGCACTCGAGACCAAAGATAGTAGATGCAGTAAGATGAGAGTCTCCCTTCTTCGCACCTCTAAACAAAATTGTGCACAGAGTTTGCGCTCTGATCGGGGGCGGATACAATGGCACACTGCATGAAAAAAAAGCCTGATATAATGATAAATCAGTGGTGTAGATTTTTTACATTGCTACTGCAACTAAAAACTATATACATACACAAAAAATAACCAAAGTTTTTCTTCAATGATTGAAGCTGTTGCTACAAATAAGTGACTTCAGTCACAGCGATAGTTGAACAATGAACAAAATTCAGTATTTTCCCAAACTGGGCTTTGTAAAATATGACATTGTTCATGGCTCACATCCATTCGCTTTTTGGTGGCGGTAGTAAATTTGTGCACACTAATCGCGCAAACTGTCTCATTTTATCGTTTCTGGTATCTTACCTCGAGGCTGAGTTTCTGAAGGGCCACAACTCATCTACAATCAGTACACGTGTAAGGTTTCTTTGCTTTATGTTGTATTTTTCTTCACCAGACCTGCCAATGAATCCGTCGGTGTGATGGAGATGGGTGGAGGATCCATGCAGATCGCTTTCAGACCCAGAGAGCTTCTGTTTTCTGAAGAATTCCATGTGAGTAGCATTATTGCAAAGCATTATGGGGACACGGTGGTCTAGAGACAAGGTGCTCGCCTATCATGCCGAAGGTACCGGGTTCGAATCCCTGTCGGTTCAGACATGTTGGAATTTCGGGATTTTTCTCATATTTTCCAGTCACTGATACTATAGAAGGAAGGATCGAGAATCTAGTCTTCTCGGATAAGGACGAAAAACTCGGAGGGCCCGTGTGTATGTTGCGCACTGTAATGATACCTTGGTAGTTGAAAGTCGAGAAGAGCAGGCGGAACAGGCCGCTACCAAGTCAAAATTAAATAAAAACTTTTCCTACCACCCTTCCCGCCCCCGCCCCCCATAAAAAATTCTCCAATCGGCGCTGCACTGTGGCGACGACGTGTCTGCTGTAGTTATAACTGGGCTGCAATGACACTAAGGTACATTTCTCATTTGGGATTAACGAAGTATACAAAATACACATAGACACAGACACACACACACACACACACAAATTGTCATTGCGATAAAGACAGGGTAGAGCCAATTTTAACTGAACATTACACTGCGTCATCCTGAAGGCTGTTGTTACAACTACGCACGCACTCCAAGCGTTTTACTCTGGGGCGTGTACGTATAATATTATGTACCAGATCCCTAGCCCCGTCCTTATCCTCAATCATAAATCTTTTTGGATCCCTAATCCTGTCCCCGATCCTTCAACCAAAAAAAAAAACAAAACAGGAGGAAAACAAAAAGACAACCTGAAAGAATAATTAATTCGGGCTGTTTGGAGTATTTCGGGAGGAGCGCCAGGCTGTGGAGTAAAAAAAAAAATGTTTTAAAATACGTATCCCCAGCGCTATAAGCTTGAGGGACTTACGTACTTGTTTCAATTTTGAATGAGTATCTGAAAGGGGCCATGACTTGTGCCAAATTTGACTTACCCCGTATTGGAAAAAAGCTTTTCAACTGGCGACCTTAGTGCGTGCTTGTTCTGTCTCCATCTTCTGATAAAATGGACACCTTTTAGTATGTGGAAGAGGTATAACAAATCCACACTCACACTTGTTTAAAATGGTGTTGTGGCACTTATCATGTTGTTCCACTGTTCCGATTTCGGTTTCGAGCCTTTCTTCTCTGCGGCTTCGCCACGGACTGTTCGTGACCTTAGTCCTTGTTTGTTCCATCTGCATTCTCTGAAAAACTAGAGATCGTTTAGTATGTAGAAGAGGTATTGCAAATGCATGAGACATGGAAAGAATTAGGCTGAGTACAGATGAAAATCTCTGTGGGGCCGAGGTTATTCCTCGGGGGGGGGGGGGGGGACAATTCTCACGTTATGTCTATTGCGATATTAGTTCTTGTTTGTTCTATCTCCATTTTTCAGAGAAACTGGAGATCTTTTAGTATGTGGAAGAGATATAACAAATGCACACTTTGACACTTGTTTAAAATTGTATTGTGGCACTTATCAAGCTGTTTCACAGTTCCGATTTATTTAACTCCTTATCATAATACTAAAGCTGCAAATTTGTAACAGCGTCGAATTTCTCGGTCGTGCAAAAGGTGGAATTGGAACAAACAAGAAATCAGGTGGCGAATTGTAGATAGTAACATGTCCTAAACACGAGTGACAGAAATTATGATGAGTGATCTAATGTAGCATGGAGAATTTAACGGAGAAAGAAAGAACAGGACGGAGGAATGAAAGAAAGAAAGAAGGTAGGAGAGAAAGAAAGAAAAGAAAGAAAAAGAAAGACAGAAAGGAACTAAGTCTTAAGTTTGGATCCAGGGCCGTCTTCACATTATCATGGGCCCCAGGGCAAAGCAATAGGCTGCGGCCCGCTCCCTACACAACTACTCATAAATAAGCATGCATGGGGCCCCCTAAATACTTGGGGCCACTGGGCACTTGCCCAATGTGCCCTTGCGCCAAGACGGCTCTGGGCGGGTCTGCGATGAACTAAAACATCTGAATCGTCCTCAAATCCATTTCATTTTAATATCCTACCTCGGCCATCACTGTTGATATTTTGTTGGATGTGTCTCCCCACCACCTTTCAACCCACTACCAAATTCCCCCACCACCACCCCACCCTCCACCCCTGATACACTACCAAATCCCCCCCTCCCCTTACCTCCCCACCCCCACACAGGTGACAGTGGCCAAGAAACTGTACCAACTGTACGTCCAGAGCTATCTCCAGTATGGCATCAACGCCATCGTGGTCAAAATCGCTTCCATCCTGTCCATGGAGAATCCTGGCCAACAGCAGCTGGACGATCCGTGCATGCTGAAAGGTAAAGCCGCGTTTTCATGCCTGCAGAAACGGAAACGGAAAACGTCAAAAAACATTTAAGTAGTGAAATAGCAGGAATGTTTTCATGTCTAACAAAACGCCGTTTCCGCAAGCATGGATACACTCTTTCATTTTAATGCTTGATGGATCGTGACTTGTCCGTTTCCGTACACTTGAAAGTCCAGCTTAATATGTCTTCGTTTTTTTACCGTGCGCAGTTCGTCTCAACAAGACATCATAGCTAAATGTGTGTCATGTTTTACTGAGATTCTCATGCCATGAAACTTCATTGTGTGAGTTTGAGTTTGGGTTTTTACGGTGCCACGGCACGATAACGGCCACTTTGCGCTCCTCAGGGTCTGTTTGGGTACACATTCTTTATTTATGTTTCGTGTTCAGAGCTATCAAGTTTAACAGTAGAATTGAACACATTCATAATATACTTCATGTAGTGAGGCTGTTATTGAATTATGACATTTTTCGTATGCTGATGCCTCAGATGTGTGTACCCTCTTCAATCCTCTGTGGAAGTCAATTTCACGTTTGGGATAATACATTGATTCTTATCTTATCTTATCTTATCTGATAAGATCTTACCTTATTATGACACCCGCAAGGCAATGACACCCATAAAGTTGTGTTTTCATGTAATATAAAAACCACAGAAAAACTTTGGGGTCGCAGCAAGGCATATTCTAATAGATCCTACATATTTCCTATTCAAATCTTTTATTGTTCGATGGTTTTATTTGTTCAATTTTCTAATTTTTTTTTTTTTTCTTGAAAACGACTGTTGCCAAAATATCGGCCATTTTCTGTCTTCTCTTTTGGTTCGCGTTTCACTGTACCATTTGGGTATTATTTCTGATACGAGGGTTTGCTACATGTTTTCATGTGTACGGAAACGGTATTCAAAACTTCAAAACTCCATCAACTAGTAAAATGAAAGAGTTTTCCATATCAAGTCTTAACAAGAGACCGTGTTTCCAAGTGTTCGGAAAGTACACATGCGAACACTCTTGGGACTTTCCACGTAATATGTTGCTTTAGAGCCATTTTTCAAACCATGCTCGGGAAAAAAATTAATGGTTGTGCTGTAAAGGGTAGCAATTAAATTAACATTTTTGGTTAGCATTCTCTTACTCGCGTGATCATGAAACCCAACGACCATCTTGGAAAAGAGCACATTATGTTTACAACCTCCCACCAGTTACCAAGATTATGTCCCATCAGTTACTCAGACTAAATGCCCCAGTGTGTTTAAAAGTAAAATTTGATGATTTGTGCTTTTTTTGCATGCTCAAATGCATTTTTTTTAAATGTAGAAAAACATTGTTCACTAGTCCTGTTGGTTTGGTTCCACAAAGTTTGCTGCGTAAAAAAAACACCATGGTATTTTTTTCTGTCCCATCAATTACCAACTATAAAGTGAAGGCAATTGAATGGACTCATCTTAATTTTTATTATTTAAAACCCATTTTTATCATTTCTGTGCCATTTTTCTGGAGGATTGACCAATCCATTTTGAAATAAATGGTCGGCTATTTATTTAGTTACATTTTCTTTCTTAAGATGTATTGCCTCAATTACCGTGGAATGTCCCTCTTTCGTTTTACCATTTGATGGATTTTTGACGCTTCCACTGCCGTTTCCATTTTCCGCACACATGAAAACATGGCTTAAATCTGGTGGGTCCTTGTATCAAGTCTGTTTTCTCTCGGTGTGATGTACGAATAACTTTCATGTGGTAGGAAATTGGCTCTTTTGTAATAATTATATTAAGTATGGGTAGGAGCTCTTTGATATTTGGCTGGGTACGATTTTATCATTGTCGTCATGAACTCGGTGTGGCCGGGGGTTCTAGAAGATGTCAGGAAGTTAAAGGCCGAAACATTCAATGACAGAATCCACCCTTCCTCTGAAGATCGTCATCTGTCTCGCTCCACCTGTGGAGTTTCTTACCGCCGTTTTGGCTGAAAAGAGCGGTAACCTGTAATTTCACGTAGGGGATGTTTTTGAGGAATTTCTTAGCGTTGCCACCCTTTATCTCCCTATATCCGGCATTTTCAGTAGCCCAAAGTGGTCCTCCTGACATTTATAGCAAAATCAGGAGTACATATTTTTGTGCAAAGCTCCCAGCTATCTGGGGGCTTGGCCTCCCCTACTGACTGTAGCGTCATGCTAGGGATTCGCGTTCTGACGAGGCTGAAAAAAATAAAGTCTCACCATTTCGGCCACGTCAAAATTGTATTGGGTCAGCTGGTGGATAGAGAGACCCCAGCGAATTGAGCCAAAACAGAGGCTAAACGGGCTTGATTCTGCACCCTACCGGCCTAAATGGCTGACAATAATATAAACCTGCAATGCAACTTGAATCATGACGCACGTACCAACTCGACCACTTTGAGCAATTCTTGCGTTTATCGTACTAAAACAGAACTACAGGGTGAACACGTAAGGACCTGAAACTTCATGGCTACTCGCTTAAAAACTATGAAAACGGGTGCATTGTCTCAATAAATTAAATAAATTACGTGGGCACACCCCTTTTTGGACAAACGTCAGACTTTACATTATTTATTTACGATTGTTTCGAATCACAGAGCGGAAACGCATTTTCGTTTGAGTAGAATCGAAAAGTATGAATAGCAGTTTGATTTTTGGGTCTTTCTTTACCCAGTGCTGGCTGAACAATCAGCATCTCTGTATTCTGCAAGAAATTGTGCTTGGCCTGTAACAAAACGGTTTATTAGTCTTTGCACTGAATCCCTGTGCCATTATTAACGTGACCTAGATATAGATACTACAGCTAAGCTTGGGACAAGGAAGAAGATGTATCTTGCCCGCGTCGGCCAGAACGGCCAATGCCTCTAGTCTTAGCCAATCAAAATACACCGTTTCTCTCTCTCTCTCTCTCTCTCTCTCTCTCTCTCTCTCTCTCTCTCTCTCTCTCTCTTTCGCTCTCTCTCTCATTCCCTATTTTTCTTTCTTTTGCTCTCCTTCTTTCTCCTCCTGTCTCTTCCTTGTCTGTCCTCTTTCTCTTTCTTCTTCCCTTTCCCTTTCTCTTATCGTCTTTCTCCTCCTGTCTCCCCCTCTCTTCCTCTCTCTCTCTTTTCTTTCTCTCTCTTTTTCTTTTAAACTCTCTCTTGCTCTTCCCCTCTCTCCATCTCTCCCCCCTTTTAACGCCTCCTCTTTCTGCCTCCATATCTGTCTGTCTGTCTGTCTGTCTGTTTGTCTGTCTATCTGTCCGTCTGTGTGTCTGTCTGTGTGCCTGTCTGTGTGTCTGTCTGTGTGTCTGTGTGTTTCTCTCTTTTTCCCTCATTCCCTATTTCTTTCTCTTTCCTCCTTTCTCTCTTCCCCCCCCCTCCCGCTTCTCTTCTCGTTCTCTCTCTTTTTTTCTCTCTCCTTCTCTCTCAACTCCTTCCTTCCTTTCTGTCTCTCTCTCTGTGTCTCCTCGGAACTCCCCTCCCTAGCAGATGGACCAACCCCCTCACTTTGCAGCCTTCCTGCTGTATGTTCCAGGAGACTCTAAAGACATTGAATTAGAGGACGGGTCAGTAGTGAGATTGAACGGGTCAAGTGACCCCAGCAAATGTCAACAGATCTTGGCCAGTCTGCTCCAGCCCAGCACAGGAATTGACTGTCAACCCAAGCCGTGTGCTATAGGTCAGTACCTCTCACAGTTTGAGTAGCTAAACTCTCAGACGTGAGTCATGAATGTGCCCTATTCATTGCCGAACGTAGATTTCTGGGGCCTTGAAGCTTGAAGTATTACGGGGCCCCTTCGAAATCAACAACAATAGGGCAACATCTAACAAGGTCCAAAGGTCTTGCTGCCCTTGCTCTAGACTTAAATGGCGGAGAACGGGGTGGTGGGGTGGAATCCTAGAAAATGGCCCATACAGAGAGCAATCACTATCGACATCGTTTTTGTAAAATCTTCCCAGAGAAACTCCATTCATTTTGTTGAAAAATTCACTCATTAAAAAATTTCCTTATGGCCCCTCTGGAATTGGAGTCCCTAAGGCCTAGGTTTCATCACTTTCATAGTAGTTCCCCCACTGACCATATATTAACATTTTGTGACTCTAAAACATGATTCTTAAACTTGATTCAAGTTTTAATTTACGGAGAGATCACCAAGGCCATTTCATGACCTCAGTTCTTGTTTGTTCCAACTCCACTTCTTGCACAACTGAGAAATTCCACGTTAATTGTTCGCGGCTTTAGTATTATGATAAGGAGTTCGAATAAATCGGAATTGTGAAACAACTTGATCAGTGCCACAGTGCATTTTAAACAAAAGTCAACGGGGAATGTATTTATGAATGGTTTTAAAGTTTGTAACCTGTAAGAACCAACCACCTTTCTATCCCGACCAGGCTCCCGCTACCAACCCAGTGTTCGGGGCATCAGATTCTACGCCATTTCCGTGTTTGCGTACACCGTAGAGGACCTGAATGTGCAGGCAGATGACGGCGTGTTGGATATAGACACCTTGCAGAACGCGGCAGCGCAGCTTTGTCAAAAGGTAAGATTAAGAGGTCTGCTTTTTTATACCATCCGCACCCCCGTTATCATCATCATTGTCATCTCCACTACCATCGTAAGTTTGTCTTGGAGGTCATCGTTTTCGGAAAATCTCTGGCCTTGACATTAATGTACCTCTCTTTTTCTTGTTTTTTTTATTTGCTTGTCCTTATTTAATGCTTTTGTTGTATTTGTGTTGGTAGTTTGTATACTTGTTTTGGTCCCTCGGGGTGGGGGGGGGGGGTGGGGTGGTGTGGTAGTAAGGATTATCTTTTTTTCTTTAATTTTGCCCGGGGACCGGCCTTGTTAGGCCTGCTCTTCTCGTCTTTCAACTGCCAAGGTAACTTTACCGTGCGCAACGTGCACATGGGCCTTCCGAGGTTTTCGCCCTTATCGGAGAAGTCTAGTTACTCGATAATTGATGCTCGTTGATTTTATCAGTCATAATTTTTATTCGTGTTTACAATGTCATTGGTTTTACCAGGAGTTAGTTTGCATAGTTTTCGTCCAGGTAATAAGATAATTGGCCCACTTTACAATAAACATTTCCGCTCTGAACAGACCCTGGATCAAGCCGTGGCTGATGGTCATAGTGTCAAGTATGCGTCACGAAACTGTCTGGCCGGCCTGTACATCCCTACTCTCCTGACCGTCTCCTACGGGTTTCCTCGAGATACCCAGAACATACTGGCCGTTTCCAAGATTGGGGATCAGAGTATAGGTAATGTCTTAGTTCTCCGTTATCAGAGTATAGGTAATGCCATAGCTCTCCAGAATCAGAGAATAGGTAATGCCTCAGTTCTCCAAAATCAGATTATAGGTAATGCCATAGTTCTCCGGAATCAGATTATAGGTAATGCCATAGTTCTCCGGAATCAGAGAATAGATAATGCCATAGTTCTCCGGAATCAGAGTATAGGTAATGCCATAGTTCTCCGGAACCAGAGTATAGGTAATGCCATAGTTCTCCGGAATCAGAGAATAGGTAATACCATAGTTCTCCGGAATCAGAGTATAGGTAATGCCATAGTTTTTCCGGAATCAGAGTATAGGTAATGCCATAGTTCTAGGGAATCAGAGAATAGGCAATGCCATAGTTCTCCTGAATCAGAGTATAGGTAATGCCATAATTCTCCGGAATCAGAGTATAGGTAATGCCATAGTTCTCCGGAATCAGAGTATAGGTAATGCCATAGTTCTCCTGAATCAGAGTATAGGTAATGCCATAGTTCTCCGGAATCAGAGTATAGGTAATGCCATAGTTCTCTGGAATCAGAGTATAGGTAATGCCATAGTTCTCCTGAATCAGAGTATAGGTAATGCCATAGTTCTCCGGAATCAGAGTATAGGTAATGCCATAGTTCTCCGGAATCAGAGTATAGGTAATGCCATAGTTGTCTGGAATCAGAGTATAGGTAATGCCATAGTTCTCCGGAATCAGAGTATAGGTAATGCCATAGTTCTCCGGAATCAGAGTATAGGTAATGCCATAGTTCTCCGGAATCAGAGTATAGGTAATGCCATAGTTCTCTGGAATCAGAGTATAGGTAATGCCATAGTTCTCCGGAATCAGAGTATAGGTAATGCCATAGTTCTCCGGAATCAGAGTATAGGTAATGCCATAGTTCTCCGGAATCAGAGTATAGGTAATGCCATAGTTCTCTGGAATCAGAGTATAGGTAATGCCATAGTTCTCCGGAATCAGAGTATAGGTAATGCCATAGTTGTCTGGAATCAGAGTATAGGTAATGCCATAGTTCTCCGGAATCAGAGTATAGGTAATGCCATAGTTCTCCGGAATCAGAGTATAGGTAATGCCATAGTTCTCCGGAATCAGAGTATAGGTAATGCCATAGTTCTCCGGAATCAGAGTATAGGTAATGCCATAGTTGTCTGGAATCAGAGTATAGGTAATGCCATAATTCTCCGGAATCAGAGTATAGGTAATGCCATAGTTCTCCGGAATCAGAGTATAGGTAATGCCATAGTTCTCCGGAATCAGAGTATAGGTAATGCCATAGTTCTCCGGAATCAGAGTATAGGTAATGCCATAGTTGTCCGGAATCAGAACCTGAGTTAGACTTGGTGAGACCCGAGACACAGAATACCGAGACGAACCATCCCTTCTTCCACTATTTGTCCACAAATGGCGCGCGTATAAATATTGTGGATGCTAGTTTTTTTCTTTCAATTAAGAACGAGTGTGGTGCTGATTGTTACATTGTTGACATCAATGATAAGCGCGCAAATCGACGGACAGAAAAATGGCGAATTGATTTGTCTCGGTATCCTATGTCTTGGGTGAGGTCCTGGTTTGCCGAGTTTGGTATTTTGTTTTCCGAGGTTTACTGCTCGTGGCATTTACACCTCACTTTTCTTGGTTCAATTTTTTTGGGGGGGGGGGGGGGGTTAGCTGCCCAGGTCTTCCGTTTTCTGCCGCATCATTTTCTTTCTTTTCTTCCGTTTTTTCTTGCTATTCTTCTTCTGCTTCTTCCTTTTCTTCTTCTTCTTCTTGTACGCTCTCGTAAGGGCTGTTTTGGTCAGGCGCCTATAGAGAGAGAGAGAGAGAGTGTGTGCTATAGATACGGAGAGGAGAGAGAGTTCCTACTAGGGTTAGTCACGGAGAGAGGATATCTTGGTGATGCCCTAAACTTGGCGCCAAGCTATATGAAGCTAAGAGGCCCCATAAAAAAAAACAAAGTTACACCAGCGTCAGTTTCACAAAGTTGCATGCCAAGACAGGAACTTGTGTCGCCACAAAGAAAAAAAATATGTAGGGCATTTAGGAGTGGGCCGTAATGGATATTTAATGGGCTCAGAATAATACTCAACTGCATGAAGATTAAATAACATTTGAAAAAGCCCCCAATGATTCTGAAATTTTGTGCGGCTCCTGCAGATGGTAAATATAATATTCAGTACATACATGTGTCCACTTAGAATGGCACGTTTCTAACTGCCCTCCATCAACTTTTGAGATATTGATTATTGAAGTGACATGTGCCCATAGTTTTTGATGATACAACTTTTTTCTTTTTAATAATACAATTTACACATGAATCCGCTTGATACTTTGATACACGGTGGAGAAGGCATGTAGAAGTAGTGTTTAATGTTTAACACAATTCAGCCAAAAAAGTGGAGATAGAATCTTGTCATTCTAAAGGAGGGGGCACGCACGGTTAATTAATTGTGTGTGTATTTATGCTAGTTTCTGTCTCTCTCAGACTGGACCCTGGGCGCCATGTTGATGGAACTGTCCAGGCACCACACCGGAACCTCCACTGTCGCTTTCACCAGACGCTAGAGAGCTGCGCACTGATTCACATCCGGCGTTCTGGGCATGATGGTGACGGTACGTGACCTGCGCATGCGCAATAGAAGCCCCCGCGTGGACAGGGCATTGTCAACTTCATGGATGTGTAAATTTACCCAAATTAAACTCAAAACCAAAATAACAGTGTGTTTGATTCTCCTGACCTCAGCGCAGGAGATATTTGCATTCTAAAAGATATTTATTTCCAACTCTCTAGAGGTCCTCTCTGACATACACAATAATAGTTTTAATACTAAGGAAGGAAGACAATGTATAGGCGTATACCAGAGCCTGTTTTTAAAAAGGTGCTTTGGGGGTGGGGGTGGGGGATCACCCCCCAAAAAAAGAGGCTGACACTGGGGCAGGGGAGTAGCGGATATTTTAAAGCAATCTCCCCTTTCGGCTCCAAATTTTATGTCATCACCACCCCCCCCCCCCACCCTGAAAAATCCCTACTTAAAAGTCAACAGTTACATTTCACAAGAAGACAGGCTAAACATACATTAATGATGTTAAGTTTGGGCAGACCCTAGTTAACGTCATCGGACGTCTTGATTATTTATTATAAGACAGAAGAATTCTTTATCAAAATACACTTTAGTAAAAACAAAAAAAATAGGCCGTTTCTGTTCATAAAGAGACACCGTGAAACAGTTCGGCCACGATCGTCTCTGTTTTTGAGAGACGGAGTGGCCGAACGGTTAAGCGATCTGTTTTCTTCTTGGCAAGGCGACGGCTGCCGTAGCAGAGGTCGCGGGTTCTAGTCCCATCTTGATCATTTTCTTTCTTCCTTCTTTCACTCCCGCGTTGCTTTCCCGAGCACTAACTAGGCACTACAACCTTGGTCCGCCTTATACTTATTTCTATTGAACTGTTGTCTTAGTGCCCCCCCCCCCTCCCGAGCTTCTGCTCACCTATATTGACTTCCGTTCATAAAACCCATCTACACGTGCTGTTCAACAAGTAAGTGGCTGCCCTGTATTTGCCCCCAAATCTTCATCCATTCATGTTGCCCACACCCCCCCCCCTCCGTGGCCTCTTTCATAGTTTTTCCGTCGACTTGTCACCCTTTTCTTTGCTTTTGCCACCCCCCCTCCCCCCAATTCAAAATCAAATCACCCCCCCCCACACACACACACACATACCCGGGGGATGATATCGCCCACGATAGACACCACTGTGCTAGACTACTGTTGTGATAAATCACATACAGAACATCAAGGGGAGATAAAGTAAACAATTTGGTGCAAGAGGCAGGAAGAATGGGAGACCCCCCCCCCCCCCCCCCATGCAAGGGAAAAACAAGAACTAGCAAAACATCTACCCTGGAAGCATGCAAAGGGTTCAGCTGATGAAATTTTAAACTTTCTTGTTTGGACCAGCAAATGAAAATGGGCTGCTTGTAATGGTTCTCTATGAGGGAAATTAGTAAAGAAATTATAATTCTTAGAAGAAACATATTCGTTGTCATGGTTATGGCGGCCATCTCGAATATTAATTACCAAAATCATACAGATTTTATAATCTTAAAGTCTTAGAAACAATTGCACCTTTTTGCCTAATTGTTTTTGTTTTATGGACATTAAATTGGCTTTCCGTCGACGCAATGGTGAAAATCTTAATAGTTAAAGGGTACTTCGTGTGTAAACACAGAGATGCGGGGACTCCTGTGGGAAAACAATGGCGTTTACCAATGGAAACAGCACGCAATAACTACCCGAGTGTACAGACATTGCGGCAGAACTTGGAGGGGAGATAAAGAAAACAAGTTGGCAGATGTGTTGGGAAGAATGGGGGATACACATACAAGACAAACAACAACATACGAAACATTTACCCGAGAAGTATTTAAACTGGCTTTCAGTCGACACAAATGATCAAACTCTTAATAGTTAAAGGTTACTTCATGTGCAAACACAGGGATACACCTATGGAAACAGCACACAATAACTACACGGCTGTACAGACAAGGTGGCCGAGAGACAAGCACTATGAGAACACTTTAGCAGAGACAACATCCCAGCCAGACAGAATCCCTACCGAAATCCAACGTTTAGGATTGATGTCAAGTTTGCTAGTAACGATATCGTGCCGAGATCGGCTAGATGTAGGAAATTCGTCCCTTTGATAATCCAACCAGTCCTAAGAAAATACCATACAAATCTACGTTGGATTGACGTAGGGATGCTGGCTGGGACTAGTCTGAGAGCTACTTCATCCACCCCTCTCTTTACTCTTCCTCTCGTCCTCCTTTCATGTTATACTCTGACTGATTGGTTATTTTGAAATAATTATAAGCTTTAAGTCCTCCATTTTTTTGTCATTTCAAATTTAGTACGAGGAGGATTTGAAATGGCCCAATTTAGCTTTTGACATACATAAATTCTATGTATGGCAGGGGTCCCCTCCCCCCCCCCCCCCCCGGTCCCCGCTGGGACTCTGTTCTTGAAACTTGCACCAAAAGTATGGAATATGGAAAGGACACAACACGACACTATGTTCTGAAATGACAAAACAAAAGTAAATGTGGTCAGAAAAAATTTTAATAGGCAAAAAAAGTTGTGGAATACAAAAATTCAGCATTTAATGGGCAAGTTTTTAGTAGCAGTAAGTAACGATTTAGCTTGTAAAGCGCTCAAATCTACAACAACAACAACAACAACAAAATAAAAAATGACGCGCTCTAAGGCGCTGAATTACAATAAGACACAGGGATAACATATTAAGATCAATTCATCCTGTACCCACTCACAAACATAATCAAAACTTGATATACTCTCATCCTCAAACCTTTGAGACCAATCAATATTCAAGGAAAACAGTCCTGAAGAATTCAGTTTTGTGTCTATTTTTAAATGTGATGATTTTCTCACTTTCCCCGGTGTCAACGCTAATGTTGTCCCACAATACAGACCCACCAAGAGAAAACCCTTTTCACCAACAAGTTTCGCGTCCACCACTGAAATATTAGAATCTCAGTCAGTGACTCAGTGTCCAATTTTGTGAAACCCGCCTGATTTTTTCACCTGTTAGACTGTAGCCTGATATTTAGTTGGCCTTTTGGTGCTTTATGGCAATTAACAGATGGAATTATTAAAAGGGAATGTTTATTGGGGCTATATGTAGACTAAATAAGGTCACCCGTTTATTGGGGCTACATGATCACTATTACTTTAGCGATTCAATATTTTCGTTGGCCTAGGGTTAGGTTGGGTTTGGGGTTAGGGTTAGGTAGGGTTAGGGTTGGGTTACGTGATCAATATTATCGTAGTGATTCAGTATTTTTGCAGCGAGAAACGGATAGCCCAAATAAGTTTCAGGGGTGGGGTTTGCTTATGTAGGCTACGTGTAGCCCCAATAGACATTAAAGTTTAACATGATTATTTAGGCTATATGTAGGCTATATAAAGTCACACTTATCAAAATGCTATTTTATACAAAACCCGACCTTAGTTCTTGTTTGTTCTATGTCCATTTTCTGAAAAATTGGAGGCCGTTTAGTATGAAGAAGTGTGACAAATGCACATTTTGACACGTTTAAAATGCGTTGTGTCACTCATCAAGCTGTTTTGCAGTTCAGATTTAGTTTCAGTCCTTTTCATGGTATCCAAAACTGCAATTTTCGTCGAGTTTCTCAATTGTGCAAAAAGTGGAGTTGGCACAAACAAAAACTAAGGTCACAAATACTTTACTGTGCCGAACTCTATTTGGTATGAAATAAGAGCCCGAGGGAAATATTATTTCAAATAAACATAAGAGACATTTTTCCAGAATATCGCTATTGATTCTGATCATTCCTAAATTAAGATAAGATAAGATAAGCTATAACTTTGTTATCTTGTTGCCAGGATTTGTTGTCACATCATCAGTCACAGTACAACGGACAATACAATAAATATCAACTAGTAACTGCCCCATTCTTCGAATGGTAAAAAAACAAAGCTCACCAATCAAGACCGAAAGGAATCAGCACAAAGACATTGATGTCAAGACACTTTGGGTCATCCACATAAAATCGGCGATTAACAGATAGATAGGATAATATTATTAATATATTGTGCGAGGTAGTGCGCACCGAGAATTTTTCAGGAAGTGATGATGTCATGGACTCATGACTGTGTTCGTAAAAAATGGAGGATCGGAGGTAGTCAGTTAGCGGCATAAAGCAAACTAAAAAAAAAATACTTCCACACCTTTTCAAGACTCCAAATCTAAAAGAGAACCTTTTGCGGGTCGAAGGGCAGGCACATGTAAAATTTCAAGCAAATCCGAGCTGTGTGAGCGGCAGTAGCTCTAGTTCGATCCTCGAGGCGTGAGAGGCCTAGATCTAACAATATGCTCGGTATCAAAGTTTTTTTGGCGTGGCTGGATCGTGAACTCTAGTTTACATTTCCGGTAAAAGGCGGAAATGACGAAATTGACGGAAGTACATTATCACGTCGTATTCGCAATCATGAATTGATAACTGATAATTATAACTGAATTTCTGGGAAAAGTAAAGAGTTACGGGAAAAAATGAGCTCGACACGTACAGGTTTAATAAATTTTACACACATGTGCCAAGTTTCATTTCTCTACGTTGCGTAGTAAAAAAGCCTTTGCGGGAACAAAGTTGGGCCCAAGCTCCATTATTATATGAAGACGTGCAGGTCTTTAACGCATACCGTACACCCACACATTGCTCACACAACATGACCAGCAAATAAGAACATTACTCTCTCACACACACACACACACCCTGTCAGCGCAATCCATTAGGAAAACTAACAACATCATGAACTACATCAGGAAACACCAATGCTTCCAACTGCGGATGGCGGAAAAGATCGTCTATAGCGCACTCTGTTTGTTTTTTAAACGCAGTATTCGTCCACTTCTTTGGGATCGGACTAACTGATGGAGCAAGGTGTGGGAGCACTCATATAGAATTGATTTTAGTTTCTGTTTGCACGAATGCATAAATAACTCATCAAGGTTCACAATAGCAGTTTTAGAAGACACCTGCTTTATACAGCAGGACATTTCTGCCGTGCAAAGGAAGAGCGACGTAAGTGCAGCTCTCCTATTCTCTTAATAACTACGTCACTCTGTCTTTGCATGGCAGAGTGTATCAATGTAACAAATCTTTCCTCAGTCAATTTACAATTAGTCGAGGGGCAAAAGAAAAAAAACAACTCGTACATGCATGACATTTCCCCCAGCCTACCCTACTTTTCACGGTAAAACACACAGTCTGAATCCAAAGGAGGGATTTAACACCATGCGTTGTAGTAATTCAACAAAGTTTAAAAAGTTGGAGAAAGAAAGGAGAAAAAATTACATTTTGCAAAACACTAACGGAGCAACAGGTGAACAAATAATAATAATAATAATAATATCTATCTATGTAAAACAATAATAAAAACTGTGCAAGAAATTCAAATTGAATACTAAATCAATTGTAATCTTAAAACTTTCTCCATTCCTAGGACCTTCGTCATATTAAAACACAAAATATACGCTAAGCAAGGTACACTTTTGTCGTCTCATTTAAGTAATTTGACTTTGCAAATTTGTCGAGTATAAAATGTGGAATGAAAAGGATGGCGAACAAGCTGGTAAACGAGACAAACTTTACGACATACAAAAGCTGATACTCAAACGCTATTGAGCAACAAACCAATGGTGTCAAGAACAGATTTAATTCATAAATGTTTCCACTGACTAAATTTTTGTGAGAGAGCAGTGAGTAATTTTTACAAACGTAATTATTGTGCGAGCCAGCATAACTTGGTCTCGTAAACAAGTTGTTTTGAACAGTTTTTTTTATAATAGATAGACAGAAGGTGTGGGGAAGGATAGACGGACAGCGTAGGTGTGCATGACTGAGCACTTTTTATATCTCGTGTTTTGAACTAGGTTTAGTAAAGAGGGAAGGGGTGAGTAGGAATTAAATGTTATTGAGACGTCTGTTGACGTACAGAAAAGACCGTGATCCAGAGTAAAAGCTCGGGGTTTTGAACATGTTAAGAATTTATTGCTATAAAATTACGTTTTATTGTCTTGGGTGATTCGACCTTTGATGTCGACCCAAGGTCGTTGCGTAGGGCTGTTACTTAAAATAACTCAGTTCGGCAGCTGAGCTAGAAGTGGTTGCACCAATCACAATCTAGGAATTAGACGGTAAGCTGCAGATGCAGTCCAGTATTTAAGGCCATACAGAACTTAGTTCTGGGCCACATGTAGACAATCCATTTACGAGGTGGTCGGCGATAGTCCTCAGCCAGATGAGAGACATAGAGACGCAGTTGAGCAGTCCATTGTGAGGAGCCTGATTTAAAGCTCCAGAGCCTAAGCTACTTGGTTTGATATAAACCCACAGCGTTTACATCCAGCGCTCTCACTCCTAGTGAGGGCCGCATGGTGAGAGTCCATACTAATTTGTAATGATGAAAGTGAACCGTTCTACTTACTTTTGAAGACAGTTTCAGAGCTACCGCCAGACAACGCATGGTTGTACAAGCATTCTCCATGGCGTGTCTGGAGGAAATGTCCATATCCTAACATGTCTCATTGAATTAATAGAATTTAAACTGTTAGATCCGTCGCCACGTGCGCGGATTCTATTTGCCATATAACTCATATGACCTGCAAGTAGTTAGATTGAATACGTTAGTCTTTATAAAAGCTGTAGTTCCATTAGTTAGATTCAGTTGCCTTTGAATTGATATTTATATTTATAATTATATTTGTTACATTAATTCCTGTAATTAAACTGCCCTACAGTTCTGCTAAAACTGAAAGCAATTGATTTATTTAGTTTTTAGAGTGCAAGTATTTTTTTTGTGTGTTCGTCGATTGTGGGGAGCGGACCTCGAAAGAGTGTCAGTCGAAATATCCCCATGTAACCCACATCGCGACAAATGGGATGATGCTTTGGTTGGGAAGCCGTAGAGGCAACAAAAAAGGATGAGTTGTAGAAATAAAAGAAATCGTAAGGAATGAAAAGAATAATAAAACAATAAATGGCCAATGAAATAAATAGATAATTATGAAGATGGAGAAATAAATGAAGCACAGAGGAAAAAAAAAGATGACATTGATCAAGCTCTACTGAGTTTTTTGGAGGAGTGGGGGGGGGGGGGGTGGGGTGGGTTTGGGGGGGGGGGGTCGATTCAACGTTTTCGTAGCAAGTCTACAATTCAAGCTATAGCAAATTCTGTCAATCTATATTTTAAAAAAAAAATCGTTCGCTCGACGAGTCAGGGTATACTTTTTCCTAACGAGAGGCTTTGCCACATACTTTTTCTTTTTCCCACATTTTGACTATAACTTGCGTATAAAAGTCTGAACTCTAGAAATGATGAGAAATACAGAATGAGATTTGTAAAGCATTTTCAATCGAATGTTCAGAAATAGGATAAGTAATGCATCTCTAGGAAAATACAAAGTTTGGATTGGTGACTGTCCAAACATTATGTCACGAGTGGAGTGAGTGCAATTAAGGGGATTGCTACAGAGCGGGTGTAGAGTAAGAAAGGCTCACAGTAGACAGCAAGTTAAGCGTGCTGTTGTGAGTAGTGGGGGCGGGGTCTGAAGGAGGCGAAAGCGCGGTATTACTATCACTGCAAGTTAGAAGGTCCTAGGGATCGGACCTGTGAATAAAAGCCCATCGGGCGGACATAAAGGGGAAGCAGTCGAGAAGACTAGTGAGAGTCTTTCCAGTTATGACTGGTGTCGGGGACGGGCCGAAGAGCCACCTCGATGAGCACAAGTGATAGGCCAGCATCGGGCCGGAGGCCACACATAGGCCAGAAGTGAGGCTGTCAGTGTAGGACAGTAGAGGCACATAAAGTCGTGGCAGTCAGGCCACGGACAGGGACGTAGATATGAGAGTGAATGAGATACTATATTGTTGCCATGTTGATAGGCTAGTGAACTGATACTATGTTGTTGCCATGTTGATGGCTATGGAAATACTAATGTGTTATTGCCCTGCTGAGGTGCTAGGGGAGTGCTAAGGTGTATGACAATAGGGAGGGGATATTGAGAGACTGCGGTGCCAGTAAATTATTAATGTGCTATTAAGACCCTGAGGGGAGAGGCTGAGGCCGAAGTGCCTTTAGGAGTAACTACCGGATTGTGGATCCGAGGGAGAGTGTGTGTGAGAATAAGGCCGTTGTACGGCAGTCATTTCAATAATATAATGTATGTAACTGCGCTATTATATGTATAATTATGTTTAATAAATGTGTGAGTCTGATGGATTGTTTTGTTAAGTGTTAAACTTGTTTGTTCGTGATTGTCGTCCTGTCATAAACTATTACATCTCCCAGTCTGGGATTTGTGACACATTATGTATGTGCAATTGAAGTGGAGACGGAAGGATCAATTCTGATCTGTGTACACTGAACACTCAAACAAAAGCCAATCTCCCCCCCCCCCCCATGTTCACATCTCCCCACACCTCCCCACCCCACTCTTCTGAATTCCAAACTGTTCAGTGAAACAATAATTTTCTGGTTTGTCCTACATGACAGTAATTACAGATACCTGTAGTATAGATTTTTTGCTAATTCCAGAATAAAGTAGTAATTCACTATCAAAACACGAGAACGGGCATGAAAGCTGTAAAACTGTATGTGGTAACTGTCATGTATATCTTTCTGTATTTCATGTAGTTTCCGTATCAACACCAGCAATTGCTCAAACAGCAAATCTTATTTCAATTCGCCTCTTAGCTGGCATATAAATCTAGGCCCTGATATCATTAGCTAACTTGTCCCACCAAACTTTCTCATGATCTGGTTCCGACACTGGTGTTAGATTATACTCTATGTAAGTGTTGTTCTTGATGTTGTAAGCAAGATCCCTGCCCAGTTTCCCTCTGGGGATTTCCTCCATGATGACAAAGATCAGAACTTGTCGACCAGAATGGATTCCTTCCAGTTTGGCCATCTCGATCTCATAACCACACCAGTAACTGTCCAGTAGTGCTTTGGTCAGAAGGACCACCGTCTTCTTGCACGAACACACGGCACTGACAATGTTGGAGGTGATGTATTCACCAGCCATGAAGTCACGTCCATGGAGGAAAATCTTCAAACCACGACTGCTCAGCCCTGTATCCAAAGTATGTTCAGCAAACTCCGAGTCTTCTGCAGCATAACAAATAAAGGCATCATAGTCATAGACGATCTCCTGTGTATCAACAATCTTATTGTAGCGTAAGTAAGCAGCGTACTAAATGTATCTAATGTTCCAGCGGAATCGATACACCAAAGCACAAATGATAACGCAGAGAGCAACTGCAGTTGCCATTCCCACCAAAGAAAGAAGAACGGCGTTAGAGGTGCATTTTCTTCTCAAGTCATTCAGGACAGAGTCGTGGACATCAATGATATTTTCAGGATCCAAACCTACAATGGCACAAATATAACCATGAAAAGGTTTCCTGAACGCCTTAGTAGTTTTCATCCATTCAAGAAACTGGAGATTGGAACAGTCGCAAGAGATTAGAGTTTGTTCCATGCAGACAGAGACATTGACGCCCTGTTTGAGCAATGTGTCGATGTGGATTCGAGTTTGATATAGCAAAGTGGATACTCGTGTTTGAGACAAGTCTATGATTTCAAGATGGCGTAAAGATGACAAATTCACATGAAAAGTCGACAGGGGGTTATTTCCTAAGTATAGAAATCTCAAGTTGTGCAAACCGGCAAAGATTTGGGGAGTCAAATTTCTTATGTTGTTAAATGACAGGTTTAACGATTTCAAATTGTGTAAATTAGAAAATACTTTGCGATTGTCGTACTTGGCCAGAAGATCGCCCAGAAAATTAAAGTCCAGGCGTAGACTCTCTAGGGATACAAAAGTGCGAAAAAAAATTTCGGATATAAATTTAAGAGAACATTCTGAGATATCTAGAAATTTTAGTGAGGAAAGACCATAGACCGCTCCGACAAGCCCAGGAATGTCATTTCCCTTCAAACTCAAGTTGGATAAGGAATTCGTCTCGTTGATATATGTACATGGCCCACAAAAAACCTCAGCCCAGCTTTGTTCATTTCCACAGACTCCAAGTTAGGGGGGAGATTTAACATGAATTTTCCACGTTTCTTATTATCAGGCGTGCTGCAGTTACCTTTAAATAAGCTCTCGCATCCCTTTTTGGGTTGATAGAAAAAAGTTAATGGGTTTCTGTGGGAGATCGCGTTCAAGTAGAGATGAGTCAGTTTTTTCATCTTGTGCAAGTGTTTAAAAAAGACACCGATTGTTAATGGATTACTGCCGACATCTAGAGTTGTGAGATTTGGAGGGAGATGATCTATGAACTGTCCATCAACAGCCGCTATACCGTTCGCTGCGGCACTGAAATAGGTCAAATGCTGAGGAATGTTTTTGATGGCAGAGACGCCTGGACAACTGCACAATGAATATGGATTGACTATTGATCCTATATAGAGTTCTGTCAGATTTTCTAAGTGATTCAGTCCATCAAAAATGTCATTCAAATGTTCAATACAAATGTCCTCATTGATGGACAGATCCAAACTGCGGAGTTTTTTAACTTTGAAAGACACCACTATCGAAATTTTCACCAGATATTCTACAACTCGATAAATTTAAGTATTCGATGTTTTCTAGATTCCTAAATGAGTCATTGTACAGGCCTTCAAGATTACAGAATAGCCCAGTATAATAACCCGTTAAACTCAAGTTGGTCAACTTGGTGAGATTTCTGAAACCATCACCAAATGAAGGTCCTGTCTTATTCATGGGAATACCGTCCATGTAAAGAGATTGTAGATTAGTAAGACATGAAAGGTCCGGATAGTTCTTCTCCCGAGGCAGGTCAAGATGGTTAGTGGATATGTCCAGAGAAATCAAAGATGTAAGAGGACAAAATACATTATCTGGAAACATGTAATGCGTCAATAAATTGAAATTTGTATCTATCCTCAGAGTTTTCAACCGAGTCAAGTTGTAGAATGTATTCTCTTTCAGGCGGACTATTTTGTTCCATGACAAATCCAAAGAATGGAGCATGGAATATCTGGCAAAGGCGTTGTTAACCAAAGACTTAATGAAGTTCCACCTTAGATCTAAGGAATGTATATCTGTAGGAAGATACTGGGGAACTTGGTCGAGATATAAATGAGAGCAGTCGGCGTGGTCCAACGTGACTATGCAAGGCCGTGTCATACTACTAGTTATCCTTCATTGGCGTTGATCATCTGGAGAATCTTGCCAGAGTTGGCCCCACTTTAATGTAAGTTCTGCAGGATCTTTGAGAGTTTCTCCATTTTTCTCCGTCTTATCCGGCTGAGAATCAGAAATATTCCCAAACACAGTGAAGGGTGTGAACCAGGTGAAGACTGACGTCATCAGCAGAATGGGCAACATACACAATGGCGACATGGCTGGGGATGACGTCATATTGTTTACATTGATGAATCATTCATTATACACAGATACAATTATTGAAACTATTTTGTGGTGACTGTGATTGGTGTAAGGACAATTTTAGTTTCATTTCATGCAACCACAGACTGATCCATGTAGGACTTCAGGTTTGCACTGGGTAACATCCAAATAAAGGAACTGTCAAAATTATACGAAAGTAATTTCAGATTATAATTATGTTACCGTGTGAACAGAACATCGACTCCCTCCTCCCTCCCTTCCCCCACCAATAAAAATGAAATGAAAATGAACACACACACACACACACACACATACACATGTAAACACACAGAAAATTTATAAAGTCGTCGAAAGGCTTACGACAAATGAAAAATGTGGCAAAAGGAAAAACTCGTATGTTGCAATGCCTTACTTAAGAAATAATACAGAAACACTACAACTTAATAAATCGTTTCTCTATTTCTGTTTTACTTAAGCTCAAGCCTTTGCCTGAGAGAACTTTTTCGTTTTACCACATTTTGACTTTACAAATAAAATAAAAAGTAAATTGATGACTTTTTCTAGCGGTGAAGTAAATAAATTGTTTTGTTGATGTGCAAACCTGGAAAACCTGTTTTGTTGTGAGAATGTCATGTTTATACGTTGTTTACTCAGTTGTTTCAACTAATTTCCGACGACCATTTCTTGCACGTGGACTCCATTAAACAGTTTTGCTATAAAATAATACTTTTGTACTTATCATTGATATGTCTGATCAATATCAGCATTCATATTATAACTTAGGAAGTATTTCGGTGGGAAGAGTTTCCGAACGTTTAGAGTGATACATTGAGAGATATACTTTCTACTGATTGTAACAAAACCAGTGACCTATATAACAATAGACTGCACACCCCTTTTGTTTCGCAGCACGAAAAGTGAAACCAATTGTGGAACGCGGTGGCCATTTTCTTAACAGGGCAAAACAAACCGCAGCCCTATAGGTGGTGACTCGCAGAAAGGCGAGAGGTAAGACGATAACAGGCAAGAACAAAAAAAGTTTGTATTTGAGAAGCCCAAAATACACAACAAATTTAAAAGCACGCCGGCATTCGGCCCCAGGAATGTATTAGCACAGACATACAATGAAAGAAAAGAAAAGAGATAGATTATTAAAAAAAAAAAGTGTACTTCAAAACATAATGGTTATGATCTGGCAGTGCCAATATACATATAAACGATTTTTATTCTACGATTGTCTTTCACTCATCCTCCACATCTGCGCCCTGCTTTCCTCTTGATTTTCACCGTCACTGCCATGCGCCATATCCTATTGTTGTGTTGTTTTCCTTCACCTCTCTTAAATGTTTGCCAGGCCAGCTTTCACTCATACTACCTTTTTTTTTCATATTGCATGTACTTTCAGGTTCTGGCTTAAATCTCATTCTCAATTATTTTTCTTTTCCTTAAATACAGAATATATTTTTTTTCCCATTTTTGTTTTTTGGTCCTTTTGTCCTGGCTCGTTTCACCTCGTTATTTCCTTTTTTTTTTAATTCACACAACTGTTCCGCTTGGAAAATAATAATTATATTTAGTTGGGATTTTTTTTTTTCTTGTCTCTTCCCCGCCCCAGTGCTTTCTCTCCTTCATTCTCCTTCTCCTCGATATATCATAGTTTTGAATCCTTCCTTTCCTATGCAGAGTTGAAATTCTTTTGACTTTATTTTAATAACATTACCGTACGCCTAAATTACACGATGACCTTTTATTGGGTACGCTCACACCTCGCCCCGGCGGTGATCTCGAGTGATATTTTGCCATAATGGAATTGGCCGCAGAGCCCTCTATGCGCGGCGTCACTGCGCCATGCCGCGAGCAGTCCAGTATAATAGTAGCATGTCTCTGAATAAAACCCACGAACTTATACAAAATGTAATTATGGAAACTTACCGGATGCAGTTTAGGGCAGAGTAACATCTGGTGGCAGTGCTGTGAATTATCTCCTGTTTTATTATGGTCGTGAGAGTCATGGTATCATCACCCGGATGTTCAATGACGAAAGACTATCGTTCAATAGTTGTTTAACCCTTTCATCGCCAATGCCGTAAACTTGTGATATTTATACTTTTGGTTCCTTTCACAGACCCCACAACTGCGACATTTTCATGCAGGAAATGAGAACTGCAATAGCAATACCTGCTTGTCATGTAAATTAATTAACAAAAAAAACGCCGCCTGTCTTCTCTCGGACAAAAAAAAAAGTTCATAAAGGGTGTAAAGTCTTTGATTTAGAAGGATCACTGATGTTGACATTTACACCTGGCTTTTCTTGTTTTCAATTGCATAATTCTGTTGTTTCTTCAGTTTTTGCCTGTTTCTTGACGTCTTCTGCTAAGACTTTCGTTTCCATTTATTCTTTTCTCCTGTATCATTTTCTTTCTCTTCTAAAGATATCGTTATTTTTTTTCTTCTTGTTAGCCCTACAAAGGGCTGTATGGTGTCACGCCCTTAGAGCCAGATATAGGCGGAGAGAGGAAGGCGTTCCTCTTGGCGTTGGGAAAGTTCATATTTTAGGGAGCTGGAACTTAAAGGGTTAACCTTTGAATCACCTTCACAGCCCTGACACAGTGGCTTGGGCTTCGGTTCGTCTTCGGCAGTGGCCAAAAGACGTCAATCTTGATAAAAAAAAACAACAACAGCCAAAATGAGTCGAAAGCGGAAGCATTTTGCTCTTTGAAAGACGATGTGACGGTTTTTAACGCGTTCTCGGCATTTCGGCATGACGACATGACGTCATTCGGCAAAAGTGCCGAAAGCGAAACGAGACTCAAGCCACTGTGTTCGGGTTCTAATTCATTCCTGTTGCAGATTGCCGACAGATGTAAAAATATGTCAAATTGCATTAAAAATTTTCTGATTTTGATGGTCATGAAGTGAAAATTCTAAAAAATCTGAGTGTAAAAGTTTAGCAACAAACACTAAAAAATTGTTTGACGGGCCGAGGGTTTCTGGTCTAATAAAAGAAAATGTTCTATACATCGTCGCTGACCGATACAAACCTCGTATCATGTTTTTTTTTTTTAAGTTTTGAGAAAAACTGAAAATAAAAAAGAAACGTTCAGAAACGTTTCAACCAAATTGGTTTATAATCATAATATTTGAGCATATATCAATTCTGAAGCTTTGATCATCGACTTTCAACAACATAACTGTCTTTTGTTAAGGTGTTATCATCTTCTTTTAGAAAATGTCTTACTTTTCTTGTCTTATGAGGTTTTCGCATGTTAATCATTCTAGTTAAACACCAACAACTACTTGGTTTTAGTGTCCTTATTCTACTTCATGTCTTGTACATAATTATTCTTTTTTATTACTATAAAATTAACGTTGTCTTTTATTATTGATTTGTTGTAAGCGTCTTCTTGTTCTTCTCTCCTTTCTTTTCTACTTGTTCAACATCCTGTCCAGAATTGTTTCCTGGTCACGTCTCAGCCCTTCAAATCGTTACATCATTCCACTTTTTCATTTCCTTCTACAATAATTCTCTTCCTCGTCTTCAATTTTCCATCCTCGACATCATTTTTGTCCTCCAATCTAATCTTCACCATGCACAATAATAGTCCAAACGGCAATTTGCCAACACATGTGAAAAATAGAGACTGTCTAACTGATTAAAACGGGTTTATTCTCTACTTTAAAGCAATAAACTCAGGGTAAGAACACGGAATGCAACACATCACTCCTTACTTTAAAAGTAGGACTCAAATAAAATACAAAACAATTACCCAGAAATGGAACAGTGGGTCATTCTGGTGGTATAGTGTTGTCAGTGCATACTTCATTTTCCATTTCCAAAAGGCAGGTTTTCATAGCAGACATGGGTCTCTTGGGGCAGTTCACTCTTCAGTATATTCACAATATAGATATTTGCTTTGTGCATTCTTGACACAACATTTATACAGATTCTTGGGGATTTCCAGTTTGTGCCTCTAGGCAGATCTTGTCATCCACAGGACATCTTCATTTTTAACTTCTGGGTTCCATCTGAGGTGTAAAGCAAGGCTCTGATATCGACCAGCTGAAGGTCTCCTGCTACATGACCTGGTCCGATGCTGTTGTAATAGCTTAAACTGAGAACTCTTTGAAATAAAGAGAGAGAGAGTGAGAGAGGAGGGGAAGAGAGATCCAGACTTTTTACTCTGTAAGATTCTCTCTGGCAGACTTGAAAATCTTCCCATACTCTGTTGCCAGTAGACTTTCCTTCCTTTTTTCTCAATTGCCGAATGAGTTGAGTCGGCGTCCCTACCATAAAAAGTGTGGATGGTCTCCAGGTAGATCTGTTTCACTACTTCATCTTTTGTTACCGACGACTTCAAGAGAGCACTTGACAAGCTTGTAATTTTCTTTGGTAGCTGCATTGTACAAGTACAAGGTGATGGTTGTACTTTTACTCTCTTCGATATTGGTGTTCAAATATTCCGTAATGTAGGCTGTAAAGATGTTGGCTTTGACGTCTCCATGACATTCATGCCAGAAATAGCATTCCAAGTCATTCATTTTCAGATTATAGAATGTGAAGTTGTGACAGGCCAGTTTAGTTTTGAAGTCTGTGTGTCGCGATGTGGGTTTAGGGGGAAATTCGACTTACACTCTTACGAGGTCCGCTCCCACAATCGACGAACACACAAAGAAAATACTTTCATTCTAAAAACTAAATAAATCAATTGATTTGAATTTCGGCAGAACTGTAGGGCAATTTAATTACAGTATGTAACAATGATGGATATAAATATAAATATCAATTCAAAGGCAACTGAATTTCTAACTAAGCTGTGGAACTAAAGCTTTCTATAATACTGGTAACTTAATCTTATTATTTGCAGCTCATATGAAGTTAAAAAGGATCCGCGTAAGTGGCGACGGAACAATACAATTTAAATTCTACTATTTCTTATTTCCAATGAGACATGTTATAATATCAAAGTTCCTCAGTACACGCCATGGAGAATCCCAATCACACGTGCTTGTACAACAGTGCGTTGTCTGGCGGTAGCATTTCAACAGTCTTCAAAGTAGCTGGAACGTTTCAATTGCATTATGACAAATTAGTAATTGACTCTCACCATGCGGCCCTCACTAAGAGTGAGAGCGCTGGATATCATCGCTGTGGGTTCATATATCAAACCAAGTGGGCTTAGGCTCTGGAGCTTCAATGGATCAACGCTCCTCATAACATGGACTGCTTAACTGCGTCTCTATGTCTCTCATCTGGCTGAGGACTATCGCCGTCCACTTCGCAGATGGAAATGTCTGCATGTGGCTATTATCTAAGTTCTGTACGTGTTTAAATACTAAAGTCACATCTGCAACCTTCCGTCTAGATTCCTACATCTGATTGGTGCAGCCACTCGGGCTCAGCCTGCAGTATTAATTTATTGTCGTCACGTCCTTGCGCCAAAATCAAGGTCAATTTTACCTAGACAATAAAATTTAAAATGTGAAAAATTAACTACTAAAATCTTTAAACCCCGTGCTTTCTACTCTTATGCACGAATTTCTGAACGCCAACTAAGCGTCTCAATAAAACTACCCTTACTCGCCCCTTCTCTGTGTTAATCAAAATCACGGGGTCGAGAACTGCTCTGTCATTCCTAGTTATACATTTAGTCTGTCTCGCCTCACCTTCTCTCCATCTATAAGAAAAAAGTTTTTCAAAACAAACTGTTCACGAGAACAGCTCAAGGACAAATTACGCTGGTTACAATTAACAAGATCGTACAAATTAACTCACTGAAGTCGTGACCTAGCACGGCATTTATGATACTAATCTGTTCCTGACACTGTGGCATTAGCAAAGAAACGAGATATCAGCTGGACTTCTTCAAGATCCATTGCCATAATGACATTTGATTGGTCCACTGCCATTCTCTTGTCAGAACTTTTCTTTCTCTACGTAGCCCTCATGTTTTCACTGCATGTGATGTAGGTACTCGTGTTGTCCTGTATTGCCATGTTCACCATCAAGGCATCTATGTGCATCGATCCTTCTTTGGTTAGTGCTTTTGTAGCATTCACAGCACACATCTGCTTACACAGTGTACTAAAGAGGCTTATTATGAGCCCTTAGTTCACAGGACGTGACATAAAGATCGTACTGGGGTTCTTCTACACGAAGGCATCTTCAAAGTACGTCACCTGTGATGACAGTCGGCAAGGGTGACATGGTAGTTCGCCATTGCATCGATAAACGGCCCTGCGTGCATTTGTTTCTCTGAATAGCATAATATTCTTTCTTTCAAACTTCTGTCGCATGATGGGCTTGGGCCATCCCGTTCTTCTTTTTGCTCTTCCAGAACATGATCTCTGACACATCTTTCCTTCAAACCGAAAGAGTTCAAAAAATGTTCTTGCAGATTGTTTCTTCACTGCCATGTATCATCAGATGGTATTTGAATATGCCACTCTTTGAAGAACCCCCGGACACGTTGGTCTAAGGGCAAGGTACTCGCCTTCCATTCCGAAGTTACCGTTTTCCATTCCCGGTCGGTCCAGGCATGTTGTGGGGAGTGAGGGGGGGGGGAATTCCTGTCGATGATCCTATGGTAGGTAGGATCGAGCACTTAGTCTTCTCGGATGATAACGAAAAACTCGGAACGTCCCTGTGCACGCTGTACACGTCAAAGATACTTTGTTAATTGGAAGAGCCTAACACAAAACTGATCCCTACCACAAAAACACACTGAAGCAAGGAGAAGAAGAAAAAACATGTGTAAATGCCTAGGGCAGAGATCCTCCAAAAACAAAGACAGTAAAGACAAAAGAACTCTGTCTCTTTGTGATATCTTTTGGCACGACCCACAGTTGGATTATGTCAGATAACCTTAGTTCACACAGGGTCAAAGACGACATTCTTTACGAGATATGATTTCTTTCTCTGATTGGCAATAAAATACCTCTGAAGCGATGTGGTTTCTGTAGAATTGACTACATACCAACACTGCGTGAAACAGCATGCACAGTTTCTTGCAGATTACTTACTATATTTGTTGTTGTTGTTGTTTCAAGTAGTGATAGTCACGGCGGGGACATGGGATATTCATGCTGACACGGTGGTCTAGAGGCAAGGTGCTAGCCTCTCATGCCGAAGGTACCAGGTTCGAATCCCGGTCGGTGCAAACATGTTGGAATTTGGGGATTTTTCTCAGATTTTCCTATCCCTGATCCTATGGTAGGTAGGATCGAGCACCTAGTCTTCTCCAATAAGGGAGAAAAACTCTTAAAGGCCAAGTGCACATTGCACACGTTAAAGATACCTTGGCAGTTGGAAATCGAGAAGAGCAGGCCGAACAGGCCGGTGCCCAGGCAAAATTAAATAAACAAAATTATCCCTACCACTACCTCCTCAACCCTTAAAATAAACAAAAACACGCTAACCGGGGCTGCGCTATGGCGACGACGCGTCTGCTCGAGTTGTAATTGGGCTGCAATTACACTAAGGTAAATTTCCCAGACTGGATAAAAGAAGTATACGAATTACAAAAAAAAATATAAAGTACAAAGTATTCAAATTAACAAAGAGTATAAAATCTCAACGAATGAGAACATTTTCCTCCCAGTCAAGAATGCCCCAGGATGTAATGGGTTAAACAGAACAGGTAGTTGATTACACTTGATTCACTGTTCAAATCTAATTCACTTCCATCTGGCCATGAGACAATTTCCGGTCATTTGTTATTTTTACTTCCTTCATTAACGGTCGATGAATTTATCATTTCCGGGCTATAATGGTTGTCAGGGTTAGAACTTGAATTGCCGTGCTGGGGCACGGTTTGGTTATTACATGGCATCATTGATTTTAGCCAGTCCAAACGTCCTTGAACTATTCCCGTGGACAGTTTGTTTTTGTAACGCTTTTACTTAGAGATGGAAAGAAGGTGGGGCAAGATAGAACGAATGGATAAATTGACAGTGACGATGCAGTTTTCAACCCCGTGGTTTGGGTGTACTTTAACAGGGAAAGACGGGGCGAATAAGGAGTGAATAAATTCGTACATGAAACGTATAGGGTGTAGAGACTTTACGCACGCTTTTGACATACTTGATTAACTTTGTCTGTTACTATTAATAGAATCTATTGGCGCTGCGAGCTGAGCTCGAAGTGGATGCACCAATCAAATTTGAGCAGTTCGCGCGGATTTGCAGAAGATAAGCGGAGACATCTTTATGTTACTTCACTCCATGCAGCGTATTCCATCCTGCGAGGGTGTCGGCTAAGGTTCAGCCAGAGAGAACCATAAGACTGTTAAAGACATGTCTATGTCCTGGATAGACAATGAAATAATCCACAGCTATTTTCTCCAGTTCCCTGAAATCGTTTCAGGGAACCAATCGTAAGTGTCTTCACAATGATTCGAGATGATGTGAATCTGACCCTAATTTTCCAGTAGAAGTGCTACCAAAGGAATGCAAAACCATAATGTTTTACTTGCAATTAAGATCTAGAATGAGTGACTGGTATACACATTTGTAAATTGTAATTGATGTGTCTGGATGAGGCTGGGGATTGCCAGCCCATCCTAGAGCAGATCTAGATCTATCTTAACTACGTCAGTGTGTCTTGACGGTTTGATCCTTTATAAGCTATTACTGAGTTAATATTGTCGTCTGAGACATAAGAATATTATTTGTGAGATAGTAGTCAGATTATATTTCTGAAGATAAATAATTACTAAGTAAACTGTGAATGAGTCAGAATGATATAGATTTCCTAATCTTTTAAGAATCTAGAGGAGACTTCTAGTTATGTATTATAGTATTTTCATTTGATGCTGCTGATGTTGTCCTTTTAATATGTAACGATAGACGAAATTGTTAGGAATTTAAGTAATAAATTTGTGGCCCTACAAGGTCCTTGATATAACTTACTCGAAATTGTTATTAGTGTATGTGGCATGGTATGGCAGAGTAATTTGTAAAACCTCTCGATATTTATTAAATGCAGTCGAACACCTAAATTCCATAATATACCACCCCGTAACATTTGAGGGCATACCCCCAAATCGTAACAATGGTCACCTGTGATCGTGGCCTACTGTTGTTGAATTTTGGAAATGTTCACCCGACTTTACTGGCACCCGGCAAAGTGTCTGCTTAACCTAAAGATAATTATAATGCGACCTGAGCTATTGTTTGTTCCAAGTTCACTTTTTAGACAACTGAGAAAATTCGATGTTAAACTTTTGCGGCTTCAGTATTATGATAAGGGGTTAAAATAAATCGGAACTGTCAAACAGCTGGATAAGTGCCGAAAAGCAGTTTTAAACTAGTATTAAAGTATGCATTATTATATCTCATCCTCATACTAAAGATTTCCTTTTTTTTTTCAGAAAACACAGAGGGAACAAAAAAGAACTAAGGTCGCGATAAAATCACTTGGAAGTCAGAGAAATCCACCTCCAGCCCATAAACACCCCCCTCCCCCTTTCCCCCATGTCTCTTTTCCCTACCACATTTTGGTTCCCCCCACCCCCCCCACCCCCCGTCTTACCCATTTCTCTGTCCTTCTCTCTAGTACAATACCCTGAGTTAACCTAGAACTGACAGATGTTCCCTGCCGTCATTACTTCTCAAGAGATTTACTTTTTAAAATCAAATTCATAATGTGCATTATTTTTATTTGGAACGATCCATAAACTATGTACCCCCTGGGGTGGGGGAAGAGGGGTGTGGCTGTCAAAGTCTTAGTTTGAATTTGGTTTTTGCGGCTCATCGGCACGATAATGGCCACTTTGCGCCTTTCTCGGTCTATCTGGATACTTTTTTTATGTTTGGTATTCACAGCTTCATCAATTTACATTTCACAAATAGAATTAAATAGAACCATATAAATTTGATTACATTGGTCAAATTCTCGAAAATTGTTTCGTATAGATCTGAAAAGAATTTTATGTGCATACACGTTTTTAAATCATGTTGTTGATCTAGATACAAAAGATTTCATTTAGGTCCGATACTCAGGATAGTCGTAACAGAACGCTGGTCAAGAGATAGAAGGGCTTATATATTTATATATCTATGTACCTGCTTAATCATTTAGAGATCTCTTCAGTTACTTACCCTACCTGTCAGATTACTCATTTATTTATTCACCAATACATTTATGTTTTATTTATTTACTTATTTTTTCATTCATCCACTTGATTCAACATCAGATTCACGGATTTAGACATACGATGGTTACAGACCAAATCGCATTGCAGTCTGAGCCTTGAAAAAAAAAAAACTGCAGATTTTAGCCTCTTTCAGAAAGGACAAGACGCGCTATGGATCCACGTCAGAACATGATTTTTTGATCATGGGGGAGGAGAAGGAGTGGTGTCTGTGTATCGTACGAACACTTTCCAAATACGGCGATGAATAAACATTTTATTGACCCCAAAAAAAAAAAGGTGAAAACCCGCCAAAGAGTCGGTGGCGCAGAGAAATAATTATCCATTCGATCTGTTGAGCCAAATTGAAGAAACAAGATCCTACCAAACAACAGTCGGCAAGATTATTGACTTCAAAATTTAAAGAGTGTGCATTACAAGGACAAGTCACCGACCACAAGATATTTTTATTGAAAGATACTGGTCAAGCAGAATATAAGAGCCTATTCTGACATGTTTGGGGGCTAGTGAAGGAGAATTTATGCTGATTCCAAATTGCAAAAAGGGTCTAAAGATAGGAGAAGCATTCTCCCAGCCAGGGGCCCTATGGAAATCTGTCATGTAGGATTGACGTCATGTTTCTTGGTTACGACATCGCGCCGACAGCGGTTTGATACGGAGAACTCGTCCTTACGGCTGTCCTATCATCCTAAAAAAATATACAAATCTCCGTCGGATTAAAGTATGGATGCTGGCTGTGTCTAGGCTAAGAGCTACTTCATCCACCCCTCTCTTTACTCTTCCTCTCGTCCTCCTCTCGAGTTATCCTCTGGCAGATTGGTTATTCTGAAATGTAAGCTTGATCCTTCATTTAAAAAAAAAAAAAAAAATTCAAGTTTAACTTGAGAATGCTTGAAACTGCTCAATTTAGCTTTTGACATACACAAATTCCATTTTTGGCCAAGAATTACTTCCCCTGCGCCCCCCCCCCACCCCCAACTCCCCTGCCGGGACACTGTCCCTGGTCCCTACATCAAAACTATGGAATATGGAAAGACACCTTAAACACGACATAATGTTTTGAAATGACAAAACAAAAGTAAATTAGGTCAGAATTTTTTTTATTAGGTATTAAAGGAAAAGCTGTGGAATTCAAAAATTCAGCATTTAATGGTCAAGTTTTTAATAAATAGTAAGTAAGTAACAATTAGCGTGTATAGCGCTCAAATCCACAAAAAAAGAGAAAAAGAATAAAAATAGATGTTCTCTAAGTCGCTGTACTAAACTGAGAAACAGGATTAACATAAGATCAATTCATCATGCTGTCACTCATACTCATTAACAAAACTTAATTTACTCTCATCCTCAAACCTCTAGAGATCATAAGGAACATCATTCAGTTTCAAAGAAAACAGTCTAGTGCAATTCAGTTTTGAGTCTATTTTTAAATGTGATGATGTTCTCACATCTCCTGGTGTGAACGCTAATGTTGTTCCACAATAATGCCCACCAATAGAAACAAAAACACAGTCTTTTCAGTAAGCCACGACCTGACTGTGGGTTCCTCAAGAAGTCTCGCCTCTACTGATCCCATTACCAGATCAATTCAAAATGTTTTTGTGTTTCCCCCATAATTATTTGTGACAATGGAATTTGTTATTCTTAACTATAATTATATCTTTATGTTGAACACAAAACTCGGGGCTGGATTAACCATTAAGCAAAATAAGCACGTGCTGAGGGCATCAAGGGAAGGGGGGGGGGGGTGGCAGAACAGAAATTTTTCATTTGCCGGATTTACCATGGACCATAATTTATGGTGCAAAACTGCAAATGGTGCAGCAGAGCCACGGTCCACAAAAGGGACCCCCACAATAAATGCCAAAATATTTAATATTAAAATATTCATAAACTTTCTATATTATTGTTTATTGTAGTTTATATTTTGAATTACACAAAATATATAGTATATGGAGGCACCAAAATCTTTAGTTCTTAGGGCTTCTAAAGGCCTTAATCCGGCCCTGACTAAACAGTATGGAACAGATTTTTGACTTGTTAGACTGCAGCCTGATTTTGAGTTGCTTTTTTAAGCTTTGTAAAAAGTCACTATCAGTCGGAATTATTAAATTACAATTTACCTCAACGTTTAGCTGCAAAATTATATTAATCTAGTTTGAAATATAAGATCAATTAAAATTTGAAATCAATCCAACAGACACTTTTACGAAAAAATCGATAAAGATCCCCTTCTCTCTCTAAGAAAAATGACACAGAATAGCAATTTCTTACAAGACGAGTGAACTGATTTATGCAGCAGGACATTCTATCAACGTGACAAATGTTTTTCACAGTAAATTTACAATCACACAAGGGACAAATAAAATAAAAAAAAATCATTTTTATATAAAAGCAGAAACTCTCTCTCCCTGACTACCATGCATTTCGCGGTAACACCTTACACTTTGAATTATACATGAGGTGTCAAATGATTTAATAGCATGCATTTTAGCAATTCAACAAAGTTTTTAAAGTTCCCATAATCATATTAAACAAAAATATACGGCAATCTATATATTTATTTATTTCCACGTCATTTAAATAATTTGTTTTTTCCAACTGTATCAAGTATAAAATGTGGAATGAAAACGATGACGGACAAGCCGGTAACGAGACAAACTTTACGATACGAAAGATGATACTCAAAGGCAGTTGAGCACCAGACAAATGTGATGACTTGGTTGGGAAGCCGTAGACGAAACAGAAAATGGTCAATTGTAGAAATAAAAGTTGAAGGAATCATGAAAAATGAAAATAATAATAATACAGTAAATGGCTAATTAAATAAATAGATAATTATGAAGATGGAGAGACAAAATGAAGCTCAGAGATAAAAAAGATGGCATTTGTCAAGCTCTAATGAGTTTTTCAGAGTTTCACAGAAAGCTAACAATTTAATCAACAGTAAATTTGAGCAATCTACATAAGAAAAGTTCTTTCCCTCCACAAGAAGGAGTGTCATTTTGTCTCATGCGACGCTCTGCCACATATAACCTTTTCTTTTTGCCACAGTTTGACTGTAAATTTTATATATAAACAAACCTAAACTGCAAAAGTGATGAGAAATGCAGAAATTGATATGTAAAAACGTTGATAAGTGTTGCAGCTATAGGAAAATACAACATTTGGATTGACAAAAATTTTGTATGTGCAAATTGTCGCGATGTGGGTTACATGGGGATATTTCGACTGACACTCTTTCGAGGTCCGCTCCCACAATCGACGAACACACAAAAATAAATACTTGCACTCTAAAAACTAAATAAATCAATTGCTTTCAATTTTAGCAGAACTGTAGGGCAGTTTAATTACAGGAATTAGTGTAACAAATATAATTATAAATATAAATATCAATTCAAAGGCAACTGAATCTAACTAATGGAACTACAGCTTTTATAAAGACTAACGAATTCAATCTAACTACTTGCAGGTCATATGACTTATATGGCAAATAGAATCCGCGCACGTGGCGACGGATATAACAGTTTAAATTCTATTAATTCAATGAGACATGTTATGATATGGACATTCCTCTAGACACGCCATGGAGAATGCTTGTACAACCATGCGTTGTCTGGCGGTAGCTCTGAAAACTGTCTTCAAAAGTAAGTAGAACGGTTCACTTTCATCATTACAAATTAGTATAGACTCTCACCATGCGGCTCTCACTGGGAGTGAGAGCGCTGGATGTAAACGCTGTGGGTTTATATCAAACCAAGTAGCTTAGGCTCTGGAGCTTTAAATCAGGCCCCTCACAATGGACTGCTCAATTGCGTCTCTATGTCTCTCATCTGGCTGAGGACTATCGCCGTCCACCTCGTAAATGGATTTTCTACATGTGGCCCAGAACTAAGTTCTGTATGGCCTTAAATACTGGACTGCATCTGCAGCTTACCGTCTAATTCCTGGATTGTGATTGGTGCAACCACTTCTAGCTCAGCTGCCGAACTGAGTTATTTTAAGTAACAGCCCTACGCAACGACCTTGGGTCGACATCAAAGGTCGAATTACTTCATACAATATAATGTAATTTTATAGCAATAAATTCTTAACATGTTCAAAACCCCGAGCTTTTACTCTGGATCACGGTATTTCTGTACGTCAACAGACGTCTCAATAACATTTAATTCCTACTCACCCCTTCCCTCTTTACTAAACCTAGTTCAAAACACGAGATGTAAAAAAGTGCTCAGTCATGCACACCTACGCTGTCCGTCTATCCTTCCCCACCTTCTGTCTATCTATCAGGGAAAAAACTGTTCAAAACACATTGTTTACGAGACCAGCTCAAGGCCAAGTTATGCTGGCTCGTACAATAATTACGTTTCTAAAAATTACTTACTGCTCTCGCAAAAATTTACTCTTATGAATTAAATCTGCTCTTGACACAAATGAAAGTAGAGATGGAAGGCTCAATCCTGATCTTTTTACTTTGAAAAATTAAAATAAAAGCCAATCTCCCCCTCCCCTCCACCTCCCCCCCACACACACACACCTTCCGGCTTTCAAACTAATCAGTGAAAGAATTTTCCGATACCTCTATCTTACTATAACAGAGATAGAAAATAAACATGTAAGCATCTAAAACTTTGCTACTACGTAGCCACAAATAATAAAACTTCGTGTACTGTCTCACTTTTTGACGATGGGTTACGCGGACACATTCATTTCCTACAAAAATAAGCCTATGATATCATTTCTTTACATTTTTTTCAACTGCAAAATCGGAGAAGCATGTCCGTCGAATGCGATAAAAAATCATGAAAGGAAATTCCGTTCTTGACCTCTTCTTTGAAGATAGAAAACCAACTTTATTACACGTGTGTATTCTCCAAGGAATTGTGGTGTAACAATAAGTTCTAGAAGTCTTTGCATCGAATCCAAATAGCCTGAATTCAGATATACAGTTGGACTTGGTACAAAGAATTTGCCAGATTTATCTTGCTTGGGTTGGCTAGTGTGTATAAGTTAGCTGCAGAAAAATATGCTATAAATTAGTTGCTAATTTCAGCAGGAAATTCAATATCACAACATGAGAGACACAAGTGCTCCTGACCGCTATAAGACTAAATGTGGTATAAGAAAAAAACAACAAAAACCGTCCCGTATATCTTTCTGTATTTCATGTAGTTTCCGTATCAACACCAGCAATTGCTCATACAGCAAATCTTATTTCAATTTTCCTCTTAGCTGGCATGTAAATCTAGGCCCTGATATCATTAGCTAACTTATCCCACCAAACTTTCTCATGATCTGGTTCCGACACCGGTGTTAGATTATACTCTATGTAAGTGTTGTTCTTGATGTTGAAAGCAAGATCCCTGCCCAGCTTCCCTCTGGGGATTTCCTCCATGATGACAAAGATCAGAACTTGTCGGCCAGAATGGATTCCTTCCAGTTTGGCCATTTCGATCTCAGAACCACACCAGTAACTGTCCAGTAGTGCTTTGGTCAGAAGGACCACCGTCTTCTTGCACGAACACACTGCACTGACAATGTTGGAGGTGATGTATTCACCAGCCTTGAAGTCACGACCGTGGAGGAAAATCTTCAAACCACGACTGCTCAGCTGTGTATCCAAAGTATGTTCAGCAAACTCCGAGTCTTCTGCAGCATAACAAATAAAGGTATCGTATTCATAGACGATTTCCTGTGTATCAACAATCTTCTTGTAGCGTAAGTAAGCAGCGTACTAAATGTATCTAATGTTCCAGCGGAATCGATACACAATAGCGAAAATGATAATACCAAGAACAACTGCAGTTGCCATTCCCACCAAAAAAAGAAGAATGGTGTTAGAGAGGCACATTTTCTTCTCAAGACATTCAGTGTAGCATCGTAGTCATCAGTGACATTTTCACGACCCAAACCTTCAGTGGCACAGACGTAACCATGAAAGGGTTTCCTGAACGCCTTATTAGTTTTCATCCATTCAAGAAACTGGAGATTGGAACAGTCGCAAGAGATTAGAGTTTGTTCCATGCTGATAGAGACATTGACGCCCTGACTGAGCAATGTGTCGAGGTAGATTCGTATTTGATATGGCAAAGTGGGTACTTGTGTTTGAGACAAGTCTATGATCTCAAGATGGCGTAAAGATGACAAATTCACATGAAAAGACGACAGAGGGTTATTTCCTAAGTATAGAAATCTCAAGTTGTGCAACTTGTCAAAGATCTTGGGGGTCAAAGTTCGTATATTGTTATATGACAGGTTCAAACTTTTCAAATTGGGTAAAGAAGAAAATACTTCGTTATTACCGTCCCTGGCCAGAAGATCCCCAAGAAAATTAGAGTCCAGGCGCAGAACCTCCAGGGAAACTAAACTGCTCGAAGAAAAAAACAACGTGTTTATATCTTTCAAGGAACATTCTGAGATCTAGAGTTCTTCTCATCGATATCTATAAGGCCCAGAAAAAACCTCAGCCCAGCTTTATTCACTTCCACCGATTCGAGGTTAGGGGGAAGCTTCAGCTCGAACGTTTCCTCTTTCTCCTTATCAAACGTGCTGCAGTTACCTTTAAATAAGCTGTAACAGCTGAGGTTGTTCTAGCACGTTATAGTAGGGGGGTGAGTTAGTTGATCTAACTACAAGCCTTTAGAAAACGAAACTATTACAGCTGTAAAATGAATAAACACGAGATCCGACGATAGATTAAATAATACTAAAGTTTAATAAATGTATAGTGAACAATAAATTACTAGGAAGACGCCAGCGAAACTAAATATCTACGCCACACAAAAGGAAACTCACTTACTCACCCCCCAACCACTCACACAGGTCTATATATATAAACATTCCTACAGAAAGTTCCCGAAATAAACGTTACCTTTGCCCTCGCACAAACTAACCAATCACGCATCAATACGTCATCAGGTTACATCACTCAAGGCCAAATCTGGCGTAAACATTCGTTTCCACAACGTTATCGAATATTCGGGAACATACTAATATTTACTGAACGAGTCAAAACACCTGACAACAAGCGAGCGAGGAAAAAAACTACTCACTAGAAAAGAAGGTCAGGTCACGGAGTACAGTACACTCTGGCGGTCGTCAACAAGAAATGAACACATGCTCACCAGTGTAACAAGAAAACGGGGGAGGGCAAGGGATAGCTTGCAGATGCTACACAACTCCCCAATTTAAGTTGAATATTTTTCAACTCCAAAACATTATTCAGCGTCTGCAATATCTTGAAATAACAATCTGACAGTACTCCCAATCTCACAAAGGTAGTTGCTAATTCTATTACAATTATTAACAATTTCAGTGCCTTCCCAAATTTCATCGCAAATACAATACAATGCAATATCCTTTGCATCACTAATACCATAACTAATACAATACCGTCATTGCTTCCCAATAGTAAACAGTAGGCCTACTAGTCAAAATAGCACAACGCCACCACTGTGGTGAAACAATGGTCAATGATATTATTACAAATCATATAAGGTGAAACGATGGCCCATCGTTTACATAATGCTTCGTGCACGAATCATAGCATATAACTTGTTGTACATAACATGGTTATCTCCAAAATGTATAACTCATACGTACAATGGCCAAAATACCAATACATACCGACCACTGGTTAGGGTCTTTCTTCATCATATTAGGTCAAAACAAGTTACAACATTGCAACATAACACAAACACTGCTTGCTCGCAGTCCCCATTTGGGTTACATTTTCCAAAAACTACACCAAGTTCCATTGGTAACTAATATGACATAGCATAAAATCAAAATGTGACTAACACATCATGACTCTCTATCAGCCACCAATTCAATATTCAGTCACAGATGAACTACGTCCCCAATTACAGTACAATACTGCCGTCCTAGCAATTCATCTAGTAGGCAAAAGTATGGGTTACAATGCATTTCACTGATAGTGTACTACTTTAAAATACCCTGCTCAGGAAATCGGCACAGACATTTTCTCTGCCTTTTACGTAGTGAATCCTGAATCGATAAGACTGTAAAAATATACTCCATCGTAATAACTTTGGACTGTCAAACTTGGCAGAGTTCAAAAACTCTAATGACCGATGGTCAGTTTGGAGCACAAACTCCTTTCCATACAAATACAAAGTAAACTTTTTTACAGCCCAAACAATAGCTAAACATTCGCGCTCTGAGACCGAATATTTTGTCTCACGAGGCAATAGCTTACGACTAGCATATGCCACAGGGTACAACTTTCCCTCATGTTCTTGCATAAGACTAGCGCCTAATCCGCGATCTGATGCATCAGTTGCTAAGACAAACTCTTTGGAAAAATCTGGCAAACATAACACGGGTTTGGAGATAATGACATTCTTCAAAGAGGTGTACGCTTTCTCCTGCGTTTCATCCCACTGAACTATATTGGGCTGACCCTTTCTAAGTAAATCAGACAATGGTGATGCAATCGCTGAAAAGTTAGGAATAAATTCATGGTAATATCCCACTAATCCTAAGAATGCTCTAACTTCCTTCTTAGTGGTGGGTCTGGGTGCGTCTCGTACCTTACATACATTCTCTTCTAACAGGCCAATCATACCTTCTCCCACTAAGTGTCCAACAAAGTCTACTTCAGACGTTCCAATCAGACACTTCGATGGTCTTGCAGTTAATCCAGCTTGGTCCATCCTCTGCAGTAAGTCCTTGAGAGTCTTCACATGCTCGTCGAATGTCTCTGTATGAATCAGCAGGTCGTCCACATATGCTGTCACATTGTTCATTCCACGGATCAATGGCTTTACGATCCTGTTCAGCGTGGCTCCTGAGTTCATCATCCCAAAAGGCATCAGAATGAATTCATAGTGCTCGCCCATGGTGACGAACGCCGTCTTGGGAATGTCTTGCTCTCGAACTTTCACCTGCCAGTATCCCTTGCTCAGGTCAATCCGAGAGAATAATTTTCCTCTCGAGAGACTCTGAAACACTTCTGATGGCGCTGCTGTCGGATGAGGGTCGAATACTGTGATCTTGTTTAACCTCCTGTAGTCGATGCAGACTCGGTTGGATCCGTCCTTCTTCTTGACGACAACAACAGGTGAAGCATAAGCTGATGAGCTCCTTCGAATGATGCCCAGCCGTTCCATGGTGCTAAGCTCCTCCTTCAATGAGTCGCGCATAGCGTAGGGCACCGGGTATGGTCGTTGACGAACTGGTACTTCTGTCGTCAGGTCGATGCGATGTTCACCCAACTGACAGCATCCAGGGAGATTGGTGAAGACGTGCTGGTAATTCTTCACCACATCGCAGAGTTCTTGACGTTGTTCCGATGTCAGTTGCGTTCCATACTGGACATCTCTGTAGCTTTCCTTCTGGTCCCAGCTTCCTAGGTCGGCAAGGTCCTCCGTCGTTCCACCGTTGTCGCCTTCCAGGTCGCAGTCCTCGATGATTGTCATGCCAGCTGACTCCACGGGTTGACTCTTGTCCATCATGTCGTCCTCTGCCAGTACAGTCTCAGCACTATCACCGCCGCCGTCCTTTATGGCGTTGACATGTCCAGGCGTGATATCTCTCCTACTGTTGTCCATCCCACACATCTCGGTCACAATAGGTCTCGGTTCCCTTGCCACTGCTGCTGCTTTTGACGTCCTTGGAATGTATCTCTTGAGGAGGTTGGCGTGCAAGGTCTTTTCTTTTGCACCCATCTTGACTCTATAGTCGTTAACACCGACAACTGAGACTACCTTATATGGTCCCTTCCATTGGACTAGGAGCTTGTTAGTGTTCGTCGGCAGTAGCACCAACACTTCATCTCCGGGGCGGAACTTCCTCTCTCGCGCCTTCCGGTCGTAGTAGGTCTTCTGTCTACCTTGAGCCTTGGAGAGTTCTTCCGTCGCTAACTTCCATGTGTCCTCCAGCCTCTCACGTAGTTCCATGACGTACTGGTAACTGGTCTTCGTTTCCGGCTCCTCTACGTCCTTGGTCCATAGTTGACGTAAGATGTGCATCGGTCCTCTCACAGTTCTCCCATACAGCAACTCGAATGGGGCAAACTTGGTCGACTCTTGAGGAACTTCACGATATGCGAAGAGCAGCGGGTTGATGTATCTGTGCCACTGCTTGGGTTGCTCTGCGCACAGTCGTCTCAATGTTTTCTTCAGTGTGCCGTTAAATCGCTCCACCAACCCGTTGCACATAGGGTGGTAGACTGTAGTGGTCGACTGTCGAATTCCCAGTAGTCTATTCGTTTCCTTCATGACATCTGACATAAACTGGGTCCCTTGGTCCGACAAGATCTCTTCGGGCACACCCAAACGGCTGTAGATGTTCACTAAGGCTTCTGCTACCGTTTCTGCGTCGATCTTCTTCAAGGGTGTGGCTTCGGAGTAACGAGTAGCGTAGTCTATATACACCAGGATATACCGATGTCCACCTTCACTTGGGGGGTCGATAGGTCCTACTAAGTCCACGGCCACTCGCCTAAATGGTACGTCCACTACTGGCATACTCTGCAGGTGCACCTTTGGGGTCGCTCCTTTGTTCACCGTCCTCTGGCATATGTCGCATGAGCGGCAGTATCTCGCGACGTCACCTTCAATTCCAGGCCAATAAAAATTGCTCATAACTCTGTCTTTGGTTTTCTTCACGCCGAGGTGTCCTCCGACGATCGAGTCGTGGGCTACACTCAGTACATACTCTCTCAGTTTCTCGGGTAGTACCACTTGCCTTATAACCGTCGCCTGTCTCAGGTCCTTGTAGATCCGGTACAGTACTCCGTGTTTCTCAAAATGAACAGATTTATTGCCTCTATTAGTTGGGATCTTCTTCTGCTCTAACTTCCTAATGACTTCGTCTTCTTCTTGGAGTCGGATAAGTTCCTCTCTATCCACTCCCGCGTGCCGTTCTGCCCTCGGCACCTTCAGCGACGTAGACTGGTCCTTCCTCTTCTCCTGGGCCCTCGTGGTCACCGCTCCTACCATCACCTCAGTATCAGGGTCGTACGGATCCTTCGCTCCGTCCACGTTCCCGACTACTAGGTCGCAGATGGTCTCCGGGAGACACAGCGCCGTCACTTTGCCCGTCAGGTAAGGCGTCTTCACGTCGATAACGGCTTCCTCCGCCGCTAGCAAGGAGTTATCGATCCTCGCGATAAGTTTCTTCCCACCGGTGAGCTGTCCGTCGTCCACCAGTGCTCGCCGCACCACTACACCTTCACAGCCGGTATCTCTTAGGACATCTACCGCTCGATTTCCAATCAAGCCCTTCATCACTGGTAACTTCAGTTTCTCCACGGTCCTTCCGTCACTGCATCCTCCGCAAGTAACAGGCACCGCTAACTGTAGCTTCCCGTCCTTCATTACCGCTTGAACGTTGATGCTGGTGTCAGCCGTCGTCGCATCCTGTCTTGACGACTCGTCCGCCGCTATAACTACGGCCGCCGCCGCCTTGTTCGGCTTGCCTCGCCCCGTATCCTTCTGGGCTGGACACATTCTCCGAACGTGGCCTGGCTTTCCACAAAGGTAACATTTCAACTCACCTTTGTCGTTTATCTTGGTACGACACTCCGTCGCCTTATGTCCCGGCCTCTGGCACCTATGGCAGACCTGTGGGCTTCTGTCTCCGTTGGGCCTCTGTCGCACTGGCCGGCTCTGCAGTCTGGCGCTCCCGCTGAGCGTCCGGTTCCTCGCTACCAGGTACGCCTCCGCTGAATCTGCGATGTCCTGTAGCGTCTTTGGTTTCCTCTCCCTCACATGGGTTGCAAGGTCTGGTGGGCAGGCATCCATGAATTGCTCTCTGACGAACAGATCTCTCACTCCTTCGTAGGTCTACTCCGTCTTCGACAGCTTTATCCACCTCTCTAGATAGGTCTTGATCCTGGTCAAAAACATTCCAACATCTTCTCCATCTTCAGGCTTACCTTGTCTGAACATGAGTCTGTATCCGTCCTCTGACAGGTTGTACCTCTTCTGCAACGCTTCCTTGACCTTGTCGTAGTCCTTGGCTTCGTCGATCGGTAGTCTGCAGAAGCACTCCAAAGCTCTCCCGGTCAGCAGAGCAGACAGTGATGTCGTCCAGGTGGATCTGGGCCATTCAGCTGTCTCGGCAAACCTCTCAAACCGCAGCAACCAGCTATCCAGATCGTCCTCCTTGTCCAGAAATACAGGTAGCTTGGGTCTCTTGGAACTGGCGTGGTCGTCGGTCTTCTGCGCTGAGTCGTTGCCTCCACGTTGCTGGCGGATCTTCTCCATCTCCAACTCGTGGTTCATCTCCTTCTCCCGAGCCTGTCGTTCAGCCTCCTTCTCCTGTCGTTGAGCCTCCTTCTCCCGAGCCTGTCGTTCAGCCTCCTTCTCCTGTCGTTGAGCCTCCAGCTGTCTTTCTCTTTCTAGGCCTTCACGGAGGTAATCCCGTCTCTCCTGCCCAGTGAGCTCCATAGCGTCCGCTTCCTGGCTAAGCCTTCCAATAACCTCCGACATGTTGTAGATAGCTTGTCGATGATATTCTACTGTAAACTATGTAAATAAATCTAGTAATTTAGATCTGGTCCGTTCGAATATGGTCGGATCCCGGACGAGCCCCCAATATGTAACAGCTGAGGTTGTTCTAGCACGTTATAGTAGGGGGGGAGTTAGTTGATCTAACTACAAGCCTTTAGAAAACGAAACTATTACAGCTGTAAAATGAATAAACACGAGATCCGACGATAGATTAAATAATACTAAAGTTTAATAAATGTATAGTGAACAATAAATTACTAGGAAGACGCCAGCGAAACTAAATATCTACGCCACACAAAAGGAAACTCACTTACTCACCCCCCAACCACTCACACAGGTCTATATATATAAACATTCCTACAGAAAGTTCCCGAAATAAACGTTACCTTTGCCCTCGCACAAACTAACCAATCACGCATCAATACGTCATCAGGTTACATCACTCAAGGCCAAATCTGGCGTAAACATTCGTTTCCACAACGTTATCGAATATTCGGGAACATACTAATATTTACTGAACGAGTCAAAACACCTGACAACAAGCGAGCGAGGAAAAAAACTACTCACTAGAAAAGAAGGTCAGGTCACGGAGTACAGTACACTCTGGCGGTCGTCAACAAGAAATGAACACATGCTCACCAGTGTAACAAGAAAACGGGGGAGGGCAAGGGATAGCTTGCAGATGCTACATAAGCTCTCGCATCCTTTCTGGGAGGGATAGAATTTAGGAAACGCATTTCTGTAGGTGACGCCGTTCAGGTAGAGATGAGTTAGTTTTTCCATCTTGTGCAAATGTTTAAAAAACACCCCGATTGTAAACGGATTACCACTGAGATCTAGAGTTGTGAGATTTGGAGGGAGGTGATCTATGACCTCTTCACCAACAGCAGCTAAGCCGTTTTCTGTGGCACTTAAATAGGTCAAATACTGAGGAATGTTTTTGATAGCAGAGACGCCTAGACAACTGCACAGTGAATATGGACTGACTATTGATCCAATATAAAGCTCAGTCAGATTTTCTAAGTGATTCAGTCCATAAAAAATGTCATTCAAATGTTCAATACCAATGTTCTCATTCATGGACAGATCCAAACTCCGGAGTTTTCTAAGAATTTGAAAGACACCGGTATCGATATTTTTACCAAATATGTGACAGCGCGATATTATATGTTTAAGTATTCAATGTTTTCTACATTTCTAAATGAGTCATTGTACAGGCCTAAAAGAGAACAGTATTCCCCATAATCATAATTCGTTAAACTCAACTTGGTCAGCTTGGTGAGATTTCTGAAACCAACTCCGAATGTTGCTCCTGTTTTGTTCATGGGAAGACCGCTCATGTAAAGCCATTGCAGATTAGTAAGACATGAAAGGGCCTTGTCCGGATAGTTCATTTGTCTCTGCCTGAAAAGATTGTAACCTGATATGTCTAATGAAATCAAAGATGTGAGAGGGCAAAATGTATTTTCCGGAACTGTTTCAGCCACCAGTGGGTAGTAATTAATGGCTATCGTCAGAGTTTTTAACCGAGTCAGGTTGTAGAATGAATTGTCTTGCAGATAGCTTATATTGTTCCATGACAAATCCAAAGAACGGAGCATGAAGTATCTGGCAAAGATGCGGTTATCCAAAGTGGAAAGAATGTTCCAACTTAGATCTAAGTAATGTATATCTGTAGGAAGATACTGGGGAACTTGGTTGATATCTAAATCAGAGCAGTCGGCGTTGTCTAAAGTCACTGTGCAGTTCTTTCTAATTTTAGTCCATCTTATACTTCCTGTTGTCCTGTCTGGGCGTTGATCACCTGGAGAATTTTGCCACAGTCGGCCAAACTTTAATGCAAATTCTGCAGGATATTTGGCAGTTTCTCCACTTTTGTCCGTCACATGAGGCTGAGAATCAGAAATACTCACAAAGGCAGTGAGGGGTGTGAACCAGGTGAAGACTGACGTCATCAGCAAAATGGACAACAGCCACAACGGCGACATGGCTGGGGATGACGTCATATTGTTTACATTAATGAATCATTCATTATACACAGATATAATTATTGAAAATATTTTGACAATTCTGGTTTCATTTCATGCAACCACAGACTGATTCATGAATGACTTCAGATTTGCATTGGGTAACATACAAATAAAAGAACTGCCAAAATCACGTTAAAGTGTTCTCAGATTATTATGTTGCTCTGTGAATAGTGCATGCCGCCCCCCCCCTCCCCTCCCCCCCCCCCCCGCGCCCCTCCTTCTCAACAAAAAATACAAATGAAACAAAAACGAAAACTTATACAAAAACACACATACAGAGGAAGAGATAGGGGGAGAGAGAGAGAGAGAAAGAAAGAGAGAAAAAGAAAGAGAGAAGAGAGAGAAAGAGAAAGAAAGTTGGAAAGTGAAAGAGAAAGAGAGAGAGAAAGAGAGAGAGAGAGAGAGAGAGAAAGAGAAAGCGAGGGGGAGAGAGAACGAGTGAGAGAGGGGAGAGAGAGAAAGAGAGAGAAAGAGACCGGTAGAGAGAGATAAAGAAAGAGAAAGAAAGAAAGAAAGAAAAGAAAGAGAGAGAAAAAAGAAAGAGAGAGAGAAAGAAAGAGAGAGAGAGAGAGATGTAGAGAGAGAGAAAGAGAGAGAGACGAGAGAGGCAAAGCGAGAGAAAGAAACAGAGAGAGATAAAAAGAAAACGAGAGGGCGAGAGAAAGATAAAGAGAGGAGGAAGAGAGGAAGAAAGAGAGAGAGAGGAGAAAGGAAGAAAGAAAAGAGAGAGAGAGAGAAAGAGAGAGAGGAAGAGAGAGAGAGAGAAAGAGAGAGATGGAGAGAGAGAGAAAGATAGCGAGAAAAAGAAAGAGAGGAAGAGAGAAAATTGGAGCGAGAGAGAAAGAGAAAGAGAGAGACAGAGAGAGAAGAGGGATAGATAGAGAGAGAGAGAGAAAGAGAGAAAGAGGGGGAGAGAGAAAGAGAACGAGAGAGGGAGAGGAATAGAAAGGGAGAGAGAGAAATAGAAAGAGAGAGAGGGGGAAATAGAAAGAGAGAGAGAGAGAGAGAGAGAGCAAGAGACAGAGAAAGAGAGAGAGAACCTGTAGGGAAACATTAAGACGTAAAGCAAAGTCAAAATGTGGCACAAAGACTAAATTGTATGTTCGAAAGCCTCGAGTAAGAAATAATATAGTAATGTTACAGTAGAATAAATTCTTTCGTTTCTGTATTATCTTAAACTTACTCGAGGTTGTGCAACATACTCCTTGTTCTTTTTGCTACACTTTTACCTTACAAATGAAATGAAACGTAAATTTATGATTTTTCCAGCAGTGAAAAGATAACGTTTTTTGTTGATGTGCAAACCTGGAAAAACTTGTTTTCCTTGCTGAGAATATCATTTTTATACGTGGTTTCCTTAATATTTTCTTTGAATTTGTGTAGAATGTTTTTTTAACTGTTGACTGCCATGTATATTACTGTTATAAATACTTTGTATTTATCATGGACATGTCTCCTCAATATCATCATTCATGTTAATACAAGGGTGTGCTTCTGTAGGAACAATTTAAAAACCTTTAGAGTGAACGGTTAAAGAACCCTTCAGTAGCCTAAAAGAAATATAATTCTTATCCATTTTGATCAAACAAGTAAGAAGGGCTCTATCAGTCCCTGCCGAAACATTTCGTTTAATACAAAACGTTTGGAACGTACCGGATTGCAGTTTAGGGTAAGTGAGTATCTTCTGGTGGCAGTGCAGGGGTGAAGATCTCTATATAAGGACGATCACAGCCATAAGCTTTTGCCCGCCTGTCAAATGAAGAAAACTTTCGGTTACACTAGTCCAGACTGTCGCAATTGGCACGGGGCTCGTCCTCCTCTCCAGGGTATCACCACCGCTGGCGGCCAACGGGTCCCAACCACGGGAGAGTCAAACACGTCCCCAAACAACTGTTCTGGTCGACCCGAATGGATCTGAAAGCCTGGCCAGCTGGAGGGGATCTCGGAGGGTGGGTCTCTGATGGCACTACCGTGGATTATCTCCCGTTTTATAATGAATGAATGAACATGACATCATTACCCGGATGCTGAATCATGTCAAAATATCATTTAACATTTGTTAACGCCTTTCATTGACAATGTCTTTAAACCCATGATTGTTTTCACTTCTGGTTCCTTTCACATAATAAATTATCTCATAACTGTGACATTTTTATGCAGGAAATGAGAATTTCAGTAACAGTTCCTGCTTGTTATGGAAATTAACTCACAGAGAAACGCTGCGTCTCTGGAGCAAAGAACAGTTCAAATTTTATGGAGCCGGAACTTTAAATGGTCAGCCGTTTGATATCATAAAGAGCCCAAAAATAATGGCTTCGTCTACGGTTCGCTTTCAGCAAATTTTGTCAAAAGACGTCAGTCTCAATTAACAACGGAAATGAGACCAAAGTTTTAAGCCGAAGCACAATGCTCTCTGAAAGGCGATGTGAAGGTTTATGGCGCTTTCTCAGCTTTTCGGCATGACTATGGCGAAAGGAAACGGAAGCCACTGTGTTTTGGTTCTGATCCATTCCTTGTAGCAGATTACCGACGGAGGCGGAAATAGGTTGTCACGAGCGAGTGAGCGAGGGTCAATAAGTGCGGGGAAGGGACTTGAAGCGTGCATGTTGTGACTGAAGTTGAGGCGTAGTAGAGACTGATATGAATAGTCAGATCACAGCAAGCTAAGAAGTCCAAGGAGACAGTCGTGAGAAAGCAGTCGAGAGAGTGTGTGATTTCCAGTGATGACTGGTAGGTTGAACTATGATTGATAATTATGATGATTGATGTACTATATTCGCCTATGACCATGATGTAAATAAGTTATATGTGAGGAATGTGAAAGTCATTGATTACTGTGTATAGAGATGTGCGCAATGAGCGATAGATGTAAGTTCGGACCATGGATTCGTAGCGAGTCTGAGTACTGTGTCATACGTTGGAGGTGTGTTACCGTAAGAAGAGTGCAGATGTGTGGTGAGTGAAATGTGAACTGTTGTGTGTACGCTTGATGGTTCGTAATGAGTGGTGAAGGGATAGTAATTGTACGATGTTATACCGATGTAATGTTATTCTGATAGGTGCCGGGGTCGGGCAGAGAAGCCACCCGCGGTGAGCGGTCTTGTGCCGGGGTCGGGCAGAAGGCTACCCACAGGCCTGCCGGAGTGAAGCTGTCGCGCAGGACAGCGGGGGCACCTGAGTCGTGGCAGTCTGGCCACAGACAGGGACGTTGTATAGACTGTTAATGTGCTATTAAGATGTTACTGAGCTATTGATATACTAATGTGCTATTTAAATATTAAGGTGCTATTAAGACCTCGAAGGGAGATTGAGATATGGAGATTAGGTGGAGCAGGAGCCAATAAGAGAGGCCAGCAAAGAGGACATGGCAGGTTTGATTGTATCATTGGACTACCAAAAAGCCTTCGATACGGTGGATAAGGAAACAATATTGGTAGCCCTTGAAAGATTTAATTTTGGTCCAAAATTCATTCATAACATACAAACGATTTTAACAAACACGCAGAGCTCAGTAAAGAATGGTGGGTGGCTATCTAAATGGTTTAAGGTAGAGCGAGGTGTTCGGCAGGGATGTTGTGTTAGTCCTCTACTTTTTATCTTAGTGGTAGAAATACTAGCGATAAAACTTAGGTATAATGAAGAGATAAAGGGAATTATGAGTGAAGGAGTGGTAACAGATACGCTTAAACTTTTGCAGTTCGCAGATGACATGACGCTACTGATAAAAGATAAAACAGATCTATCCAACGCATTGAAAATTATTGAGCAGTTTTCAGACATCTCGGGGCTAAAGCTTAATAGAAATAAATCAGTGGGAATGTGGGTGGGAAGTAATAAACAAAGGGAGGAAAGAGGGGAAGGAATAACGTGGGTAGAAAAGGGAGGTAACATAAAAATACTTGGGATATACTTCAATGCTACGGTCGAGGCATCTAATATTTCACAAAATTGGATGGAAAAAATAAACAGCATTAAAAATCTGATTCCTAGATGGTCCAAAAGAAATCTGTCGATATATGGAAAGAGTATAATAGCAAAAACTTTTTTACTATCAAAACTAAACTATGTTATTCAGGCCCTATCCCTACCCCAGGAAACTCTGGCTGAAATAAATCGAATCATATTCAAGTTTTTGTGGCAAAAAAAGTATTCAAATAAAAGAGCTTTTGAAAAAATCAAACGGAACACTTTATGCAGAGAACCAAACGAGGGAGGTTTAGGAGTAATCAGTATAAAGGATCAGCAAAATGTCTTTCTCATAAAATGGTTTAAAGAGATATGCTTACAAAAGCCACATCTAAAAACAGGAGTAAAATTAGCCAGTCATTTTTGCAAAAAGCTGGTAAGCTTGCCTTACTTAACCACGTCAGATATTAAAGCGAGAGAAGTAAAACAAGTTGGTACAATAAACTCGATTTTTTGGCAGAATGTAATTAAAACATGGCTAGATTTAGAAAAAAGGGATAAGGAAAATGAAAACGATACTGCTCCAAATAGGCTAGGCCGGCAACCGCTATTCAACAACAATAATATTAGATATAGAAATAAGCCACTGTGGATAGAAAAATGGGTCAGAGGGGGAATTAAATATGTCACGAGTGGAGTGAGTGCAATTAAGGGGATTGCTACAGAGCGGGTGTAGAGTAAGAAAGGCTCACAGTAGACAGCAAGTTAAGCGTGCTGTTGTGAGTAGTGGGGGCGGGGTCTGAAGGAGGCGAAAGCGCGGTATTACTATCACTGCAAGTTAGAAGGTCCTAGGGATCGGACCTGTGAATAAAAGCCCATCGGGCGGACATAAAGGGGAAGCAGTCGAGAAGTCTAGTGAGAGTCTTTCCAGTTATGACTGGTATGTAGAAGGTTGATTGATTATTATGATTGATGTATTATATTATATTCGTCTATTACCATGATGTAAATAAGTATATGTGAGGAATGTGGAAGTCCTTGATATTGGATATAGCAATGTGCGCCACGAGCGATAGATGAAAGTGAGTTCATGGATTTGTAGCGCGAGTGAGTAGTGTGTACTCCGACGGAAGTGTGTTACCGTAAGATGTGTGGTGAGTGAAAGGTGAACTAGTGTGTGTACGTTTCATGGGTTGTAAGGAGAGGTGGAGTGAATAGAAATGGTAGGGTATTATACCAATGTAATGTTATTCTTGTAGGTGTCGGGGACGGGCCGCAGAGCCACCTCGATGAGCACAGGGGATAGGCCAGCATAGGGCCGGAGGCCACACATAGGCCAGAAGTGAGGCTGTCAGTGCAGGACAGTAGAGGCACATAAAGTCGTGGCAGTCAGGCCACGGACAGGGACGTAGATATGAGAGTGAATGAGATACTATATTGTTGCCATGTTGATAGGCTAGTGAACTGATATTATGTTGTTGCCATGTTGATGGCTATGGAAATAATAATGTGTTATTGCCCTGCGGAGGTGCTAGGGGAGTGCTAAGGTGTATGACAATAGGAAGGTGATATTGAGAGACTGCGGTGCCAGTGAATCATTAATGTACTATTAAGACCCTGAGGGGAGAGGCTGAGGCCGAAGTGCCTTTAGGAGTAACTACCGGATTGTGGATCCGAGGGAGCGTGTGTGTGAGAATAAGGCCGTTGTACGGCAGTCATTTCAATAATATAATATATGTAATTGCGCTATTATATGTATAATTATGTTTAATAAATGTGTGAGTCTGATGGATTGTTCTGTTAAGTGTTAACTTGTTTGTTCGTGATTGTTGTCCTGTCATAACTTATTACATCTCCCAGTCTGGGATTTGTGACAAAATATCTGTATCAAATGTTTAGTGTAAACAAATGGAAAACCCTGCAAGACATTGCTGGGATAATCGGACATTACCCTGGTATCCATTTTGATTATTGGGCAGTTACAAATGCTGTTAAAAAAGAATGGAAGGAAATTTTTGTACAAACCAGAACGGAGGACAGACCTCCTCTGCATAATATAGAAGATGAGACAGATGAAAATGTAAAAGATATCTTTAAACTAACGAATAAAGAAATCAGAGAGAAACTAATAAATAACAAAAACGCCACGATCTGTAGCTTGGGTTTCTGGAAACGAAAATACAATGTCGATATATATCCTTATTTTGAAAGCGGGTTTAGAGCCTGCAAAGAAACAAGATTGAGGCTCTTACATTTTAAAATCCTACACAATATTTACCCAACCAATATTCTCTTACATAAAATGAAAATAAAGGAAAGTAATAAATGCGAGCACTGTAAGACGCCTGATTTTATAGAACATTTCTTTTTCTATTGCAGTAAATTGAAAGACTATTGGCCTTATGTGGCCCAGTATATTTTGAATAAAACCGGTAAAAGAATTGAAATAAATGAGAAAATTGCACTTTTTGGAATAATACGTGGGGACTTGGACTATACTGTAAATCAAAATATTATTGATGATATCAACTCCGTACTATTAGTTGCTAAAATGTGTATAGGTAAAATAAAATATGGCAAATCAATGAATCTTAAATTTGCATTTGAGACAGAAATGCAGGTAAGGGAAAAATATCTGAAGGTATATCCGAATAAATAATCAGAGAATGAATGGACGATTGAAAAGTGAAGAGGATGTGTAAATGAAGTAAGAGTAAAATGAAAACAAATAAACTTTAAAAAAAACAAAAAAAAAAAACAAAAAAAAAAAACAAAAAAAAATAAAAAAAAATAAGAGAGGCCAGCAAGTAGTATATATATATATATATATATGTCGTGCCTAGATCCTGAAAATGCCTAAGTTCTTGAATTAGGCAGTCTTATGCCTAATTCGTGAAATAGGCAACAGCTGTGCCTAACTTGTGAAATCAATGTTAAATTTTGCCTAGATTGTGAAATTTCATGTTTTAGGCTGCCTAAGTCATGAAATTAGGCAAATTTTCATTTTAGGCACGACTACTCAACAATTTAGGCAATAATGTCTTCAGAGTAGGCAAAATCCTTGCCTAATGTGTCAAATCAATTTCCAGGTTGTGCTTTTAAAGTGCAGTGTACAAAAGAATGTGAACATTTGAAATGTTTTTTTTTTTTTTATTTCAAATGATCAAGTCTGCATTTGACCCGTAGGGTTGAAGGACAAATTTCACATAATTTCAAAGCAAAAAAAAACACGTATCATCAACCACAACTTTAGAATACTCCAAACGAGAGGCACGAGTATTCAATCTATCATCAAACAAAACGTTCCAATTCCAAACGTCAATATAAAGTCACAGAACAAGAAACAAAAGGCCAATGTAACGCTTCAAAAAAGGGAAATCCACTCGATTTTCTTATCTTACTTGCTCTTGTTCTTACAAGATGAATTGTTTGGGTGGCACTGACTATGGCAGTAGTTCTTTGCTTTCTTGCACTTGCATCGGGCTGTATCGCACTTCCCATTGCAAGAACATTTTTTGAATCCTTGTCCTCCATGTCTTGAGTGAAGCTGAGCAATGGTTCTCATTGGTAGGGCAGTGTCCTTCACCTGGTCAGCAGTGACAATTTGGAAATCGGCCTCAATAATTTGATTGCGAGAAAACATAGTGTTTATGATGCCATGCTTGGTGCCAACTTGGTACAGGTCGTTGTGAACCTTCAGGACCACCCCAGGCACGTTTCTGCAATCAAGGCGCCCACGATCAAACTCACTGACTGGAACCAGCACGCAGTCGTCTTGCATAAGTGGAACAAGCTTGTCTCTTGTTGTTCGCAGCATTTCAGCACGGCTTTTTTTCTTGTCCTTCACGTGCATCTTGTCTGCACTGCGTTAAGATGCTTGCATGGTCTTCAAAAGCTGTACTTGAAGTGGTGGCCCCTCCAACTGCACCCACCACCTCTGCATCAGTTTCAGTTGAATTTTGTAGACCGAGTTCTAGAGTTGTACTTGAAGTGGCAGCCTCTCCACTTTCAGAGAGACCATCGTTGCCATCAGCAGGTTCGACTCTTGTGGCTTCTTCAGGCGCTGCTTTATCACTTTCATCCACAGCTACCTCAGGCTCAACGCACTGCCTGTCACAAATCCCAGACTGGGAGATGTAATAAGTATGACAGGACAACAATCACGAACAAACAAGTTAACACTTAACAGAACAATTCATCAGACTCACACATTTATTAAACATAATTATACAGATAATAGCGCAATCACATACATTATATTATTGAAATCAACTGCCGTACAACGGCCTTATTCTCACACACACTCTCCCTCGGATCCACAATCCGGGAGTTACTCCTAAAGGCACTTCGGCCTCAGCCTCTCCCCTCAGGGTCTTAACAACACATTAGTAATTTACTGGCACCGCAGTCTCTCAATATCACCTTCCTATTGTCATACACCTTAGCACTCCCCTAGCACCTCAGCAGGGCAATAACACATTATTATTTCCATAGCCATCAACATGGCAACAACATAATATCAGTTCACTAGCCTATCAACATGGCAACAATATAGTATCTCATTCACTCTCATATCTACGTCCCTGTCCGTGGCCTGACTGCCACGACTTTATGTGCCTCTACTGTCCTGCACTGACAGCCTCACTTCTGGCCTATGTGTGGCCTCCGGCCCTATGCTGGCCTATCCCCTGTGCTCATCGAGGTGGCTCTGCGGCCCGTCCCCGACACCTACAAGAATAACATTACATTGGTATAATACCCTACCATTTCTATTCACTCCACCTCTCCTTACAACCCATGAAGCGTACACACACTAGTTCACCTTTCACTCACCACACATCTTACGGTAACACACCTCCATCGGAGTACACACTACTCACTCGCGCTACAAATCCATGAACTCACTTTCATCTATCGCTCGTGGCGCACATTGCTATATCCAATATCAAGGACTTCCACATTCCTCACATATACTTATTCACATCATGGTAATAGACGAATATAATATAATACATCAATCATAATAATCAATCAACGTTCTACATACCAGTCATAACTGGAAAGACTCTCACTAGTCTTCTCGACTGCTTCCCCTTATGTCCGCCCGATGGGCTCTTATTCACAGGTCCGCTCCGTCGGACCTTCTAACTTGCATTGATAGTAATCCAGCGCTTTCGCCTCATTCAGACTTCCACCCCACTCATACACGCACGCTTTTCCCACTTGTCTGCATGAGTTATTTTTACTCTTCCCCTTTCACGTCTTTTCCTATCCGTCTGTCGTGAGCTCTTCTTATTCTACACCCGCTCTGTAGCAATCCCCTTAATTGCACTCACTCCACTCGTGACACTGCCCACCTGCAACTTGCATTCTGGACAGAACTTCCAAAAGGTCCTCTTCTTTTTCTAGCATTGCGATGACATCCTTTGGCAGGCACGTTCGTTCAAGCCCAGACGTTTTCTTCCGGCCACAGAAAACTTCCAGTGGTGTTCTATTGTTCAGGTTGCGATGAGGGGATGAGTTTTTTTTTGCAGCTGGACGAATCTTAGCCCCTCAGCCCACTGAGTTGTGTCGTTGTCGATGGTCCAGGCTGTCAGCATCTGTTTGACATCAGCGTTGGACCGCTCAACAGATCCCTGACTCTGAGGGTGACGAGGGGATCCGTGCACGATGGTGAGTCCGGGCCATATCTCGATCATTTCTTTGATCACGTGAGCAGTGAATTCCCTTCCGTTGTCACTTTGTAGCACAGTCGGTGGCGTAATCATGCAAAAAATGTCAATTAAGTTGTAGGCGGTTTCTGCAGCCGTCTTCGTTGTCATTGGACGAAGAAAAAGGAACTTCGAGAAATGATCTTGATAATTAAGGATGTATTTGAATCCTCTATCAGGCGCAGACTCCATCACGATCAAGTCGACCTGACCTCGCTCTAAGATGTTTTTGGTTTGCAGTGGTCGGACAACTAGTCCCTTATTGGGCTTAGTTTTCTTTTTCTGGCAAGTTGTGCAGTTGGAGACAAACGCTGCTATCATCTTCTGTGTCACATTGTCCTACTTGTCAGCAATGAAGAACCTCATCTTCTTCTCGCCTCCATTTTCAAGATGCTCCTCAAAACGAAGACGAAATTGTAACTTTTCAGTTTCCATGGCTGGATTTGGCTAACACTGACAAGTCAGGTGCTGATGTGTAGTATTGACTGAGGAAGTGTTCACTCTCTATTTTTGGACATCACGCAATGTAGTGAGACACGCGCACGCAGGCGGATGATTTGACACATTAGGCAAGGATTTTGCCTACTCTGAAGACATTATTGCCTAAATTGTTGAGTAGTCGTGCCTAAAATGAAAATTTGCCTAATTTCATGACTTAGGCAGCCTAAAACATGAAATTTCACAATCTAGGCAAAATTTAACATTGATTTCACAAGTTAGGCACAGCTGTTGCCTATTTCACGAATTAGGCATAAGACTGCCTAATTCAAGAACTTAGGCATTTTCAGGATCTAGGCACGACATATATATGGATGTGAGGCTGAGGCCAGAGCATCGTTAGGAAGTAACTATCGGGTTGTGGACCCGGAGGGGAATGAATGTTGGGAATACTGACCATTGAATGGTATTCGAATTGAATAATGTAATGTATGTAATTGCACAGATATCTTTATTCTTTATGTATAATAAATGTGTGAGTCTGTTTGGTTGTTCTGTTAAGTGTTATACTTGTTCGTTCGTGATTGTTGTCCTGTCATAATTATTACATCTCCCAGTCGGGGATTTGTGACACTGGGGGCTCGTCCGTTTAGTTACCTGTAGTCATTTTGACATTGTGTATTCGTCATATCTGGTTGTATTTCTGTTGTGGTAGGAATTTGTGCTGTTGTCTTTTGTTCATTGCATGAATGGGAATTTGATGATATGAGTTATGTATATTTATGAATATGTATTGATGCATGTATTGCTATAAATATGTACTAATGTGTAATTAAATTTTCACAGAGAGAAAGTGTGTGTGGCAGCCTGAGGAGTCAAGCAGCCAGAGCTCCGAGTAAAGGAAGAAGTAAAGTCAAAAGTGAAAGTTAAGTGAAAGTGAAATTTTGTGCCCTGGATTGAGGGCTGTCTTTACATCTGTCTTTTTCTCTGTTTTTGCTGTTTTTGTTGTTGTCATAGATTATACGGGCGGTGGCGCGGGTTTGCTGTGGTGAACTTAGTTTATCCTCTTAATGGGGTGTGGTAAACTTTGGAACTTCGTTCATCACAGTGAACAGTTCTTTAGGGCTTTGTGATTGTTTAGTTGTAGCGTCGATATCTTCTCTGTTTCTGCAGGAAGACGTATTCTCTTGTCCCCTCTCTTACCTATCTGCAGATACGTTCTTTTTTTCAGGCTCTGTTCTTGTTCGGTACGAGGTACTTGTAGTGTAATCGGCGTAGTAGGTTGCAATTTTTTTTCCCATTAAATATTTTTTTTAAAGAAGTCTTTGTCCTAGTCTGGTTCGTTGTCCTTGATGTCCTTGTGGTCCTTCTTTTGAATTTTCTCATTCTTGTCTTTTCTATTCTCATTTGTTACTTAATAGTGCTATATATTGTATGAACATAGAATTAGTTAGAGAAAGTATGCTATAAAATGTTCAGTAAGAGGTGTTTCTGAATTGCATTTGAAAATAGTGGGTGTTATTTTGGTGGCATAAATTCAGGTCTCGGGGCACGTCGTTTATAGTAAGTACATAGACAGTTATTGTATTTCAAATTGTATAATAATAAATCCGTGAGATGGCGGAGCTCCAGCAACTAATGAAGGTAGGTACGGAACTTGGCCTTGAAGGCGTAGAGCTGCGTAGCTGGATTAAGGAGCAGCAGGCGGAGTTGCGCGATGAGCGTGCTAAGGATAGGGAGAGAGACGCTAAAGAAAAGGAAAGAGAGTTAAAGTTAAAGGAGATAGAGGCGCAAGTAAAAATTGCGGAATTGGAAATCAAGAAGAGTACGCCAACAGAAACAGTTGAGCGGCAGGGGCAAAATAAAAGTGGTGTTAGGATTAAGCTGCCTACGTTCGACGACCAGAAGGACGATATAGACGCCTTCCTTTACAGGTTCGAACTAAATGCACAATTGCAATGGGGGGAGAATAAGCAATTATGGTCCACGTACCTGGCATCCTTATTGCAGGGTCGAGCGTTGACCTACTTTAAAGAGTTACAGCGCGAAGACGTGCATGATTACGATAAGCTGAAGTCATTACTGCTTCGCCGATTTGCGCGTACGGAGGAATATTTCCGGGAGAAGTTTAGGCGAGCACGTGCGGATACCAGGTAGGACTTTGCTGCCGTCGTGGCGAGATTGACGGAGTATTTCACGAACTGGTTGGACTTGTCGCATGTTGGCGCAGATTTTGCTAAATTGAAAGACCTAATGATCCGTGACCAGCTGTACGCGTCGTGCCATAAGGATCTAGTGGCTTTCCTTAAAGAAAACGAACCCACGACGGTGCAGGAGGCGTCAAAGTTGGCGGAAGCATACCGTACGGCACATCCGTCCAAACCAGTCGCGAGGGCGTACGTGCAGGATGCTGGTTACGTCGCGGGTGTTGAGGGGTCGCCGACAGGACAGAATAAAGACAGGTCGCGTCAGCGTGGTGGCTTTAATGGGCAAGCCCAGGTCCCACGCAGAGGGTATTCCCAATCACCTGCATATGGGGCCGGTAAGTTTGACCGAGCAGGAGGGCGAGGTCGCGGTAATGGCCGGGGGCGTTTCGTAACCTTTGTCGATGATCGACGGCAGAGGGACTTTAGTTCCGGTCGCGATGTGTCACGGGGACCCAGGTCTAGCGGAGCACAGGGAGCAGAGTGTTGGACTTGCGGACGCGTAGGTCATTTTTCACGGGAGTGTAGGGCCGCGAAGTGTTGGAACTGCGGAAGAGCAGATCACATTAGCGTGAATTGTCCTACGGGTAGGATAGCGGCGAACGTGGATGGCAATTATAGGAGCTCCACTCAATGTTCCCCTAATAAATCTCACCATGCGGCCGCGTGTGTTACATCGGACATAGGAGGCGGACAGTATTCTAAGTGTCCCAGTTGTGAGAAATTATTGTCTTCCGGTGTTTTACCTTGTGGGAGAAAGATTCCCGTTATCGATTCATGTCATACAGGGGGTGGTCTTAGGGTTTATCCGGGGTTTGTTGGGAACGAGCCGGTCTCGGTTTTACGTGATACAGGATCTACCGTTGTGGGAGTGCATAGAGACTGCATTCATGAATCACAGCTTACGGGTGAGACTGTCCCGTGCATTCAATTTTCAGGGGCCATTGAGAAATTACCTATGGCAAAGATAGTAATAGATACACCTTTTCTTAGCGGGGAAGTCGAAGCAGTCGTTGGTTTTTTTCCAGGCGCCCAGCTTATCATTGGTAATGTATCTCGGGTAGTTTCCCCTTCCGAAGAGAATGTACAGGCATGGTCACAATCTAAAGGTATTGACTTTTGTGCCGCAGTCGAGACACGTCGACAGGTAGCTGATAAGGGTAAAGTTAGACCTTTGGCGACGCCAGCGGTCAACCTTGATATCACACCAGAGCGCTTGGCGAGATTACAAAAGGACGATCCATCATTGAGTCCATGTTTTTGGGAGGCGCGAACAGAGAAAACGAGGAAATATAAGAACGGTTCATCTTCCTTTCTTATCCAGGCGGGCATTCTATTCCGTAAGTATGTCACAGTGGCTTACGTTTTAAAGCAGGTCGTTGTGCCAGCGTTGCTGATTGCAACGGTATTGCATTTGGCCCATGATGTCCCACTAGCGGGTCATATGGGAATAGCTAGAACCAAAGAAAGAGTTCTAAAGAATTTTTATTGGCCATCAATCCACAGGGATGTACGGTTGTATTGTAAGACGTGCAGTGCGTGCCAAAAGACGACGCATAAGGGTCGTACACCCCAGGCTCCTCTTCAAAAGATCCCCACGGTTTCGGAGCCGTTTAAAAAGGTTTCGATTGACCTTGTTGGCCCCATTCACCAAGCTACCGATAGGGGGAATCGATTTTTCTTAACGGTCATTTGTAATGCTACGAGATGGCCAGAGGCGGTTCCTCTTTGGACCATAACGTCAGAGGCAGTCGCGGAAGCGTTGTTTGGAATTTTCGCTAGAGTGGGAATAGCGGAACAAATTTTGTCTGATAGGGGCGCGCAATTTACGTCGGAGATGATGAAGGAATTGTTTCGCTTATTTAGCATACAGCCCATCACTACCACCCCATATCATCCGCAGGCTAATGGCATGTGCGAGAGATTGAACTCGACGCTAAAGTCGATGCTGCGTAGGGTAGCTGCTGATCGCCCTAAAGATTGGGATAGATATATCCCTGCAGTATTATAAGCACAATGAAGACGGAAGTGCTCCATCAGCCTACTCCAGACGACAAGTATCCCGTGACCCCAAATATCAAAGTCCATGACAGTCTTCTGAAGGAGTCGGAGAACTTCACCTATCTTGGCAGTACACTGTCTTCTGCGGCTCGTGTTGATACTGAAATTCTCTCAAGAATCAGCAAAGCCAGCTCTGCATTTGGCAGGCTTCGAAAGAGAGTGTGGGATGTTGCCGGCATTCGCACAGACACTAAGCCGAAAGTGTACAATGCTGTGGTCCTTCCCACCCTACTCTATGGGGCTGAAACCTGGACAGTGTACCAATCGCATGCCAGAAAGCTAAATCACTTTCATCTGGCCTGCCTTAGAAAGATCCTAAGGATCAAATGGCAGGATAAAATTCCAGACACTGAGGTCCTCAATCGTGCCAAGGAATTGAGCATCTTCTGCCACCTGAAAAAAATTCAGCTACGTTGGGCAGGACATGTTGTCAGAATGCCCGACTCCAGACTCCCTAAGCAAATCTTCTTCTCTGAGCTCTCCAATGGAACGAGGAATGTTGGGGCCCCAAAGAGACGTTACAAAGACACTCTCAAGCAATCACTGAAGGCCTTTGCCATTGATGTGAGTGAGTGGGAAAAGCTCTCGCTTGATCGTGCAAATTGGAGGGCGGCCCTTACCAGAGGCAGCAAAGCATGGGAAGCTGAGAGTCCAGCAGGCTATCAAAAAAAGAGAACGGCGCAAGAAAAGGCCCAGTGGTACTGAACCAACGGAGCACTCTTGTCATTTATGCGGAAGGGTCTTCAGGGCAAAAATAGGATTTATCAGTCACATGAGAAGCCATAAGTCATAAAAGAACAGTCTTTCCATTCTGTCCTCTGTCTCCTTTAGTTCTCTTTATTGTCCATGTGTTGAAATTCTCAACAATTTCTGTTCTTTATTCCTCTAGTGTTGTTAAGGTCATCATCATACCTGATGGACGAACTATTATTATTATTATTATTATTTGCGTATAGGGAGGTACGTCAGGAGTCAACAGGATTCTCTCCGTTTGAAATGTTGTATGGTCGTAGTCCTAGGGGTCCAACTGATGTTCTTCGGGACATGATGACGTCGCCATCATCGGGAGACGAGGAGCAAATTTCAGTGTTTCAGTACCTTGTTGATTTAAGAGAGAGATTATCTTCAGCGCGCACTATTGCGGAAGAAGCTTCTAGTATCGCTTCAAAAAGAGCAAAAAACTATAAAGATAGAGGATCTAAACTGCTAATTTTTAAGCCAGGAGACAAGGTTTTATTGTTATTGCCTACGGATCATAATAAGTTATTAATGACATGGAAAGGTCCGTATAGTATTGAGCCAGTCGTTTCCAAGGTAGATTATGCTACTCAGATTGATGGATCAGTTAAGGTTTTCCATGTTAATATGCTGCAGAGATTTTATGAGAGACCAGAGTATCTGTGTGCTCAGACGAAACCAGAGGAGAGTGTCTTCTCTATTGCTTGTACGGGGGTCGTAGACCAGTCAGACAGTGACGTGAACGACACCGAGGCACAGGAAGAGGTACAAATTCAATTGCCGGAGTTAACTCCGACACAAGGTTACAGGGACGTAAAAATTAACCCTGACCTTACGAGTTCAATGAGTAGATAACTTCAGACCCTGTTAGCGTCATTCCCAGATGTTATCACAGATTTGCCGGGTCGCACTACGGTGATCCAGCACCAAATAAAGTTGACTTCGGATAAGCCAGTATCTCTTAGACCTTATCAGCTGCCTTTTTCTTCCAGAGATAGAGTTATGAAAGAAGTTGAGTCAATGTTGAAGTTGGATGTGATAGAACCGTCAACATCGCCGTATTCATCACCCATCGTAATCGTGAAGAAACTTGATGGATCGGTGCGGTTCTGTATTGATTTTCGCAAATTGAACACTATTACGGTAGGCGATAGGGAGCCTATACCATTCCAAGAGGAACTAATAGCTTCATTGGCTGGTTCCACGTGGTTCTCCAAGATAGATTTAACAAAAGGATATTGGGAAATTCCTCTCGCTGAGGAATCTAAACAGTACACGGCTTTCCAAACGCCCATAGGATTGTTTCAATTTAAGGTCATGCCATTTGGGTTGGTAAACGCGCCAGCTACGTTTGCAAGATTAATGAGACTGGTATTGAAGGACATACCTAATGTCGTGTCATTCTTTGACGATATAGCTTGTCATACGTCGTCATGGTCTGAACATATTCAGACACTAACAGTAATTTTTAAACGATTGCGTCATTTTGGTTTAACTGCTAAACCCGCAAAGATGTATTTGGCATGTCCAGAAATAGTATTCTTAGGACATCTCGTGGGTAGAGGTATTCAGAGACCTGAAGTAACAAAAATTGACAAATTAGTAGGGTTGCAAATCCCTAAGACAAAGAAACAAGTCAGAAGCTTAGTGGGAATTTTAAATTATTACAGGAAGTTCATTCCAAATTTTTCCTCCTTGTCACGTTCTCTTACTGACCTTACTAAGAAGGGACAACCCGATAAGGTCCAGTGGACGTCTGAATGTCAGACAGCATTTGATAAATTGGTGACAGCATTATCATCGTCACCCATTCTGATATTACCCGATTTTCGATCTAAATTTATCCTCAGAACAGATGCGTCGGACTCTGGTGTCGGCGCTTGTCTTCTACAGGAGAAGAACGAATGTTTCCATCCTGTATGTTATGTCAGTCGAAAGTTATTGCAGAGAGAAAGGAAATATTCTGTAATAGAGAGGGAGTGTCTTGCCATTGTGTGGTCCGTCCAGAAATTAGGACGTTATCTGATGGGACGAGAATTCTGTATCCAGACAGACCACAAGCCACTAACGTTTTTATCTAAGAATCGTTCGTCCAGCCCACGCTTGTCTAGATGGGCATTGGCTTTACAGCCGTATACGTTCGTCATTCAACCGATTCCAGGAACCAGCAATCATATCGCCGACTACCTTAGTCGAGCCTAGGTGAAGATTTCGGTTGCTTACACATCGGAGGACAGGAACATTCGACAGACAGAACAACGAAGATTGTGCACGATTGAAAACGTATGTCAGCAGAAATTGTGGAACATATGAACATTGACAGTGATCTGTGGGAGCGATTCGTCAATCTTAAAACGTTGACATTATGAATATTATATGAAAAATGGTTGATAGGTTGATTGATTTTGATTCTGTAGTAGGTATTATGTTTTAGTTAGCTATTGATGATGTGATACATATATGCATAGTGCAGGGCAAATTGATCGCCATGTTTTCCCCTGATTTCGGTATCATATGTGCTATGGGCATTAGTACGTCATTTTTATGTAAATATTGCTCACGCTCACTCGTTGACAATTATCTTGATGCGATTTGAAATTAATTGCATTAATTTTTTTTGGGGTGGGGGATGATGTCACGAGCGAGTGAGCGAGGGTCAATAAGTGCGGGGAAGGGACTTGAAGCGTGCATGTTGTGAGTGAAGTTGAGGCGTAGTAGAGACTGATCTGAATAATCAGATCACTGCAAGTTAAGAAGTCCAAGGAGACAGACGTGAGAAAGCAGTCGAGAGAGTGTGTGATTTCCAGTGATGACTGGTAGGTTGAACTATGATTGATAATTATGATGATTGATGTACTATATTCGCCTATGACCATGATGTAAATAAGTTATATGTGAGGAATGTGAAAGTCATTGATTACTGTGTATAGAGATGTGCGCAATGAGCGATAGATGTAAGTTCGGATCATGGATTCGTAGCGAGTCTGAGTACTGTGTAATACGTTGGAGGTGTGTTACCGTAGGAAGAGTGCAGATGTGTGGTGAGTGAAATGTGAACTGTTGTGTGTACGCTTGATGGTTCGTAATGAGTGGTGAAGGGATAGTAATTGTACGATGTTATACCGATGTAATGTTATTCTGATAGGTGCCGGGGTCGGGCAGAGAAGCCACCCGCGGTGAGCGGTCTTGTGCCGGGGTGGGGCAGAAGGCTACCCACAGGCCTGCCGGAGTGAAGCTGTCGCGCAGGACAGCGGGAGCACCTGAGTCATGGCAGTCTGGCCACAGACAGGGACGTTGTATAGACTGTTAATGTGCTATTAAGATGTTACTGAGCTATTGATATACTAATGTGCTATTGAAATATTAAGGTGCTATTAAGACCTCGAAGGGAGATTGAGATACGGAGATTAGGTGGAGCAGGAGCCAATAAGAGAGGCCAGCAAGTAGTATATATATATATATATATATATGGATGTGAGGCTGAGGCCAGAGCATCGTTAGGAAGTAACTATCGGGTTGTGGACCCGGAGGGGAATGAATGTTGGGAATACTGACCATTGAATGGTATTCGAATTGAGTAATGTAATGTATGTAATTGCACGGATATCTTTATTCTTTATGTATAATAAATGTGTGAGTCTGTTTGGTTGTTCTGTTAAGTGTTATACTTGTTCGTTCGTGATTGTTGTCCTGTCATAATTATTACATCTCCCAGTCGGGGATTTGTGACATAGGTCAAAGTGCATTTTCTGATTATGATGGCCGTGAAGTGACTAGATCTATTCTAAATAATCTCGCTGACGGAGAATTAATTGTAAAAGTTTAGGAAGAAACACTGAAAAAATGTTAGACGGGGCGAGGTTTTATTGTCCAGTATTTCTATACAAGATAATATCATTTCATTGGCATGCGTTTTAGTGCAGCAGAGATCTTGATCTGTTAAACTACTGCAATATTCAGTTTTCAATTAAAATCCATTTTGGAAAAAAAAAGGGGGGGGGGGAGGTTGGAGAAAAGGGGTTGGGGTAGGGGGTGGACAGAGACCTTGGCCTTATTAATTGAAGGGAGGAGTAAAAATATTAATCATTTTTGTCATTTCAGCAATATTTCCAACTTAAATTTTGTTAACGGTGCAAATTTAGCTTGTTCTAATGATTTTTTTTTCTTTTTTTAAATAAATAGTATATTTGAAGATCTGTAATAGTTATGTACGAGGAGTTGGAACCAAAAAAAAAAAAAAAATGAAGATTTTCTCAGTTACTGCAGGACTTAGAGCTTTCAAGATGAATATTTCAGATTACTTTGAAGTTCATTATGGCGCCCTCGAAATTTGGTTTCACAAAAATGTTGATTGTCTTGAAAGTTTATGTAATTTTTTCAACAACTTCCTCCAAGCGGTGTCACGATCACGTGCGTGAAGATTGTCACGACCACGTGTGTGATGAGTATCTAACTTATTTTTCCTTTCAAACTGCTAACAAGCCAAGCAAGCAGACCAGCGATCAACGGACACATGGAGTGAAATTTAAATTAAACGATATTTAATACTAAATGTATGACAAAACTTATGCCAAAACATTCAACTCATGATAATCACATACATAATCACAAAAACAGAGATATTTGAAATTGACTCTTGGAGATCATGGCTACTCTCTACTCCCCAATTCACATCTAGATCTAACCCCTTTGTCCATAAACTTAATTACGTATACTCAATAGTCTCTGTCAACAGCTGCTCTCCTCGCTGATGCAGTTTCACGTCTCCAGAGTTCACACGATCCTTCCTAGATCTCTAACTTCAACGATAAAAGGGGAAACAGACGCCCCTGGCTTCACACGAATAAGAAAACACAGTTTACACCCGCCATCGTAGATCACTAGCTCCCGAAGGGTTTTCATCCCATCCTCAGGACTCCTTAAACTGCAACGAATAGCACCCAGACGGTTCACACCCGCCAGCGTAGATCACGAGCTCCTGAAGGGTTCCCATCCTCAGGACTCCTCAACTTCTGGTCCCCATGGCACGACCTTCCACTTGTCGCCCGGACCGATTAATTCTGCGTATTGAGTAATAACTGGGAACATCATAGATCCCTCACACACCTAACACTTCTGGTCCCCACTGGCACGACCTTCCACTTGTCGCCCGGACCGATACTCTCTGCGTCTTCTTCTGGGACTGAATAATTTGGGAACCTCATAGATCCCTCACACACCTAACACCCCTTGTCCCCATGGCACGACCTTCCACCTGTCGCCCGGACCGCTTCTCTCTCCTTCTTCCTCTAGGAATGAATAACTTGGGAACCATGTGTGTCGAGCTTTTCCTCCATTTATACTCCCGGGGTTTTTGCACACGCGACTAGTTTAAAGCGAGTCGTGTGTATCTTTTCACGCTCGTCAACAATCTAAAAAACCGTGTTTTCCCCTGCTAAGCTCACCCCCTCTAGACTCGTGGCGCACAAGGCCACCGACCTTCCTCGTGATAGTAACCCTTCATGCTTGTCAGCAACTTTAAACTCCCCTTCTCCCCTACTAAGTTTACCCCCTCTATACTCGTGGCGTACAAGGTCATCAACCTTAATCGTGACAGCGGTGAGACATCAAATCATCATTTTTTATTTATTCATTTATTTATTTTTGTGCAATGAGCTAAGTTATGAAACAGAAATAGAAGAAGAAGATCGGCAAGGCATTTGAGATATGTTTAGAATAAGAATCTCTTATGATTCCAGGCTGCTATTTTGTGTTAAATATATTGTTTAATTGTTACGCTTTCTTTAGATAAAATAATATGAGTCAAGTTGTCGTGGACAATATAACAATTTTTGTAAGCCCGGGCATGGCCGGGCTATTTAGCATGTTGGAAATGTGTCAATTTACATCGGGTCAATGTCGATCTTCTTTATTTCTCTAGATATTTTGGTAACTCGAAACTTTGGTCACCTGAGGTTCAGGAACCGCATCACACTCAGGCTTCAACTGTCCAAACTGCATTTTTCAGGCTTGAGTTTGATTTTGGATATAATGGCAGGTCGGCACGATAACGGCCACATTGCGCGCGTTCCATGTTTTTTTTTTTTCGTTGTCTCGCTTTGGCCTAGCCCTAAGCTGCTCTCAGATGCCAGGAAGTAAGGCCTTTTTCAGGACTAAAACAATCCCTCTGAGGGCCCGGGGAGCAAGGAAGAAGAAAAAGAGTAGAAGAAAACAAACAGAACAACAAATTGGAAAAGGCAGCGTAAATGCCCACTGGATCGATTGTGTTTAGTTTAGGTCAGCTTCTTCCCAGTACATTTTTGTTTTAACATGAGGTGCCTTTCTTGTATGTATTTTGAATTGGCGGCCAGGCTAAAGGGACTTTAATAGACTTAAGCTTGAATTTGAAAATGTGATTCCGATATATTGATTGATTACTCTCAACTCACTATTTTCAAGGTCACTGCTCTTTTTCTGTGCCAGTGTTGTTATCCCGTGCTTCCATTCGGTGATCTTACTACTAGGCATCTGAGGGCCGAAAGCTAGCCCAAAGCAAGACAACGAAAACAAAACCACTGGAAGGCCCAAAATGGCCGTTATCTTACCGACGCGCCTTTAAATCCAAACTCAAACTCAAACTCCATTCCGGCGGGGCACGACGATGGGCGAGACAAGTGTTGAAAGTCGCTCTGAGCACTGGCGTGAGCTTGTTCATGTTTTATTTAATGGCGTCATAAGTGGCCCAATCTGCCACTGGAGAACGTTGAGTTGGTAAACCTTTAATTACACTATTAATTTCGTCATCGCTGAAGGGGTCGGTGGGCGGTGTCCATTCGTGGTTTTGCCATCCTTTTGCCATGGTGGTGTTTGAGGACTATTGAGGGAACGCTGACAGCGCTCTCTGAAGTGTTGCTCTATGTTGTCTGTATTTATCAGGGATATCTTATACATGAGACCGTATTCGGCTTTTTGCCTTCGTTGTTAATGATTTCACTGGCTTTTTTCTTATCGGTCTGTAATAAACGGGAGGTCTTCTCTTTTGACACTTCGGTTGTTGACATCGGGCTTAGATTTTTATTGAAACAATGTACTGAACGTTTACTTTCTCAAATGTCAACATAAAATGAATACGGTTATTTAGGGACTTATTCTGATCAGATGGTTCGTTAACTGGGTTGTTCTCAACTCATATCATCTCCTCTAGGATGGTAACCAGGAATTTAAAGACTATTCTGTTGAACTAGTTCAGAAAATCATTTGCTGAAAAGCTGGCCATCTGGTCTGGTGTGTAAAACACGCTGGACAGCACTGACACCAGCTTCCACCACTTACTTGGGTCTTCGTGGCTGTACCTATTTCTAAATGTCATAGGCTTGGTACAAAGAGAGTTTCTAGAAGTCTTTTCTGCAGCTACAAAGTTATCTCACCGCTGGGGATCGAGGACCAACTCACCGGTAGTATAGGCCTTTTTCCAGTTAGATTTTTATTACGAGACTTTTCCCGTTAGATCCTTGCCTTTATCTGATCTTACCTACAGGCATCCGAGCACTGAAAGCTAGAACAAAGACACAAACGAAAAAACCGTGAAAGGCCCAAAGTGGCCGTTATCGTACTGACGCGCCGTTAAACCCAAACTCAAACTTAAACCTATGGGCATCTGAAGGCTGAAATCTAGCCCAAAGAGACACAACGACAAAACCGTGATAGGCCCCAAGTGGTCGTTATTGTACCGACTTGCCGTTAAACCCAGAGTCAAACTCAAACTCACCAAGTTTTCACGTGTGTTGTCGCCATGTTGAATTATCATCTGCTGTCCTGTCGTTTTCCATCCTTGTTGTTTCTCTTTGAATTTTTCCACTTTTCACAGCATCTTTCATGCATATTTTCAGCCCAGTGACACTTTTATCTGATCTTACCTATATAGACAACTGAGGGCTGAACGCTAGCCCAAAGTGAGATACTGGAAAAACCGTGAGGGGCACAATGTGACCGTTATTGTGCCGACGTGCCGTTAAACTCAAACTCTAACTCAGCCCAGTAACCAGGCCAAAACCTTCTCCGACCATAACTGTTTTTACGAGGGGCAGACACCACGGATATACTTTCCAGAAACAGCGAATGGATCACAGGTACACTAAAGTGCGAGCCGTCCAGTTTGTCATCTTTGGTTAAACCAAACTGTGGACAATTCAAGGTTGTGTTAGAGATCATATCAAAAGTAATAATTATAAAAGCAAACATGCTGGGTTTTTTTCCCCCTTTTCCTGGTCGCCTGGTGTCGATGGGCCGTAAAAGCCAAACTCAAACTCAGACTTTGACAGGCACACCCCTCTTCCCCCACCCCATCCCAGAGAGTACATAGTTTACGGATCGTTCCAAAAAAAAATAATGCACAGTATGAATTTGATTTAAAAATGTAACTCTCTTGAGAAGTGATGAGCACACAGGGAACATCTGTCAGTTCTAGGTTAACTCAGTGCATTGTACTGGACAGAAGTGATGAGCACACAGGGAACATCTGTCAGTTCTAGGTTAACTCAGTGCATTGTACTGGACAGAAGTGATGAGCACACAGGGAACATCTGTCAGTTCTAGGTTAACTCAGTGCATTGTACTGGACAGAAGTGATGACCACACAGGGAACATCTGTCAGTTCTAGGTTAACTCAGTGCATTGTACTGGACAGAAGTGATGAGCACACAGGGAACATCTGTTAGTTCTAGGTTAACTCAGTGCATTGTACTGGACAGAAGTGCAGAGAACTGGGTAAGACAGGGGCGGAAAACCAAAATGTGGTAGGAGAGAGAGATGGGGGAAGGGGGGCGGGGGTTGTTTGTGGGCTGAAGGTGGAATTGTCTGACCTGACTGCTTTTGGGCACTTATCAAGTTGTTTCACAGTTCCGATTTATTCTAACTCTTTATCATAACACCGAAGCCGCAAACGTTTAACATCGAATTTTCTCACTTGTGTAAAAAAATGAAGTTGGAACAAGAAGAGCTCAGGTCTCATTATATCTTTAGGTTTGGAAGCAGACACTTTGCCATTTGCTAGTAAAGTCAGGTGAGCATTTCCAGTTTTCTAAAAAGTAGGACACGATCATAGGTAACCATTATAGCCCGGAAGTCCTAAACTCAGCGAACGTTAATGAAGGAAGTTAAAATAACAAATGACCGGAAATTGTCTCATGGCCAGATGGAATAAATTAGATTTGAACAATGAATCAAGTGTAATCAACTACCTGTTCTGTTTGACACATTAAATCCTGGGGCATTCTTGTCGGGGAGGAAAATGTTCTCATTCATTGAAATTATATATTTTTTGTTAATTTGAATATTTTGTACTTTATTTTTTTTTTGTAATTTGTATACTTCTTGATCCAATTTGGGAAATTTGCCTTAGTGTCATGGTAGCCCAGTTACAACTCGAGCGGACGCGTCGTCGCCATAGCGCAGCTCCGATCAGCGTTGTTTTTTTGTTTTTTTTGAAGGGTTGAGGAGGGAGTGATAGGGTTAATTTTGCTTGTTTAATTTTGCCTGGACACCGTCCTGTTCGGCCTGCTCTTCTCGATTTCCAACTGCCAAGGTATCTTTAACGTGTGCAATGTGCACTTGGCCTTTAAGAGTTTTTCTACCTTATTGGAGAAGACTAGGTGCTCGATCCTACCTACCATAGGATCAGGAATTGAAAATCTGAGGAAAATCCCCAATTTCCAACATGTCTGCACCGACTGGGATTCGAACCCGGTACCTTCGGCATGAGAGGCTAGCATCTTGCCTCTAGACCACCGTGTCTGCATGAATATCCCATGTCCCCGCCGTGACTATCACAACTTGAAACAACAACAACAACAACAAAATATAGTAAGTAATCTGTAAGAAGCGTTGCATGCTGTTTGAGGTACTGCTGGTTTGTAGCCAATTGTACAGAAAATACGTCGCTTCAGAGGCATTTTATTGCCAATTGAAGAGAGAAATCATATCTCGTAAAGAATTTAGGCTTTGACCCTGTGTGAACTGATGTTATTTCAAATATATCCAACTGTGGGTCGTGCCAAAAGATATCACAAGGAGACAGAATTCTTTTGTCGTTACTGGCTCTGCTTTTTGAAGGATCTCTGCCCTAGGCATTTACACGTGTTTCTTCTTCTTCTTCTTCGGTGTGTTTCTGTGGTAGGGACCAGTTTTGTGTTAGGCCTGCTCTTCTCGGCTTCCAATTAAGAAAGCATCTTTGATGTGTGCACATAGATGTTCCGAGCTTTTCGTTATCATCCAAGAAGACTAGATGTTCGATCCTACCAACCATGGGATCATCGACAGGAATGTTCCCCCACAAAATGTCTGCACCGACCGGGAATGGAAAACGTGAACTTCGGAATGAGAGGCTAGCATCTTGCCCTTAGACCAACGTGTCCGGAAGTTCTCCAATGAGTGGCACATTCAAATACTATCTGATGATCCATGGCAGTGAAGAAACAATCTGCAAGAACATTTTTTGAACTCTTTCGGTTTGAAGGAAAGATGTGTCAGAGATCAGTTTCTGGAAGAGCAAAAAGAAGAACGGGATGGCCCAAATGCGACAGAAGTTTGAAAGAAAGAATATGCTATTCAGAGAAACAAATGTATGCAGAACCGATGATCGATGCAATGCCGAAACTGACGAGCCACCCTTGCCTACTGTCATCACAGGTGTCGTACTTTGAAGATGCCTCCGTGTCGAAGAACCGTACGATCTTTATGTCACGTTCTGTGAACAAAGGGCTCATAAAAGCCTCCCCAGAACCACCGTGTGCTGTGAATGCTACACAAGCACTAACCAAAAAAGGATCGATGCACATAGATGCCTTGATGGTGAATATGGCAATACAGGACAACACGAGTACCTACATCACATGCAGTGAAAACACGAGGATTACATAGAGAAAGAAAAGTTCTGACAAGAGAATGGCAATGGACCAGTCAAATGCCATTATGGCAATGGATCCATAGATTTCAAAACTAAACTGGCCTGTCACAACTTCACATTCTATAATCTGAAAATGAATGACTTGGAATGCTATTTCTGGCATGAATGTCGTGGAGACGTCAAGCCAACATCTTTACAGCCTACATTACGGAATATTTGAACACCAATATCGAAGAGAGTAAAAGTACAACCATCACCTTGTATTTGTGCACTGTGGATACCAAAGGAAACTACAAGCTTGTCAAGTGCTCTCTTGAAGTCGTCGGTAACAAAAGATGAATTAGTGAAACAGATCTACCTGGAGACCATCCACACTTTTTATGGTAGGGACGCCGACTCCACTCATTCGTCAATTGAGAAAAAAGGAAGGAAAGTCTACTGGCCAACAGAGTATGGGAAAATTTTCAAGTCTGCCAGAGAGAATCTTACAGAGTAAAAAGTCTGGATCTCTCTTCCCCTCCTCTCTTTCTCTCTCTTTCACTCTCTCTCTCTCTCTCTCTCTCTCTCTCTCTCTGTCTCTCTCTGTCTCTCTCTCTCTCTCTCTCTCCATCTCTCTCTCTCTATCTCTCTCTCTCTCTCTCTCTCTCTCTTTATTTCAAAGAGTTCTCAGTTTAAGCTATTACAACAGCATCGGACCAGGTCATGTAGCAGGAGACCTTCAGCTGGTCGACGTCAGAGTCTTGCTTTATACCTCAGATGGAACCCACAAGTTAAAAATGAAGATGTCCTGCGGATGACAAGATCTGCCTAGGGGCACAAACTGGAAATCCCCAAGAATCTGTATAAATGTTAAGTGAAGAATGCTCAAAGCAAATACCTATATTGTGAATATACTGAAGAGTGAACTGCCCCGAGAGACCCATGTCTGCTATGAAAACCTGCCTTTTGGAAATGAAAAATGAAGTATGCACTGACAACACTATACTACCAGAATGACTCACTGTTCCTTTGGGGTAATTGTTTTGTATTTTATTTGAGTCCTACTTTTAAAGTAAAGAGTGATGTGTTACATTCCATGTTCTTACCCTGAGTTTGTCGCTTCAGAGTAGAGAATAAACCCGTTTTAATCAGCTAGACAGAGTCTCTAGTTTTTACATGTGTGTTGGCAAATTGTCGTTTGGACTATTATTGTGCATGGTGAAGATTAGATTGGAGGACAAAAATGATGCCGAGGATGGAAAATTGAAGACGAGGAAGAGAATTATTGTAGAAGGAAATGAAAAAGTGGAATGATGTAACGGTTTGAAGGGTTGAGACGTGACCAGGAAACAATTCTGGACAGGATGTTGAACAAGTAGAAAAGAAAGGAGAGAAGAACAAGAAGACGCTTACAACAAAAAAAAATAATAATAAAAGACAACGTTAATTTTATAGTAATGAAAAAGAATAATTATGTACAAGACATGAAGTAGAGTAAGGACAATAAGACTAAGAAGTTGTTGGTTTAAATACAACGATTAACAACCAAAAGCATAAGACAAGAAAAGTAAGACATTTTCTAAAAGCAAAACCGTCCATCAAATATGAAAGACAATAACACCTAAACAAAAGACAGTTATGTTGTTGAAAGTCGATCAAAGCCCCAGAATTGATATCCGCTCAAATATTATCGTCATAAATAAGCTTGGTTGAAACATTAGTTGTGTATCTTTTAGTATTTCTCAAAAAAATGAAAAAAGCACGATACGAGATTTACAACGGTCAGTGACGATTACAGAAATGTGTGTCATTGGACAATAAAACCTCGAGCCGTCAAACAATATTTCATTGTTTCTAGTTAAACTTTTACAGTCAATTCAGCGTCAGCGAAATTATTCAGAATTTTCACTTCACAGCCATCAAAATCACAACTATGCACTTTGACGCATTTTCATCTCTGTCGGCAATGTGGTACAGGGAATGAATTAGTGACAAAATACAATGGCTTCGATTTTGTTTCGCTTTCGGCACGTTTGCTGAATGACCTAATCTCGTCGTGCTGAAAAGATGAGAAGTGTCAAAAACGTTCACATCGCCTTTCAGAGAGCATTGTGCTTCCGCTTTCGTCTCATTTCCGTTTTTCATGGAGTCTGGCGTCTTTTGGCAAAATTGCCGTAAGTTGACCGTAGTCGAAGCCATTGTTTCAGGGCTCTAAAGTTGATTAGAAGGCTGACCATTTAAAGTTCCGGCTCCATAAAATTTGATGTTCCTTGCCCCAGAGATACCAGGAAGCGTTTGTCTGTTAGTTAATTTCCATATCAAGCAGGAACTGTTACTGAAATTCTCATTTCCTGCATGAAAATGTCGCAGTTATGAGAACTGTAAAATGAACCAGAGGTGAAAGAATCACTAGTTTAGGGCACTGACAATGAATGGCGTCAACAACACTTGACTGATATCTTGACGTCATTCACTATCCCGGTAATGATGTCATGTTCATTCACGACCATCTATAAAACGGGAGATAATCCACTGTAACGCCATCAGAGACCCGTCCTCAGAGATCCACTCTATCTGGCCAGGACATCAAATCTCTTTGGGTCGACTTAAAAAGGTGTTTGGGAACCGGCGATGGTGATGCCCTGGATAGGAGGACGAGCCCGGTGCCACTTACGTCGAATCTGCGCTGCTGCCGGACCTGGTCTATTGTAACAGAAAAATTTCTTCATTTGACAGACGGGCAAAAGCTTTTAGCTGTGATCGTCTTTGTATATAGCAGGATCTTCACCCCATCACTGCCACCAGAAGATAATCAGTTGCCCTACATTGCAATACGGTAAGTTCCAAACGTTCTGTATTAAACAAAATGTTTCGGTAGGAACAGTTAGAGCCCTTCTTATTTGTTTGATCAGAATCGATAAAAATTATATTTCTTGTACTAAAGAATATCTCAATCTTTCACTCTAAAGGTTCGTAAACTGTTCCTACAGAAGCATATCCTTGTATAAACATAAATGATGATATTGAAGAGACATGTCTATGATAAATAGAAATACTTATAGCAATAATATATAGCAGTTTGCAGTTAAAAAAAACATTCTTCAGAAATTTAAAAAAAAAAAAAAGTGAACCACACACAAAAATGAAATTCTCAGCAAGGAAAAAAAAGTTTGGCCAGGTTTGCACATCAACAAAAAACGTTATCTTTTCACTGCTGGACAAGACATGAATTTACTGTCCATTTCATTTGTAAGGTAAAAGTGTAGCAAAAAGAGGGTACATATCATTTGGGGAACTAACATTTTAAAATTTCTCATTTGGGGAACTGCTGTTTGGGGAACTCCTACACGATACAATCCTATTCGATATTATCGAATCAATGTTGGGGGGAAAAGGACCTCTCTAATCACTTCATTGCATGAGTAATTTTGATAGTAGGCGGGCAGAATGTGTGATTGGGCAGAAAGCAAAATTTTATTCAAAGATACGTGTTTTTTGAGTTGTTGAGTGCATAATTTGACAAAGTGAGTTAGCTTAGTTTTGTTTTGTTTTGTTTTGTCTTGTTATCTTTGCTGTTGATGTTGTTGTTAGTGTGTGAAACGAATGGGATATATAAAGCTGTCACAAGTGGAGTGAGTGCAATTAAGGGGATGGCTATAGAGTGGGTGTAGGATTAACTCACGGGATAGTTGAGGCAGACAATTAACATGAAAGCGTGCAGTGACACGAGGAAAGTGCGTAGTTCTTGAGGTAGCGTTTGAGGTAATGGGAAGTCACTGCAGGCTTAGAAGTTCGAGAGAGCAGACGTGGGATGCGCAGTCGTGAGTTGATGTTTCCAGTGAAGACTGGTAGGTTGAATTATAAGGATTTGTAATTGTGATGATAAGTCTACTATATTCTGATGATGATAATAATGCAAATAAGTTATATGCGAGGACTTAAGGAGTGTGCAAGTAATTCATTACTGTATAAATTGATGTGAATAATGAGCGAGATACGTATGTTAGGAGCATGGATTCTTAGCATAGTCGGGGTGCTGTGTAATACTGTGAGGGTGAGTTACAGTAGAGATGTGCGGCGGTGTAGTGTTTGCGTGAGTGTTGGCTGTGTGGTGGGTGTAAAGTGGAATGTTGTGTGTACGCTTGATGGGTCGTGTATATAGTAAGTACATAGTATTATAGAGATGTGATGTTATTCTTTATAGGTGCCGGGTGCAGGCTGCCATCTGTAACGGTGTAACTGAAGTGACGGGGTTGGGCTGTGAGGCCACCGTCGTGATCTAGCGGACATAAGCAGAGCGGGGATGTACGCCAGTAATTGGGTGTTTCCGCCAAGGGTAGCTGTGGCGTAAGGCCGACAGGCGGCACAGTCTACATGGCAGTCCGACTCGGGGAAAAAAGGCTGGCCACATTTAGGATGTATATGTATTAAGTTGTTGTACTGCCCAGTAGTGAAGATTTTGTTGTTAGGCTGAGGCCAAAGTTGCATACTTTTAAGAAGGGAATAATATACGGTTATAGAACTGGAAGGGGAATGACTGATTGAGGGGATGAGTACGGTATGGTATTTATGTTGATTATATTTGTTAATGTTATAATAAATGTGTGAGCCTGCTGGAATGTTTTGTTAATTGCTATACTTGTTTGTTTGTGATTGTTCCTCTGTCTTATTAAGGGCATTTCCCAATCTGGGATTTGTTACAAACGCAAGCCAGGCCAAGACCAAGTTTAGCTGTTGCAAGTAATTTTGCCTGTTATAATGGAGCTGTAGACAATAGAGACGAGCAAAGGAAAGCCTGCGGTTCTTTTAAACGGGTTTATGTACAGATTAAAGAAAGAGACGGACACCTATGAATTTTGGACATGTACGAAGAGCACTTGTCGAGGAAAACTGACGACGAACATAGAAGTAACAGAGATTCAACACGGAGACATCAGCCACAACCACCCCCTTGAAGCAAAGAAAACAGACACATGTTTTACCCCAGGCATGTAAAAGAAAAGCTGAGACGGACTTAACAGAGAGAACTTGCCTACAACCCACTTGTGAATTTTGTACATACAGCTTGAAATTTTTACAAGACTTTTACAGTATGCTTTGGTCTTCTACTAATGTATTAAGAAGAATTTTTTAAGGTTTTATTACGTGTACAGCTCTAAATATCCTGCTCAAAGTCCTACTTCCACCTCCCCGTGGTGAGCAGGGGCACCAGTGAAATGTTTCAAACTACTGAAGCAATTTATTGGCAAACGGAAGAGGAATTAACTTGGTGTTAAAATATCGACACGGAGAGAAAGTATCTGTCGAAATAGTATCGACAGAAATTGGTTCCCCAAATAATAATAATAATAATAATATATACATTTATATAGCGCCAGGACTAAAACATTAAAAGCTCTAGGCGCTGTACACAGTAAAAAATCATAAAAGCACATTCAAATAAACTTACACACACACAGACAAACTAGTTTTATACATCCATAGCAAGCTATAAAATTCAGTTTTTAAAAAGAAATGTTTTTAACCTGTTTTTAAATATGTTTAGAGAGGCAGAATTTCGAACCTCTTGTGGTTAAGAATTCCACACACAGGGACCAAAACAACTAAAAGCTCTATCTCCATAATTTAATGTTTTACACCTGGGAACAACCAATTTGTTTTCTGTAGTAGATCTTAAAATTCTATCAGACTCATGTTTTTTCAAAAGTTCCGAAAGATAGGAGGGAGCTGAACCTTCAAGACATTTGTAAACCAAAACTGCAGCTTTAAATTTTATTCTGTTTTCAACAGTAAGCCAGTGAAGTTGGTCAATAAGGCTTAATAATAATAATAAGTACACTTATATAGCGCTTTATGCCTAGACCTCAAAGCGCTTTACAAACGCGCGAAGCGCTCAATACACTACACTGCTTCTTTCTCTCTCCCTGTCTCGCTCACTCTCTCTCTCTATCTCAGAGCAAATTGTAACGCAGCCTGTTAGGCGCAGTTCACAACTCACAACAGTTCACAACTCACAGCAGTTCACAACTCACATCAGTTCACACAACACACAACTCACATCAGTTCACACAACACACAACTCAAATAATATTTGAATATTTATTAATAACAATATATATTTAATAATGAATAATAAATTCTGACCGGGGGGGGGGGGGGATGATATGGATACATTTTAATCTATTAATTTCAAGTTTATTTCTGCAGTTAAGTCATCTTACCTGTGTACCTATTGCATGCAAAATATATACCTTAACAAAAAAAATTTTCTAACCTCTTTCGTGGTGAAATAAAATCACTCATTTTTAACATTGTTTTTCCACAAAAATATACAACTTCAAAATATAACAGCAAAAATAAGTGATACATAAATGCGTAATTGTCATTAAAAGTACAAAACAAAACAGGATTGAAAACAGGCTTGAGGCAGATTCTCTTTTTGATTTTCTAAAAATCAGTCTAGCTGCATTATTCTGAATTATCTGAAGGCGTTTTATTTTGTTGCTCGGAATTCCAAAGAGCAGAGAGTTACAATAATCAAGCTTTGAAAACATAAGTGAAGTGATAAGTATTCGAGTTGCCTCTTGGGATATGAATGGACGAATAGAGCTGATATTTTTTAATTGAAACATTAATGATCGACATAATGAACTTATTTGATTTTCCATGCTCAGATCTGATTCTAAAATTGTGCCTAAGTTTTTAACTTTATTCACGTTTGCTACAGTGCTTTCACCAAGATTTAATTTTACATTTTTAATGGCAGTTATTTGTCTTTTCTTTCCAATAATCATAACTTCTGTTTTGTCTTCATTTAGCTTTAGCTTGCTTTGGTTCATCCATTCTTTTGTGTCCATAATACACTTTTCACTATCTTTTATAACATTGTCAACATGACCTAAAGTCGTACCAGGGTGATATAGTTGGACATCATCAGCACACTGATGGTAATAAAAACCATGAGCTTTAAAAATATTAGACAGGGGCCCAATGTACATAATAAAGAGAGTGGGAGCTAAAACTGAGCCTTGTGGAACACCATATGGCAGTATGTATTCTTTTGATTTTATGTTATCTGTTACAACAATTTGTTTTCGGTCACATAGATAGGACCTGAACCATTTCAGAGCTATACCAGAGATCCCATAGGTTGCTTCTAATCTGCAAAGAATAATTTCATGATCTATAGTGTCGAAGGCAGCTGATAGATCAAGAATGTTTAAACACGAAACCAAGCCCTTGTCCAGTAATCCAAACAAATCATTAACAATCCTCAATAAAGCAGTTTCAGTGCACTGTTTTTGGTTTTCCCAAATGAGAAGTTTTGCAGTTCCCCAAATGATATGTACCCCAAAAAGAACAAGGTGTATGTTGCCAAACCTCGAGTAAGTTTGAGATAATACAGAAACGAAAGAAGTTTATTGTACTGTAACATTACTGTATTTCTTTTTATGCGAGGCTTTGCAACATGCAGTTTAGCCTTTGTGCCACAATTTGACTTTGCTTTACGTCTTTATGCTACCTCATAGATTCTCTCTCTTTTTTTCTCTCTCTCTCTTTCTCCCTCTTTCTCTCTCTCTCTCTCTCTTTCTTTCTCTCTGTCTCTGTGTCTCTTTCTCTCTCTTTCTTTCTTTCTCTGTCGCTGTCTCTTTGTCTCTGTGTCTCTTTCTCTCTCTGCCTCTTTTCTCTCTCTCTTTCTATCTCTCTCTCTGTGTGTTTGTGTGTTATTTCTTATTTCATTTGTTGCTTTTGAGGGGGGGGGGGGGGAGGGCATGGTCTTTTCAAGAGCAACAGAATAATCAGAGAACAGTTTCATATGATTTTGACAGTTTGTTTATTTGCATGTTACCCAATACAAACATGGATCAGTCTGTTGTTGCTTGAAATGAAACAAAAATTGTCCTTACACCAATCACAGTCAGCACAAAATAGTTTCAATAATTGTACCTGTGTATAATGAATGATTCATCAATGTAAACACTATGACGTCATCCCCAGCCATGTCGCCGTTGTGGCCGTTGTCCATTCTGCTGATGACGTCAGTCTTCGCCTGGTTCACACCCATCACTGCCTTTGTGAGTATTTCCGATTCTCAGCCTCATGTGACGGACAAAAGTGGAGAAACTCTCAAATATCCTGCAGAACATTCATTAAAGTGGGTCCGACTCTGCCAAAATACTCCAGATGATCAACACCAAGGCAGGATAACAGAAAGTATAGCATGGACTCTAATTTCAAAGAACTGTCTAGTGACGTTAGGCTCCGCCCACTGCTCTGGTCTAAATCTCAGACAAGTTCCTCAGTATCTTCCCACAGATATCTTAGATATAAGTCACAACCTTATTTACTCTCTGGATAACGACATCTTTGCCAGATACTTCATGCTCCATTCTTTGGATTTATCAGACAACCGTATTATGCGAACTGCAGGACAGTTCATTCTACAACCTGACTCAATTAAAATTTCTGAAGATAACTGACAGTGGATGTGCAAAGACGCCTGAAATGTTTCGAGATAACATATTACGCCCTCTCAAATCTTTGATTACATTACACATAACAGGTGACAATGGGGGGAATCCCTGTCCGGACAAAGCCCTTTCATGTCTTATCAATCTGGAATCGCTTTACCTTATTGGTATTCCTATGAACACAACAGGACCTTCATTTAGCGTTGGTTTCGGCAATCTCACCAGGCTGACCAACTTGAGTTTAACGGGTTATTATAGTGGGGGATACTGTACGCTTAATGGTCTGTACAATGACTCATTTAGAAATGTAGAAAACATCGAATACTTAAATATGTCGCTTTGTAACATATCTGGTGAAAATATCGACACCGGTGCCTTTCAGACTCTAAAAAAACTCCGCAGTTTGGATCTGTCCATGAATGAGAACATTGGTATTGAACATTTGAATGACATTTTTTATGGACTGAATCGTTTAGAAAATCTGACTGAACTTTATATAGGATCAATAGTCAATCGACACTTTTTGTGCCGTTGTTTAGATATCTCTGCTATCAAAAACATTCCTCAGCATTTGACCTATTTAAGTGCCACAGCAAATGGTATAGCTGCTGTTGGTGAAGAGGTCATAGATCACCTCCCTCCAAATCTCACAACTCTAGATCTCAGTGGTAATCCGTTTACAATCGGCGTCTTTTTGAAACATTTGCACAAGATGGAAAAACTAACTCATCTCTACCTGAACGGCGTCACCTACAGAAATGCATTTCCTGCACAGTATCCCTCCCAAAAAGGATGCCAGAATTTATTTAAAGGTAACTGCAGCACGTTTGATAGGGAAAGTGTGTCACGAGCGAGTTAGCGAGGATCAGTAGTTACGAGAAGAGGGTTAGAATAAAGTTAACCCACGGGCCACGGGGTAAGGGAGAGCGTGCATGTTGTGAGTGGTGGGGGTCTGAATGAGGCGAGAGCGCTGTATTACTATCACTGCACACTAAGACGTCCTAGGGAACGGACGCAGGAGAAAGCCCCAGAGGGCGAACATAAGGAGAGCAGTCGGAAGACTTGGGAGTAGTGTTTTTCCAGTGATGACTGGTGCCGGGGACGGGCCGAAGAGCCGCCTACGGTGAGCACAGGGGATAGGCCAGCATAGGGCCGGAGGCCACACATAGGCCAGGGAGGAAGCTGTCGGTGCAGGACAGTAGAGGCACATGAGTCGTGGCAGTCTGGCTGTGAATGTGCTATTGAAATGCTAATGTGCTATTGCCATGTTGATGTGCTATTGAAATGCTAATGTGCTATTGCCATGTTGATGTGCTATTAGAATGCTAATGTGTTATGGCAATAGGAAGGGGCTATTGAGAGACTGCGGTGCCATTGAAATATTAATGTGCTATTAAGACATGGAGAGGAGAAGCTGAGACCGAAGTGTCTTTAGAAAGTATCTACCCGGTTGTGGACCCGAGGAAGAGTGCATGTGGGAATAAGGCCGTTGGACGGTAGTAAATTCAATAGTATAGTGTATATAATTGCACTTTTATCTGTATCTTATTGTATAATAAATGTGTGAGTCTGATGGGTTGTTCTGTTAAGTGTTATACTTGTTCGTTCGTGATTGTTGTCCTGTTATAATTATTACATCTCCCAGTCTGGGATTTGTGACAAAGTGACATGTTCACGCCAGAGCTGCCCCCTAACCTGGAATCTGTGGAAATGAGCAAAGCTGGGCTAAGGCTTGTTTTGGGATATGTAGATATGAGAGGGGAAAACGTTTTATCCAGTTTGAGTTTGAACAGAAATCACATCCCTGAGCTATCGGGACAAATCTTTGGTCTTCCTCTACTCAAATTTCTAGATATCTCGGAATGTTCCCTGAAAGTTATATGCAAAGGGTTTTTCAACTGTCGTGAAAATCTGGAGGTTCTACGCCTGGACTCTAATTTTCTTGGAGATCTTCTGGCCAAGGACTACAAAAACGAAATATTTTCTTCTTTACCCAATTTGAAAAGTTTGAACCTGTCATATAACAATATACGAACTTTGACCCCCAAGATCTTTGAAAAGTTGCACAACTTGAGATTTCTATACTTAGGAAATAACCCCCTGATGTCTTTTCATGTGAATTTGTCATCTTTACGCCATCTTGAGATCATAGACTTGTCTCAAACACAAGTACCCACTTTGCCATATCAAACTCGAATCTACATCGATACATTGCTCAAACAGGGCGTCAATGTCTCTATCAGCATGGAACAAACTCTAATCTCTTGCGACTGTTCCAATCTCCAGTTTCTTGAATGGATGAAAACTAATAAGGCGTTCAGGAAATCCTTTCATGGTTACGTCTGTGCCACTGAAGGTTTGGGACGTGAAAACGTCACTGATGACTACGATGCTACACTGAATGTCTTGAGAAGAAAATGTGCCTCTAACACCATTCTTTTTTTTTTGGTGGGAATGGCAACTGCAGTTGTTCTTGCTATTATCATTTGCGCTATTGTGTATTGATTCCGCTGAAACATTCGATACATTTATTACGCTGCTTACTTACGCTACAAGAAGATTGTTGATACACAGGAAATCGTTTATGAATATGATGCCTTTATTTGTTATGCTGCAGAAGACTCGGAGTTTGCTGAACATACTTTGGATACACAGCTGAGCAGTCGTGGTTTGAAGATTTTCCTCCATGGACGTGTCTTCAGGGCTGGTGAATACATCACCTCCAACATTGTCAGTGCCGTGTGTTCGTGCAAGAAAACGGTGGTCCTTCTGACCAAAGCTCTACTGGACAGTTACTGGTGTGGTTATGAGATTGAAATGGCCAAACTGGAAGGAATCCATTCTGGCCGACAAGTTCTGATCTTTGTCATCATGGAGGAAATCCCCAAAGGGAAACTGGGCAGGGATCTTCTTTACAACATCAAGAACAACACTTACATAGAGTATAATCTAACACCAGTGTCGGAACCAGATCATGAGAAAGTTTGGTGGGACAAGTTAGCCAGTGATATCAAGGCCTAGATTTACATCCCAGTTAAGAGGCGAATTGAAACAAGATTGGTATTTGAGCAATTGCTGGTGTTGACAAGGAAACTACATGAAAGACATAAAGATATACATGACAGTTACCACATACAGTTTTACAGCTCTCATGAGCGTTCTCGTGTTATGATACTGAATTAATGCTTTATTCTGGAATTAGCAAATAAGTTTTACTACAGGTCTCTGTAATTATTATCATGTAGGACAAATCAGAAAATTATAGTTTCACTGAACAGTTTGGAAGTCAGAAGGGTGGGGTGGGGAGGTGTGAGGAGATGTGAATAGGAAGAGGGGGGGGGGGTGGATTTTGTTTTAGTGTTCAGTGTTACACAGATCAGGATTGAGTGTTCCATCTCCACTTTCAATTGCGCATACAGAATTTTTGCACCAAAACCAATACAAATACATGTATTGTATTTTCCTCGAGATGCATTATTTACCTTAGTTATGAATATTCGATTGAAAACGTTTTTACAAATCTGATTCTGCATTTCTCATCATTTCTATAGTTTAGACTTTTATGCACAATTTATAGTCAAAATGTGGCAAAAAGAAAAAGTTGTACATGTATATGACAAAGCCTCGCGTAAGAAAAAATTATACCCTGTCTCGTAGAGCGAATGATTTATTATTTTTTTAAAAGTAGATTGACAGAATTTACTGCTGCATAAATTGTAGACTTGTTCTGAAAAACGCTGAATGACAAAACAACAACAACAAAAAAAAAAAACTCAGTAGAGCTTGATCCTTTTTTTTTTTTCTCTCTCAGCTTCATTTGTTTCTCCATCTTCATAATTATCTATTTATTTCATTAGTCACTTACTGCATTATTATTCTTTTCATTTCTCATGATTTTTTCAACATTTATTTTTATTACTAATCATTTTCTGCTGCCTCTACGGCTTCCCAACCAAAGCATCATCCCATTTGTTTGTTGCACAACAGCCTTTGAGTATCATCTTTTGTATGTCGTAAAGTTTGTCTCGTTACTAGCTTGTTCGCCATCCGTTTCATTCCACATTTTATACTCGACGAATTGGCAAAAAAACAAACTATTTAAATGAAATGGAAAGAAACAACTATCTGGCTTACTTTTTATATTCGTGTTTAATATGAGGAAGATCCCAGGGATCGAAAAAGTTGTAGATTACATTGGTTTTTGTGTTCAACTTCAATTTCTTGTACAGTTTTATATATTATATATTATTACTATTATTGGTTGTATGGCTGATGTTTTGCCAAATATAACTTTATTCTTTTCTTTTTTTTTCTTCCAACTTCTTGAACTGCTAAAACACATGCTGTGAAATCAATTGACCTTCTACGTTGGATTCATATTGTACGTTTGGCTGTGAAAAGCATGGTAGACATAATAATTATTTTCTATATTTTGTATGATTTTTTTTTCTCTTAGTTTAATTGTTAATTTACTACGAAAAAGACTTGTTACACTGATAAAAATGTCCTGCTGTACAAATCAGTTCGCTTGTCTTGTAATACTGCAATAGTGAGTTTTTTTGTTTTTTTATTATTGCCTTTCAGCACATCATTTTTAAAATTTATTTTGTGTGTAGATTTGAGCGCAATACAAGTCTTATTACTACTTACTTACGGTTATTCAAAACGTGACCACTAAATGCTGCTTTTCTGTACCCACAGTTTTGTTTCTTTTTTTGCCTAATAAAGAATTTTCCACCAAAATTTACCCTTGTTTTGTCATTTCAGGATCTTGGTTTCACCCAAACAGACAGACAAACAAGCATAAACATAATCAGATTTACAGACATCAGCCAGACAGACGGTAAAGAGAACAAATAAACAGAGATATCCACCGGCACAGTGAGGCTTTGTAGTCATTTAGAACAAAAGCAAGTATCAGCTGTATTAGACAAATATTCTAATTTGATGATTCAAATGAATGAGAAAACCATTTAAATGTGATATACAACCAAATTTTATGTATTAAGAATACATGGGTAGATTTAAAAAGGAAAAAAAAAAAAGAAGGATTGTTCCAAATAAAAACTGGACCAGCGACTGGTGACTGAATGTGACAACTAAATTAATTCGTTTCCACCCAAGCATCTGATGCTGATTTGATCTTGTTCAGTGGAAGTACATTAAATAATTATCATAAGGTTTACTGTAAAAACTTAATTATTGTCATAAAAGAGAACATTTAACGCCGTAGTTCCCGATGTTCTATAAAACAGTGATCAAAATTACATCAGTTCGTGCCCAATTGTTTTATTAATGAGTTGTTGTTTTTTTCTGAACTGTTTCTAATTTATCAAGAAATAAAATTTCTCACATATTTGTACTTATATTTTTTTGCATTTTAAATAAAAAAATAATTATTTTAAATCAGTTTTGGATAAGACGATCTTCTATGTTCGGACAACAGAGGGTTAAAACAACTTCTCTTTGAACCAAGTGTTTCTTTTTAAACTATCATAAACTGTAGTGTGGAAAAAAAAATACCTCACAGCTGAGTGTGCAACGATAAATAAATATATATATGTATATTCAGAATGGATAACAAGTTTATGCAATGGGTACTGAGAAAAGTAAAAGAATGCAATGTTCCATTTGATGAAACTGAGGGCTTCAAGGTAACATATCGTAACTCGATATATATATAATATATATATATATATATTAATAAAAGTAAAACCTTACGACAATTGCAGCGCGCCTTTCGCTACTCCTCTCTTAATGCTGATTCGGTGGCCCTCAGATTTTATACAACGCTTAGTATAGACTGTCGTCGTGTCCCCGGCACAGAAAATAAAAAAAATAATTAATAACTCGCAGAACGTTTGTATTAGTTTCTAGGTTGCGACACATTGGCGTTCGGTCTATTTTTCGGCAAATTAATGTAACTAAGATTGGTTCCGGTGTCTGTATCACACTCACAAAACAACTTCCGGTTAGGACTGGTTTGAATGATGAGATTGAGTTCTAAGACTATCAAGTATGAAACTTTGTATGTGTGTTCTCAATGTGCCTAGACTAGTAAAAAGAAAGGGTCTAGGCACATATATATATATATCTTATATATAAAATATATATAATATGTAAAATCTTATTATAGAAAAAAATAGTGGAGGGAGTAATTCATTATGGTGCAATTGTGTCCCTTTTTTTTCTCGACGTTAGGGCCTAAATGACAGTTTCAACAATATGCATGTATTAATACGCGTTCAATTCCGTGCGCGCAATTTTCCTGCCAGAAATGAGTGCGTAGTGCTCTGGTGTGCATGAAATCTGTAGCATCACAAGGCACGAGAGGACCGTGTGGGTCGCATCCAGGGCCAAAATCTTAGCCACGAGATCACACCACAGATTGGTGGTTGCGTAAGATTAGTTCATAGTGTTCGCCTAAACAAAATGCTGGTATAGGTCAAATGCGCATGAAGTCACAGAGTGTTTTTGTTTTGACCTTCCTGCACTAAAGATGGCCGGTGGATCAGCTGATTATTGTAACTTCGAGACATTTCTTAGCGGTTAAAATGCCTGCTGCTTGTCTTGTAGTTGATTGTTGTGGCAGGGGTGGAAAGGATGGATCCGCGCTGCTCAGATTCCCTACCATCCGTGTAAACAAGGGAAACGAAGTGAAAGAATTGACCGAACGTCTCCCATTGAACATGTACACACTAAGCATGGGCCGAATCAACGAACTGGCTGATTCGCGAATCCGAACATTTTGTGACCCCGATTCGACGAACGCGAATTTCGTCTTCGATACCGAGATCAGTATTATAACCAATGAAATGCAGAGAAATATTCAGGTCAATTCGGGGTCAATCCGACCCAATTCGTTTCTCTTAACGTTGATTCGAATTTGGGAATCTGACCTTGACCGTGACCAGTACTGCAGTGCTGGAGGCGAGCTGTCAAGTCGTAATGTGAAAAAGTAGGTCAACATTACAACAGACATCAAAGGCAGAGCAGCGAAGTTGTGCCAACATCAGGTAATTCCCCACTGATCAATATTAATTATGCTCAGAAATCTACCCACACTTCATGCTATCGCACGCGTGTGACGCCGACTGTTATAGAGTAGTAAGCGTGTGTATGTTTGACCTTGGCCCGCTAGCTCTCGTTAAGACGTGAACACCGTAGCATGGTCACTACAGCGCTCATTACTATTTATAACCAATCATCACAAAGGAAGAGTGTCAAATGACTATATTTGCAGGGAAATTCGACTTGATTCGGGTCAAAGTCGAACACCATTCGTGACCTCCAATCAGACACTGTGCAGGGGAAAATAACTTAGTACTGTATTTCATCGGAATTTTTTGTCAGTTTGCGTGAGATATACCGAACTATTTATTCAAAATGTTTTAGAGACATGGTATCTTTTTGCTGTGCATTTTTTATTTATTATATTTACAAGGGATTTATTATGGTCAACTATTTCTTAGACTTCATTTTCTAATTCCGGCCTGATTCGTCTGATTCGTGTTCAGATTCGGCTGTGATGTGTGATTCGTCGAATTCGAATTGAGCTTCCCGAACGCATAGAATGTCGAATTCCAAACCGAATCAGCCCACCCTTAACCCTGACGGCTCTGTGGTGCTACCTGGGCATGCTAAGATTACAGACCTGCCTAGGTGCGCACGATAGACCCACTTTCTTTCCTCTGCTACATAACAGACCCCCCCTCCCCCCCCGTTCTGAACGACACAGAGTGTTGATAAGGACAAGAGACGGCAAAGGCGGAATGGGGGAGGGGTGGGGGGGGGGGCGTGCAGGTGACGATAGAGGTAGCCTGATTAGCTACGGTATCTCAAAAGCCTGCTACTTTAGCGGGTGCTGGCTGGCCATTGAACACTATACAAAGCTATGCATTCATTTCCACAAGTTGAGAGCTCACTTTGTAACTGTGATTGAAATAATGCACTTTAGCTGTTACTACTTGAACTGGGAATTTTGTCCGTGCAGTGTCAAGATTTCAAAGGAAAAAGAAAAAAAAAGGCGATACAATGTGTTCATTTCAGAAATTTATAAAACTAGTTGGGTAGTGACGTCACATTGGTTGCAATAAGACCGCGTCCACCAGTCATCAGTTAAGAGTTGTCTTTTTATTACGCAGACTAGCTGAGAGAGGCACCCGATGTTGTTAGGGATAAACCTGCTTCTGCCCTCCCTCCCCCTTCCCCACCCCGTTTCTCTAGGAACAAGTGGGCTTTTCGCCGCTCTCGCCAACATTCGAAATGTGACAGCTGGTTGGCAATGCAGCACGTCATGTGTCATGACTGTACGGACTGCAGTTTTGGTCCACCAAGTTTCGGGTGCTAGCCAAAACTAGGCTGGGGTTCCCGAGAGAAAGATCAACTGTTCCTTTTATCAAGCCCACTACAGCAGTGACCTCCGTGGTATTCCTTTTATCAAGCCTACTACAGTAGTGACCTCCGTGGTATTCCTTTTATCAAGCCCACTACAGCAGTGACCTCCGTGGTATTCCTTTTATCAAGCCCACTACAGCAGTGACCTCCTTGGTATACAGCCGATCGCGTCAGATAAACAGAGCTAATCTGGTGAAATGTGCAATAAAAATAGTAAAATACAAACAAAAATGTTGGATAGAATGAGCAAGGAAAGAACACAGAAAATGGCAGTCTACGTTATGCCCACGAACCGAAGACATCAGGCCAGGTTCAAATGTTGTCAAGGAAATGATTTGTTACCTTCAAAATAAATTCGGCGTGATGACTGTGGTTTGGAACTTGACATTATTTTATTTGAGCCATCAATGTACCCTGCGGCTGAGAATATGACTCCACAGCTTTCATGAGAGATGCACCATAGAAGGAATATGTAGTAAATGACCCACTAATATAACTTTTGGAGTACAACATTTAAGAAACCGCAAGAAACAATGATCAAACAGCTATCATTGTACGGGGTAAAAATTCCTGCAACGCAAATTAAATTTGCATAAAGGTGATGGCATAGACTCCACACTCTACTACTCACCCTTGAAGCGGGAAGAGGAAAATCAGATGAGTGGCTTGTCTACATGACAAAAATGACAAGAATTGTGCAAATGCCTACTGCCACCGCTTACTGGAATCATTCAACTGATTGCTGTTTAAACGAGAATGGGAAGAAATCAGCTTTTACAGTCAGAACTGTTTCGGAAGAAGAGGGGGGGGGGGGTGGGAAGTAAAAAAAAAAGTTGCAGCACGATTCCTCACAAATGATAACACCAAAATTCAACTCTCGAGATGGCACAAGTCAGCATGCACGCTCAAAGAAATCTAGAACAGAAGAGCAGCGACCGATCAGTGAAGATGACAAATCAAACCAAACTCACAAATTCAAAACCCTGTAACAATGCAGCTACAGGGCTGAGGACGGATTGTGAAGTCAGTAAACTTATCTAAGCACAGACTGACTGCGTCTCTGGAATCATTTTCCGATGGCATGGATTGATCGTGGTTTCATTCAATATTATTTCTCGCGTTTTCTTAATTTTTGTACCCCAAATGCCATGTAAGTGGATCTCACTGTCACTGTCACTGATCCCATAATCCACCAGGACCGTAGGGGGCGCTGCATGACAGGGAGCCTCGTCAGGTGCCTCCACTTGTCACGGTTGTTTGCGAGCGCCTGAGTTTGAGCGAAGGATTTCCCGGTCCACTCCGCAATGTTGTCGGTCCACCTCTTCCTTTGCCTTCCTCTTCTTCTCAGTAGTGTATGAATGGACGCCATGGAATCATCTTTTAAAATTTTTAAAAATTCAACCTTAAAAAAAAAAAAAAAAAAATTCACCCCATATTAACACCTAAAAATTAAAAAAAAAGTTTTATCCCACAGTTTGAGAACCAGCAAATGTCCCTTTCTAGACCACCTTTTAAAACACATAACCTTTTTAAAAAAAATAAACCCCCGAGTTTGAGAATCTCAGAAAATTCTGTTGACTGATGTCACGAGTGGAGTGAGCGATAGTTAATAATTACGGGGGGAAAGGAGGAGAGTAAAATTAACGCACGTAGACAAGTAAGTTAAAGCGTGCATGTTGTGAGTTGTGGGGTGTCTGAAGGAGGCGAGGGCGCTGTATTACCAGTTCACTGCACAGAGATAGTCCAAAGAGAACGGACGCTAGTAAGAGCCCAGCGGGCGAACATAAGGGGAGCAGTCGGAAGACGGATGAGAGTGTTTTTTCCAGTGATGACTGGCAGGTAGAACGTTGATTGATAATTATGATTGATGTATTATATTATATTCGTCTATTACCATGATGTAAATAAGTATATGTGAGGAATGTGGAAGTCCTTGATATTGGATATAGCAATGTGCACCATGAGCGATAGATGAAAGTTGAGTTCATGGATTTGTAGCGCGAGTGAGTAGTGTGTACTCCGATGGAGGTGTGTTACCGTAAGATGTGTGGTGAGTGAAAGGTGAACTATTGTGTGTACGCTTCATGGGTTGTAAGGAGAGGTGGAGTGAATAGAAATGGTAGGGTATTATACCAATGTAATGTTATTCTTGTAGGTGCCGGGGACGGGCCAAAGAGCCACCTCGGTGAGCACAGGGGATATGCCAGCATAGGGCCGGAGGCCACACATAGGCCAAGAGTGAGGCTGTCGGTGCAGGACAGTAGGGGCACATAAAGTCGTGGCAGTCTGGCCACGGACAGGGACGTAGATATGAGCGTGAATGTGATAATGTACTATTGCCATGTTGATGGGCTATTGAAATGATAATGTACTATTGCCATGTTGATGGGCTATTGAAATGATAATGTACTATTGCCATGTTGATGGGCTATTGAAATGATAATGTACTATTGCCCTGCTGAGGTGCTAGTGGAATGCTAAGGTGTATGACAATAGGAAGGTGATATTGAGAGACTGCGGTGCCAGTGAATTATTAATGTGCTATTAAGACCCTGAGGGGAGAGGCTGAGGCCGAAGTGCCTTTAGGAAGTAACTACCGGGTTGTGGATCCGAGGAAGAGTGCATGTGAGAATAAGGCCGTTGTACGGCAGTTAATTTCAATAATATAATGTATGTAATTGCGCTATTATCTGTATAATTATGTTTAATAAATGTGTGAGTCTGATGGGTTGTTCTGTTAAGTGTTAAACTTGTTCGTTCGTGATTGTTGTCCTGTCATAACTTATTACATCTCCCAGTCTGGGATTTGTGACAACTGACATGAAAAGTTTTAAATGTATTTAATTCCACTTCCTATTAAATTATTTAATATTTGTTTTGAGTTCGGAGATAGAACTCCGTTCGTGTTCGAAAATACACTTGAACTATTTACTTTTTTTGGTTTAAAAACTTTATCAACTATAAATTTATTAACAGCTTTTTGTCCTAAGTCAGTTGCTGTTTTCTTTGCAACATTTGATACAACTTCTTTTGCAACTTTGCTAGTAACAGCTGAAATTATCGAATCAAAAAAACCTGATCCATAATATTTATTACAATATCCTCCATAAACATATTTTCTTTTTTTGTTTTTATTTATTACCAACGTCGTCGATTTTATATAACAATTTTTAAACTTAATTTTTTTAACTCATTAGTGTTAATACTTTTTTGTCTATATAACTCATCTATAATACTTACAATTTCATTTACAACACCTGTATTTCCTGCTTCTTTACTAGCTATTAATAATGATAATCTCTGTATTAAAGCATCAGGATCTGACGGAAGAAATCCTGTTCCGGAATAAGTTAAACTTCTATGATCATGATCATCATAAAATTGTTTATTTTCCCAAATCGGTTTTACGATATTCATGTATTTCTGTCCTCCACTAGATTTAGGTCTGGGATTATTAGGATCATTATTGTGTTTTATGGCATTAGTAGAAAATAAAATACGTGAATAATTATTTCTGTCTTCATCTAAAAAATTTTGAGGATCTCTATTGGTTATTAATTCCCACAAACCAGGTGTTCCTTCATATTTTTCTTGTCCAATAATAATATCATCATCATCAACTTTTATTTCTTTATTTCCAATATAAAATTTATCATCTAAAGAATAAATTCCAAAAGTTTTATCCGCATTAGTTGTACCTAAGTATTTCTTTAAATAAGTTGCTGCTGTCGGACCAATTTGTTGTATTGGAGAAGAGGCAATTGCTTGTAATGAAGGTTTAATCATTTTCAATTGTTGACCTTGTTCTATAGCAAGTGGAATTTTTTGTATTTCTTTCTTAGTTTCTTCTGTTGCTTTTTGTGTACTTTCTGTGATAGGAGCAAATACTTTGGAAAATTCTCTTTTCATTTCAATATCTCCTACTCTTTTGCTTAAGTTACTTAATTGAATATTTTTTTTGGTTTGTAAAAATTCATTAACAATAGCTTCACGTTTTGAAGGATCTTCAATTTTTAAAAAAGACATTTTAATGGAATAAAAATCAAACCAGTTTTTTTATTTTTTTCAATGGATCATCTATATTTAATTCAGGATCACTTACTTTCTTATTTTTTATTGCATTTTTCATTTCTCTAAATTTTTTTTCTTCATCTAAAATAAGTTTGAATTCTACATCTGAAATTTTTCCATCTTCAAGAGCATTAGAAATATAAGTTTGAATTGTATTAAGTTTTGATTCCAATAAAAATAAGATTTTCTGATGTTTATCAGCTTTATGTTGTAATTTTTTATTTATGTATCTTAAAACTATACTTAATAAACCTGTACTTATTGAAAGACCTTCTATAATAATAGCCACAGGAATGTTAACCACTGTAGATAAAAGTATTACTCCTGTTGTTCCCATTCCAATGGCTATAGTTTTTAAAGTTACATCAGTTCCGTCAATTATATTTAAAGGTTTTGAATATTTCTTAACTGTTATTCTTTTGTTTTCTTTAGTTCTTTCAAAAGACTTTTGAATATCAAGAATTTTTGTCATTCTATAATCTGAAGCTTCCATTTTTATAATAAATTTTTTGACCAAAACAATTCTTGGTTACACCAACATATTTATAAACGGAATACTTTTAACCAAATCACTCAAAAAACCTTTACCGTTATAAACTTGTCCTTCTCGTTTTAAATACAATCCATCTCCTTTAAACTCCCCATTACCGCTTCCTTTTACAGTTCCTAAATATAAACCTTTTCCATCAGTTTCAATTTGACAGAGACATCCACCTTTTTGTAAATACAATCCGTCTCCAACTCCATAGGAAGGTCTATGACCGTCCCCTAATAATTTTTGAACACCACTACATGCTAAACCTGTAAGCCCGCCTATTCCTATGGCTTTTGCTACTGATGGAACAACTTTAGATAACAATGGGAGTGCCATTCTAGCAAGAGCAGCCAGAAACCCTCCTTCAATTTTCATGTTATATTTTATTTGTCTTCTGCTTAGAGTAATATCAGCTCCTTTATTTTGATTAAATGCTTTTTTCAATTTAGTTATTTGTCTTTGTGTTAAAGCTAAAACATCATTTCCCGGTTCTGCAGTAATTCTAATAGTAACAGGAAGATTCTCTTTCATAGCTCTTTGAATTTTTTCTTTCTGATTATCAGAAATATTTAATTGAACTTTTTCATATGCCATTTTTAAGAAATAAATTTGAATGTCAACTTCGCGTTACGTTCAACTTTACGTTACGTTCAACTTTACGTTACGTTAAAACTTGGTTCGTTGTAATTCCTTTTCATAAAAAGAACCAATAATTTCTTCATCATCTAAATCTTTTATTTTGTAAGTAATTGGATATGTATATAAAATTTTATCTATTGTAAATATTTCTTTTGTCCATTTTGGTGCGTAACCTTTCTCAAAAATTTTTTTCTTCTTTGTAATTCTAACTCTATCACCTAATTTAAATTTAGGCCGCGATGCCAATTGTTTCTTTGTATATAAATTTCTATACACGGTTATTTCATTTTCTTTTTTACTTCCTTCAACAGGAGTCATTTTTATTGATGAATGATAGGTGTTATTGTAATCATTTACCAAATCATCTAAAACATCTATATATTTCGTAGTACCATTCGCCGTGAAATATTTAAACATTTTTTCTTTCATTGTTCGGTTCCATCTTTCCACTACAGAACTTTTCTCTTCATTCTCTGTGGAATAGATTTCTTTGAAAAGACTCTTAACATGTTTATTATAGAATTCACTTCCTTTATCAACCCATAATTTTTCTGGGTGTCTGCTGATCTTTTTAAATCCTTCAGCAACTGTTAGTCCGCTTTTATTTTTTAAAGGAATCATCCAACCATATTTTGAGAAAACATCAATGACAGCAAGAATGTATTTAAATTCTTTGTTTTGCTTAGAATAAGCAGACATGTCAACTAAATCAGCAGCCCATATTTTATCAATTCCATTAACTATCACTCTTCTTTTCTTAAATTTTTTAATTACCGGTTTATGAAGTTCTTCTGCTAATTCACTCGTAAGGCTTTTTTTTTTCCGCCCATTCCAAAAGTTTTTTTCATTTTAATAATAGGTTCAACAATATTTCTATCTATTCTTTCTCTTAATGTTGGTTTTAAAATGGAATCTAAAGAATGTATCATCTTTTTATCACATACTTCATTTCTGGATTTAGTATCTTGATTTTGTAAATAACAAATATCGTGATGCATTGCGGCTTCATCAACTCTATTAATAGGTTTACTCCAAGATTTTGGTGTGAGATCTGAATTCAACCGTTTTTTTAAATTGGTTCCCGGTCCTGTAAAATTATGACCCGGCAAATGCATTTCAAAAGGAAATTTGTTGATGATTTTATTGGCCACTCCTTTCCCTTGGGATATGCCAGGTATAAATTTTGTTTTAGTACTTCCACAAATTACACATTTGCCTCTTAACATAAATATTTCTATTTTTTTTTGTTTTAACTAATTCAATACCTTCCATAGTATCGGTTTGCTCTTTACATTTTAAACAATACATCAGCGAAGCTGCATCTTTGGACATTAACGAAGTTTTATTTTCAAACATTTTTAATATATATAAAATGGAAAAAAATTTGATCAAGCAAAGCTCGAAGAATTGCAATACTTGTTTTATTCGAAAACCTCTTGATTTATTTTACAAGGAAAGAAAAAGTTCAGATGGTCATAAAGCAAAATGTAAAGAATGTATGAAACTTCAAAAACATTTACATTATGTAAGAAATAAGGAAAAATATAAACAAGCATATCGAGAATTTATGAAAAGAAAGTCTATTAAAAATAATTCTTAAAAAATGGTCGAAAAAATCTTCAAAGATATTATCAAAGAAACCATTATTGACGATGTAAAAGAAAAGAATACTTCTAGATATTTCAAATTAATTAAGGAAAGAGTGAGAAAACTTGTTGAAAATTTTAAAGACAATAAAACAGTAAAAGTTAAATTAATAATAACTTCTGAATTTAATACTCCTTTAGCGTTTGATATTATTGAAGCACATTATAATCCAAAACAATTAGGAACTATAAATTCCATGAATGAGTTTAATAAATTTTATGATTCCATTGAGGAAAAGTTTGATGCTTGGGTTGCTGAATTTCAAGATAGAGGATCTGGACATGTCTTTAATCAAATTATTAAAACAAATGTAAAACTTTATAAAACTAAAACTTTAAGAGCTTCTTCTTATATTCCTACTCCGTTTAAAAGTAAAAATATTATCAGTGTTCAAAATAAAAAAGACAATAAATGTTTTCTTTGGTCTATATTAGCTAAATTGTATCCTGCTGATGATAATAAAGAGAGAGTTTCAAAATATAAACAATATGAAGATTGGTTCAATATGAAAGGAATTAAATATCCAGTTAAAATTAAAGATATTCCTAAATTTGAAAAACAGAATGGTATGTGTGTAAATGTTTTTGCATTAGAAAAACCAGAAGATAAATATTCTATATATCCAATTTATACCTCTGTTGATAAGCAGAGCTGCATTGATCTTCTATATTTAGAAGATGATGGAAATACCCATTACTGTCTTATAAAAGATTTGGAAAGTTTATTAGCAGATAAATCTCGTAACAAAGCTTTCATCTGCAGGAATTGTATGAATATATTTAAAAGAGAAGAGACATTAAATAACCATAAAGAGAAATGCTTAAATCACAAAATGTGTAAGACAATCCTTCCAAAAGAAGATGATAATATTTTACAATTTACAAATCATCATTTCAAATCTAGATTACCGATAGTTTTCTACTGTGATTTTGAATCATGTAATAAAAGAATATATACAACGCAACCAAATCCAAATGAACCTTATGAAAATAAACTTTTTAAACAAGAAGCTATTAGTTTTGGAATGTATATAAAATCCCATTATGATAATTTATGTCCTTCCGTTTATCATACTTATACCGGAGAAGATGCAAAAGAAAAATTTGTCGAAATGATTATGATGTATTATAACGAAATCTGTAAAAAACTAAATTACTATAAAAAAGCTAAAGCTAAATTAACTTATGCTCAAGAAAAAGAATTTAATAAAGCAACAAACTGTTATATTTGTAATATTGAATTTTCTAACGAAAAAGAATTTTCTGACGAAAAAGTTTCCAAAGTAAGAGAACACAATCATTACAATGGTAAGTATCGAGGAGCTGCTTGTCAATCTTGTAATACCAAAGAAGGAAAACAATCTAAAGTAATTCCAGTATTTTTTCACAATGGCAGTGGTTATGATTTTCATTTCATAATAGAAGAAATACTGAAATATGAAGATAAGTATAATAAACTTTCATTGCTTGCTAAAACATCTGAAGAATATATTTCATTTGAATACGGAAATTATTACAGAAAATTAAGATTCCTAGATAGTTATAGGTTTTTATCAAACTCTTTGGATGGTATAGTAAAATCAATGGATGATTTTCCGATCTTGAAAGAACATTTCCCGGATAATTACACTGATCAGCAAAGCTGCAACTCCGTTGATTTACTCAAAAGGGGACATTGCTGGTTCTCAAACTGTGGGATAAAACTTTTTTTTGAATTTTTAGGTGTTAATAGGGGGTGAATTTTTTTTATTTTTTTTTAAGGTTGAATTTTTAAAAATTTTAAAAGATGAGTCCATGGCGTCCATTCATACACTACTCTTCTCCTCCCCTGCACAGTTCCCTGAAGAATGGTCTTGGATAGGCCTCACGACTTGTTACGTGGCCATACCATTTCAGTTTTCTTCGTTTCACAGTAGACAGCAAGTCTTCATAATGACTCATGTGTTGTTTCACTCTACTGCGCACCTCCTCATTTGTGACGTGGTCAGTGTATGAGATGCCAAGGAGTGGATCAGTTAGTGTAAATTCTTTCAGCCAGTAAATCGTTCCTAAACAGTTTAAAATGTGAAATCACACTCTCATTCTCAATCTCAGGATACATGACGGCTCAGATAAAATAATGTCGAACTTGAAACCAGAGTGATGAAGCCCAATTATTTTTTAAATTAGCAAGTCAGTTTATGATTAGAGCATTTACCGATGTCTTTGAATTCTGGGTGTAACGTGGATTGCTATTGTTTTTCTTCTGTCCACGAAACGGTTGTTATTTTTTGTTTGATTTGTTCTTGTTAGGGACCGTTCACATATTATGTCATCAGAAATTGACCAATTTTGACCCCCTCCCCCCCTTATCATCACATGTCATCAAATGGCTATCCCCCCTCCCCTCTCTTTGATGACGTAATCAAAACTTGACAAATAACGACTAAAAATACCTGTATAGTGCTCTTTGCTATTTATTTTAATTCAAACTAACAGATTATAAATAAAAAAAAATTCAATAAGAGCATTTATATGGCGCTTAATATCCACTAAATGCTCTAAGCGCTTTACAGGGTGTCCCTGACAGGCTGATTCAACCATTTAATATCATCTCAACTCACAAAGAGCGTACAGAGAAGCTGCCTGTCAGCAAACTGACAAGATCTTTCCACTACCTATCTATTTGTTCTTCTTTTTCAGTTTTATCAAACCACATTGATGACATCATCTTTGGACTCAACACCCCCCTCCCCCATGTCATCACTTGTCACCATTCAAGAGAGCCCCCCCCCCTTATGTGATGACATAATATGTGAACGGTCCCTTATCAATGATCTTTGTAGCACTAGCTCTGTGAGTGCCAAAAGCGATTAATGCTGTCCTTTATCATTGCTGTTTACGGTGGGGGTCACCGCTAATCTTTATTTCGGGAACGTCGCACTAATAAAAACAGTTAGAAGAAGACAATTGCAGTTCATGGGACATCTGAATCACAACGGCCTTGAACACCTTGCTCTAAACGGAAAAGTAGAGGGCAAAAAAAGCAGAGATAGACAAAGAATAACATATCTAGAGAGTTTGAACAGGTGGGCGACAGGGAAAAATCAGGAAAGCATGGGTTTTTTGAGAGCATCCGAGAGAAGGAATGAGTGGCGAACCATGAACACTTGAAGAGAGAGAGAGAGAGAGAGAGAGAGCATGCCCTGTCACGACGTTGTGTGCAGGGACAATGGATGGGGTCTCGGGTACTTGTGAAAAGTTGGCGGGGTTCCCCAATAAGTCCAACAGTAACTGTTGCGCCAACGAGAGATGGGTAAAAAAAGAGCGCTTTTCAACTATTTATCTATGTATTGATCTATTTATTTATTTATTTATTTACTTATTTATTTATTTAATTTCTCTTTTTCTTTCTCTCCTTATTTTATTACTACCTTTAGTAGTAGTAAATTTTTTCCACAGTGCTGAATTCTTCCCTAGCATTTGGTAGTTGACTTTATGTGACGGGCATGTAGGGATTCCTCATTATTTTGTCAGTGTCAAAAATTAATTGCCCAGCGAGGCTTTTAAGCTGGTGTCAAAATAAAATAATTTAAAAAATTAGTTTCTTTCGTTAACCGTTCAAAGAATAAATTAAATGATAAAAATGATAAATTTTGCTATAAAACTATCACTTCTACTTCCACTACCAATACTAGGCCAGAGAGACCCTATATATTGAAAGTGACTTGGAGTAAACACCTGAAGCAAGACATGAAGCATGTAACATATACTGCATGATTGTATAATTCATTTAGCCTTTCTCTGTATGTACAACTTGTCTGTTCCAATGAAGGGCAATAAATGGACATTGGTGTCCACATTTCGTGACTTGCTGTGTAGTTTAATTTTTATGTTCGACGGCCAAAGAACCTGAAGTAATCCGGGCACCCCCTCCCCCCACCCCCCGCCCCCACCCCCACTCTTCTAAATCCGGTCTTGGGGTTAGGGGTGGTTTGGAAAACATGACAGACAACAAAGAGATCGAAGCACTGTCCTAGAGTAGAAATAAAAATGCAGCTGCTAATATCCAGTCCTAAGCTGTTTCTGACAGATCCCTGGGCTTTTTACAATGTCTGTCCTTAAACCATTTATCTATGTCTTCATAATATCCCGAGTAGTCGTCAATGTTCCAAAGTCGTTGACAAATCTCACATATCGGGACATTTTCCCAGTCACATTTATTCCACAAAGATCTTCCTGCTAAATGGACATGTGTGTCAAAGGAAACAAAATACTGATCTTTCTTTCTTAGGAAGTCAATATAGAGATCATCGTGTTGGTCAAGATAGTGTAACCATTCTGCCAAAGCCTTGGGAGATTCAAAGTCCCGTGTATTGATAACAATATCACTGGGAATGTAGAAGTGTTTTTCTCCTCTGAGTACTGGTATCAAATCTGTTCTGAGGTATTTGAACGCTTTTTCAGTGACGTAACCATCACAAATGCCACTTTCAAATGAAAGGTAAAATTTATAGGTTTGGCTGATGTTGGTAAAGCACTCTAAATCCTTATTACGGTGACAACGGAGAGTGCCACACGCGCCATAGACGTCCACTTGGATGTATTTCTGCAGCTGTTTGACGTACTCTTCTCGTTTACCATGAGTTGAGCAGTGACTGACCATCCACGCTACAAGTTTGGTTTTCTGGGCCAAGATGGACGCATAGTCTTTAACAATCGGTGTGCGGCGCCGACGTACCATTCCGTAGGGCATGAAGAGGTCAGCGTCCGAGTGATAGGACATTGTCCAGTTGAAGGCGTCTCGCCATCCGAATTTTATTATGTGATACGATGATATTGACGTCCATTTCGGGACCAAAGGTTCATAGATGTAGAAAACGAAAATCTGGTCTGGTCGTCGTTTCGGGAGCGATCCTCTCACGGACTTGCCTGGGGGAGAGAGACGAAAAATTAAAGTGGGAAAATCAACTCATTTTGATAAGCAGTTCTAAGGACTCTTTACCATTAAAAAAGTTCTCAGTTTTTTTCGGAAATTGTTATGAAAGCCACAGATACGCCCCCCCCCCCCCGAAAAAAACAACAACAACAACAACAAACAACAACCCCTTCCCGGGCCAGTACTTTTGAAACTTTTAAAACCCTTTGTTCATATCTCGTGACTATAACATCCCCACCCCCATACACACACAACCCGCCAGCTTACATAACTTAGATTTCAAATGACATCCAGCAACACTGATCTGATGAGACAATCCAGGCTAAGAGGTGAAACACAGAACAAGGCTGGTGTAAACCCTACACTGGTGACGCGCCGCCTATAAATTCTGCAATGCAACACATTAACACAACAGGCACCGCGGTTGTCTGGGCAGTTAAATTAGCGCCAGTCTGGCAGCTGCTCCAGCTTTGGTCTGTTTCACCCCTAGTGGAATTTAGGAATGGAGGTTGGGTTACCTTCGCTAGAAATCATTAAACACAATCAGGAATGAGAGGAACAAAAACAACTCTGCACCTTCACAATATTTTATTATGGTCTTGGCGTCATTTAATGACTTGCTCAATCCCCCTGAAATTCCATAGTTTACCCCTTTGGGAACACGATTTCAGCACTTTATTTCAAGAGGAACATGTAGATTGTAGTCTACAAAAATACGATAGCATTATTATATACAAATTATTTGGAATAGTGCAAAAAATGCCAAATTTTGTAGAATACAACAATTGGTTTACAGAGGAGTATTCATCAAACCCTAAATTATCTTTTTAGCCCTGTGTCTTCGGTTTTCCTGAGATACGATTTTTACTGGAGGGGATGAGGCGGGGGGGGGGGTGTTCTGATAAAGACAAAATGATTCAATATTGGGCTAAAGACTTTTGGAAGGATGTTATGAATTTCACGTCTCCACATTACACACAAGACATTATGAGCTGCAGAATTACGTGTCTATGAAAATCCCACAGTATCAGCAGGACCAGTTTTACCGATTAGTAAAGATCTTTCCATTAAAACCATTTCTCATGTATACATATTTTGTCTCCGCAGTTCAGCTCAACAAGACACTCTAGCTAGCTGTATGCCATATTTCACGGAGGTTCCTTATCAGGTCACTTCATTGTTACTGAGTTATGAAAATAATTAACTTTATGTAATGATGCCTAAGGTGTGCGCATACCACGAATGTGTTCTTAAATGCTCTGTGAAATTCAGCATTTTTTACAGGTCATGGATAATTTCGGCTGAACCGGAAATTTTGGTTGATTGTGGTACCCCAGTACTGCCTTAACGTGTGTCTAAAATGGTTTTTCATGACTAAAGAGGTTGTTTATATGAAAGCTGTTATTCGGGGCGGAACCGTAACGTGATGACAAAGCCGAACAGCGAAAATACGGGGTTGTGTTCACTGTTGAAGTATTGTTTAAGTAAACAATGAGATAACCCAAATACATTGTACTTTGTATTTAATACAATGCCTCCTAGAAACAGTCTATTAATGATACAACATGACTAAGATCCGATTCAAGTACTGATCGATAAGTTACGTTTTCTTTGCCACTCTACTCCACGCCTTATCATTATACATGCATGTATCATCAAAGTGAAGATAAGGAAATCATTCAAAGATGGACTAAGTACTGCTCAGAGTTGTACAACCACCAGAGCAGAGGAGATCCTATGCTACTGGACTTTCATGAATCGAACACCGAGGACGATCATTCAATACTGCGAGATGAAATTCAGGCCACGATACGATCACTTTCGTGCGGCAAATCAGCAGGAGCGGACAACATACCTGCTGAACTACTCAAGCACGGAGGAGAGGCCATGACTGAGATCCTCACAACTATCTGCAACAAGATCTGGCAAACAGGAGAATGGCCTACAAAATGGACCCAATCATTGATCATAGTTCTCCCCAAGAAAGGCAATCTTCAACTCTGCCAAAATTACAGAACCATCAGCCTTATCAGCCATGCAAGCAAGATCATGCTTAGAGTCATCCTAAGCCGACTAAGACCCCAGGTTGAAGAAATCATTGCTGAAGAACAAGCAGGCTTTCGCAAAGTTAGGAGCACCACAGAGCAAATCTTCAATCTCCGTGTTCTCTGTGAGAAACACCTCCAGCACCAACAGAAATTGTATCATGTCTTTATTGACTTCAAAAAAGCCTTCGATAAAGTTTGGCACAATGCATTATGGGCCACCATGAAGAAATTCAACATGGGGAGAAGTCTCACCAACACCATCCAGCAATTATACGCCAATGCCACAAGTGCTGTACTCGCCCACAACGTGATGGGGGAATGGTTCCACACTACTGTTGGAATTCGCCAAGGCTGCCTCCTCTCCCCTTTCCTTTTTAACGTGTTCTTAGAGAGAATAATGATGGATGCACTTGAAAATCATGAAGGCACAGTTAGCATCGGAGGTAGAACCATCCATAAATCTCCAATTTGCAGACGACATAGATAGACTAGCTGGGAATGAAGAAGAACTTACCAGACTAGTCAATCACCTTGATAACACCTCAACAAGGTACGGAATGGAGATCAGTGTTGAAAAAACCCAAATTGATGACAAATGAGTATGGCACCTTCACAAGCAACATCTCGGTCCATGGAACTAAACTTGAAATGGTCGATCAATTCAAGTATTTAGGGGCTATCATCTCGGACAACGGATCATGCTCGGAGGTCCTCGCAAGATCCGCACAAACCATGACTGCACTGGCAAAACTGCGACCAATATGGAGGGATAAAAACATCACCATGAAGTACAAGATCCGACTCAGGCATGCACTGGTGCTGTCCACCTTTCTGTATGCATGTGAAACATGGACCCTCACTGCAGAGTTGCAAAGAAAGATTCAAGCAATTGAGATGAAATGCTATAGAAACATCCTCGGCATTGGATACCTGGACCACATTACCAACGAACGAGTCCAGCAGATCACCCAACAACATATTGGCCCCCACGACGATTTACTCGCCATAGTCAAGAAACGAAAGATGAAATGGTATGGCCACACAACAAGATCCAATGGCCTATCAAAGACCATTCTACAAGGAACCGTTAGGGGCAGACAGAAGAAAAAATGGGCGGATAACATCTCAGAGTGGACAGGCAGGCCCTTTGCAGAGACCCAGGCCTTCACCCACGACAGAGAGAAATGGAGGAAGGAGGTGTACAGTGCATCAAGGCGGCGCCCCGACGACACCGCAAGGGGTTAAGGGAGACAACAACAACATCATCAGAGATGTAGAGATCATTTTCGAATAGTCTGCATAATACGAAAGTTGACTTACCATTAAATATAAGGGCCGAGGCATTTTCTTGGTATTTCGAGTTCGTTGTCATTACACAAGGGAATTCTGGACACGCTTTCAATGGAATGGGTTTGTCCGCTTTCTCGCTGCCTACCAATCGTCCAAAGATGATCTTTTTCTCAGACGGGAGTTTCTGATCTTGAGACTTTCCCTCAAAGAATAGTGTATGATTGTAGGGGATGTAAGGGTAAAAATCAGCCAAGAACGGGCTCCGCGGATCGGATGTTTCGTTCATGTGTTTGGGTGTCATGTACACAATTCCATTTTCCTTCCAAGTTTTTACACCACCTTCCACGGTTACCTCTTCTAACCCAGCGCCCTTCTGATATATCCGATTGAACTGCTCACTATTCAGAGGCGGATCAGCGCTTAGAAAACGCTGGGTTAGAGACGCCAGGGGGGACAATTTTTTTGCAATTTTTAATTGAACGTGCGGTTTCTCAAGCACACCTGGACCTTGACGATTTTCAATATCGGAGGTAGAATTTTTTTTAAGATTCACGTTGTGGGCTGGGTGGTTGTCTGGAATCTTCGTGAAATTTTGGACTGGACTACTCGTATTTCGGTTAATAACGATGGCTTGGTCCTGACCACGGGTAGAGACTTGGGCACGATCAACGTCAGAATTCAGGGCAAGGTCATGCTGAAGGCTTTTTTTGGCAACAAGCTCGGGACGGAATTTTGCCCTCGTCTTGGCCACGGGTATGTCTGGAGGCTTTTGTGTCTCGTCTGAACTGGTCTCAGCACGGTATTTGGGTGTAGTATCGAATTTCTCGGTGTAGCCATAATACAAGGTGATGAATATGGTTGGAAGGAATAACACGAGTACAAGTGTTAAAGCTTTCCTCCCTTGAGTTTGCATCATTGCACCCCGAAATAATTATGTCTCTGTACATCTGTGGGAGAAAAATTAAAAGTTGAAATCAAAAATTTTTTTCCTTGGGCGATCAATGGTGGTTCATTATATCATCTGTGTGATCAATGGTGGTTCATTATATCATCTGTGTGATCAATGGTGGTTCATTATATCATCTGTGTGATCAATGGTGGTTCATTATATCATCTGTGTCTCAGCACGGATGTGTTCTTAAATGGTGGTTCATTATATCATCTGTGTGATCAATGGTGGTTCATTATATCATCTGTGTGATCAATAACTCATGAAAATGTCTGAAATAGTATCTGAAAATAAATAATGAATGAATTTAATAACAAACATTATAGTATGGCTTTAAAATATACACTGCTTTTACAACAGGAACGTCAGTGGCAAATTTTCATATGTAATATACCTCTACAAAATGTTCAGTTTTTCAGGCCTGTTAGAAATGTGTTCCTGTGGACCTTTGTCTCATTCGTTCTGATCCCCATTGCTGACCAGTTGGAGTCTTTCTCACTGCCATCTTAGCCTAGCAGAATCAACCATGACAATCAACTAACTAGATTTATGATCATCGACTCGAAAAAGCATCTCAAAAGCAGAAATTGACATACTGCACGCTCTTTCTGGTTATTCTACAAAATCCGTGTCCTGAATAGATCAATATAGGTCGGCCTGGAATATCTGGGCCTTTCTGGCTATTTACCATGGGGAGGCTCTAGAAAGTTTTCTTTTATGGAGGCTATTAAATCTATGATATCTTACTAGATTTAGATCAAGCTCTATTTATGTGTCCCAGCCGCTTTGAACTCTTACAATTCTAATTAATTATTCTTTACATATTTTATGTTTGTTTTCCTCTTGTTTTCTGGTTGTGGTTAGGAATTTGATGAGATTAAGGGTTGAAGATAAGGACCGGGGTTAGGGATAACTGTAGGGACTAGCGCCAGTGCTTATATTCAGCTTGTCTCAGGGGACCAGTTATTGCTTGTGTGATACCAGTGTTGGTACACTAACTTTAAAAGAACAGCAAACGCGTTGTTATAATAAACAATGCCCATTTTAAACAACTTTGAATTCAAAGTTTGTATTTGAGTCTTTGTCAGAACCTTGATAGATTTCTACATCTTGATCTACCCAAAGTCAGAGTGACCGCAGAGATATTGACAATGCATAGATCTAGTCACATCTACTTTAACACCCCTGTTTCAATTGAACAGAATCAATATCGTCAGTTATTTCATACCATTCTTCTCCCAATTGTACTCAGCTTGAAATTATTTCATTTCTTGATGAAACTGATTTTAAGTAAGACATACATCTATTTTTCACATTCCTGTTGGAAAACTAAAAAAAAAAAAAAGTGTCAGGTTTCAGAAAATATAGATCTGTATGATAACTCAAATACATTGAATGTACCAAAAGAAAATTGAAGAGAAAAGCAAAAAAAAGTTATTTAGGGTAGAATCGATTTTATTGGTGTACATATTCAAAAACAACATCATCACTATCCGCAACGGCGGCATTTTTGCCATGTATTTGAACAGTATCACCAATCGGCCTCCATTTTAATATAATATATATGTCACAGTGGGAATTAGAATCCAGGGGAATTTTGAATTCCACTAGAGGAGATTAGAATTCCAATCTCTACTAGGGTAAATTAGAATTCTCATTTGCACTGAATAAATCCAAGTGGAGAATGGAATTCTAATCTCTCCTAGGGCAGATTGGAATCCAAATTTTAGTTGAGATTAGAATCATGGTTTCAGTTCACACATTGTGTACTTTGGTTGTGCTTGTTTACTCAGCCAGGAAAATGTTTTATTATAAAGCTGTTCTCTGTTTTGATGTGCTTGTTTGCTACTTAACTTGTGTGCTTGTTATTACTCATGCAAATGTTTTATCATAAAGCTTTTCAGTCAAACATTTAGTTTGATCCAAACCTTTAACCTGCTTTCCAATACAATGGCGCTCCAAAAGGAAAGATTCTATGGATTATTGGAGACATTTACAGACAATGGGATCAAGGAAACAGGAGTCATTTTGTGTGACACAGGAAAAATACAGGAAAGTGTAGGCCTATGCAATTGTTGCAGTTGGAGAGGAACAATTGAATAGAAATGAAATCCATGGCTACCAAGTTCGCACCGACTCACATGCTGTCCTTGCAGTTTCTAGAAATGGAAGACGAAACTGTTAACACTGATCACATAGAACAGAGATTTGCTGCAAGACTAAACTATTTACATGCAACAAAAAGGCAAGCTTCTCGATACCAAAAGAAAGTTCAAGAACTCCAAATATCATACTATGTTGGTGACACTGTTGGGGTAAAAATCCACCAGGCCGATAGAACAAACACTGACGCACGTCTTCTGCCATGCAAAGTAATGGAGAAGAAGTTGCGAGACCCAGACAGCCAAATATTTAAACTATACAGTACAGCCGGGATCATTAAAAACTGGTTTACATGTGTGGACTTGGTTGATATGAAATCCGTGGAATTCCCTAATTAAACGACTTAGCAGTCAAGGACCTATGTGAAGTAACTTTCATTCAAGCTTCACGCCAAGCAACAGGCTGGCAAGCATCTGGCGCATCGAGAAAAACCGTGTGCAAATTAATGCACGAGCTCATGCAATATGAAACGATGCTGTTGCCGCAAAGCAGGAATTGCATATAGCACAAAGTGTCACCCAGGCAGTAGTTCTGGCACAAATAATTAACATTTAAGTATCATAAACAAACAATAGTTTTTCTAAAGTTGGTCGTTTATTAACATTTTTTTTTGAAATGATCGTTTTTTTCTAAAGTTAGAGGTTTATTAACATTTTAAATAAATAATTAACATTAAAGTATCACAAACAAACAATAGTTTATCTCAAGTTAGTGGTTCATTAACATTTTAAAATTAATAGTTTATTGTAAAGTTAATGTTTATTAACATTTTTTAAAATACACGATTTTTCTCAATACACCAGATGCTTGTAATAGTTTTTTCTAAAGTTAGTGGTTTATTACCATTTTTTAAAGATTGAAGCCCATGTTCAAAACTGTTTTTCTGTTTCACATATAATGATTGGTAAGGTATGATCCTATACATTTTTCTCTACGCACCAGATGCTTGTCGTAGTTTTTTCTAAAGTTAGTGTTTTATTAACATTTTTTAAAGATTGAAGCCCATGGTCAAAGCTGTTTTTCTGTGTTTCACATATGATTGGTAAGGCATGATCCTATAAGTAAATAAAAGTAATTTTTATAAAACAAAATACTGGTGAATTGAAAAAATGATTCTTATCTCAACTAGAATTTGGATTCCAATCTGCCCTAGGAGAGATTAGAATTCCATTCTCCACTTGGATTTATTCAGTACAAATGAGAATTCTAATTCACCCTAGGACAGATTGGAGTTCTAATCTCCACTAGTGGAATTCAAAACTCCCCTGAATTCTAATTCCCACTGTGACATATATATTAGTTGTGTTACCCGGCCATGCCCGAGATAAATCTGTTTATCAGTTTCAGTTCTGGGTGATTGTAATGGATCTGCCTGATCTTGTCCTCTCTTTTAGGTTTATTTTGTTGTAGTTGCTTGTTGGTTTGCTTGCTTTTAGATAAGGAAGTGCATATCCGTACAACATGTTGTATGGATATAGACAGTGCATATCCGTACAACATGTTTACCAAAAACGCGACTGGCGAAGGTTTGCTGAAACAAAACTTGGTATGGTGTTCACGAATTAAAAAAAATGACGAAATATCATAAAAACCACAGAAAAATTGTGTGACAACACATGGAATAGTCAGATGGACCAGGGGGCTTGAGGGTCTAGTCAGTTTGTATCAATAGGCGGTAGTCAGATTGACTAATCAGGCGAAAAGGGGTTGGGGTAGCCATTGGTGATCGACATACATAGTCTAGAAGTGAATTTTCAAAAGGCTTCATTTTAAGGAGTTCGTGGTCATCGTAAATCTAAAAGCAACCACCGGTTTTATACGATAGTATATAGGTCCCCGATCATATTCCAGGTGGAGGTCACTTCATTTGGGGGTGCAAGGTCACACAAGGGGTCAAATACTACTAAATTTTGAAAGTTACTCAAAAGATGCCAAAAAACAAACTGCCTTAAATACATACATTTCATTGTCGTTATATTAAAATTGTAATTTACACAGATTTTTAAAAAACGTATTTTAATTGATTTATATAGTGAAAAAGTGAAGGTTTTTTCATATTTTCTTACTGAGCCCTTTATTGTGAGTATTTTTTTTTTTACCTAAAACGCCTGGTTTTGTCTAAGGTTGCCTAACTCAGCATAAATAAGTATTAGTTTGACATATTAGGGTATATTAGGGTTAATTTAATATAAGAACATACCATATTACATGTATATACCACATGTAGTCAACGCATAAATATTGCTTGAACTCAGAGTTTCTGATCTTTCCCACTGATAAGTCTGTCACACTTCATCCGTTATTGTGTATAACTACTCTCACCATAAACAGTACTATGGTTCAGGTAAGCGCTAACCCTACACGTATAAGAGATCAAATGATCTAAACAATAATAATAGTTCGTCCATCAGGTATGATGATGACCTTAACAACACCAGAGGAATAAAGAACAGAAATTGTTGAGAATTTCAACACATGGACAATAAAGAGAACTAAAGGACACAGAGGACAGAGTGGAAAGACTGTTCTTTCATGACTTATGGCTTCTCATGTGACTGATAAGTCCTATTTTTGCCCTGCAGACCCTTCCGCATAAATGACACGAGTGCTCCGTTGGTTCAGTACCACTGGGCCTTTTCTTGCGCCGTTCTCTTTTTTTGATAGCCTGCTGGACTCTGTCAGCTTCCCATGCTTTGCTGCCTCTGGTAAGGGCCGCCCTCCAATTTGCACGATCAAGCGAGAGCTTTTCCCACTCACTCACATCAATGGCAAAGGCCTTCAGTGATTGCTTGAGAGTGTCTTTGTAACGTCTCTTTGGGGCCCCAACATTCCTCGTTCCATTGGAGAGCTCAGAGAAGAAGATTTGCTTAGGGAGTCTGGAGTCAGGCATTCTGACAACATGTCCTGCCCAACGTAGCTGAATTTTTTTCAGGTGGCAGAAGATGCTCAATTCCTTGGCACGATTGAGGACCTCAGTGTCTGGAATTTTATCCTGCCATTTGATCCTTAGGATCTTTCTAAGGCAGGCCAGATGAAAGTGATTTAGCTTTCTGGCATGCGATTGGTACACTGTCCAGGTTTCAGCCCCATAGAGTAGGGTGGGAAGGACCACAGCATTGTACACTTTCAGCTTAGTGTCTGTGCGAATGCCGGCAACATCCCATACTCTCTTTCGAAGCCTGCCAAATGCAGAGCTGGCTTTGCTGATTCTTGAGAGAATTTCAGTATCAACACGAGCCGCGGAAGACAGTGTACTGCCAAGATAGGTGAAGTTCTCCGACACCTTCAGAAGACTGTCATGGACTTTGATATTTGGGGTCATAGGATACTTGTCGTCTGGAGTAGGCTGATGGAGCACTTCCGTCTTCTTTGTGCTTATTGTGAGGCCAAAGTTGTCACAGGCACTAGAGAACTTATCAACACAGTTTTGCATGCTATCCTCATCGTGTGCCAGAAGTGCACAATCATCAGCAAATAGTAGGTCACAGACTTGAGTACTTTTGGTTTTGGTTTTTGCCTGAAGTCTCCTGAGGTTGAATAGACTGCCATCAGTTCGGTACTTGATGCTTACCCCTTGAGGAGGAGAGCTAAAGGCTTCTTGTAGCATTGCAGAGAACATGATGCTAAACAGAGTTGGGGCTAAGACACAACCCTGTTTTACCCCATTTGTGACAGCAAAGGGTTCTGAAACATTGCCGTTGCTTTTGGCTGCAGCTTGCATGCCATCATGAAACTGGCGCACTATTGTGATGAATTCGGGTGGACACCCAAACTTCGCCAAGATTTTCCAGAGGCCTTCACGACACACTGTGTCAAATGCTTTTGTGAGGTCAACAAATGTGATATACAGCGCTTTATTTTGTTCCATGCATTTTTCCTGAATCTGTCTGGCAGCAAAAATCATATCCGCCGTTCCCCTCTCTTTACGAAAGCCACATTGGCTCTCGGGAAGCAAGTCATTTGACGAGAGGTGATCAAGAAGGCGATTCAGAAGCATTCTTGCCAATATTTTGCCAGCAATTGAAAGTAGAGAGATTCCCCGATGGCTGTCACAGACTTGGCTGTCCCCTTTGTTTTTGTACAGATGGATGATTGAAGCATCTTTGAAGTCCTGTGGCAGCTTCCCTGCTTTCAACATATGATTGAACAACTCGGTCAACCTTTCAATAAGCTTTTCTCCACCGAAGGCATACACCTCAGCAGGAATTGAATCCACGCCTGGTGATTTGTTAAAGGACATCTGATTTGTGGCAGTCCGGGTCTCATTTGCTGTGGATGGCTTGGCAAGAGCTGCATTAATAGGAGTCTGAGGGAGGCGGTCAGTGGACTCAGTATTTATATTTGATGGCCGATTTAGCACACCTCCGAAATGTTCTGCCCAACGCTGAATTATGGCATTCAATTCAACAATGCGTGTTGAACCATCTGACGCAAGAAGTGGCGTAGTGCCAGAGCGGGATGGTCCAAACACAGCTCGGAGGCTCTCAAAGAACTTTCTAGTGTTGTTTGTGTCGGCATATTTCTGAGTTTCTCTTACTCGCTCTTCAAGCCAGTCATTTGTCATTTTCCTCAGCTTCTTCTGGAGTACACCCTTACATGCACGCAGTGCATCAGCTTTTGCTGTGGAAGAGGGGTCACTGCAGTGAGCTTGGATGAGACTATTTTTTTCTTTGATGAGCACTTTGATTTCATTATCATTATCATTGAACCAGTCCTGGTGCTTGCGGACAGGAAAACCAACTGTGCTGCTGGCGCAAGAGTGTACAGTCGTATTTAGGTCAGTCCAGCTCTGTTCAATGTTCTCAGGGTCAAAAGTCACGCAATCCAATTTTGAGGAGAGTTCTGATGAGAGCTCGCTCTGTTTCTCAGCTGAGCAGAGTTTTGAAACATTTAGGCGTTTAGGTGGCGCTTTCCCTTGAGGGCGTCTATTGCGCCTCAATGTTAGTCTGAGCTTGCAAACAATGAGTCTGTGGTCAGTTCCACACTCGGCACCACACATCGCCTTTGTTACAAGGACATCCTTTCTGTCAGTCTTCCTCACAATGACATAGTCTATGAGATGCCAATGCTTTGAGCGGGGATGCATCCATGACGTTCTGTTTCTCACGGGGAGACTAAAATTTGTGTTGGTAATGAACAGGCCAAATTCAGCGCACAAAGTAAGTAAGCGCAACCCATTGTTATTGCATGAACCAACTCCATGAGGGCCCAAAACATTTGGCCACGCTGAGATTTCGGAGCCAACCCTAGCATTGAAGTCCCCCAAGAGAATCTGCTTATCAGCTGCCGGGACAGAGCATATGACAGATTCTAGATCAGAACAGAACTTGCCTTTGGCTTCATCTGGGTTTGTCATGGTGGGCGCATATGCTTGGCGCGGACCTGTGAATAAGAGCCCATCGGGCGGACATAAGGGGAGCAGTCGAGAAGACTAGTGAGAGAGTCTTTCCAGTGATGACTGGTACGTAGAACGTTGATTGATTATTATGATTGACGTATTATATTATATTCGTCTATTACCATGATGTAAATAAGTATATGTGAGGAATGTGGAAGTCCTTGGTATTGGATATAGCAATGTGCGCCATGAGCGATAGATGAAAGTGAGTTCATGGATTTGCAGCGCGAGTGAGTAGTGTGTACTCCGATGGAGGTGTGTTACCGTAAGATGTGTGGTGAGTGAAAGGTGAACTAGTGTGTGTACGCTTCATGGGTTGTAAGGAGAGGTGGAGTGAATAGAAATGGTAGGGTATTATACCAATGTAATGTTATTCTTGTAGGTGTCGAGGACGGGCCGCAGAGCCACCTCGATGAGCACAGGGGATAGGCCAGCATAGGGCCGGAGGCCACACATAGGCCAGAAGTGAGGCTGTCAGTGCAGGACAGTAGAGGCACATAAAGTCGTGGCAGTCAGGCCACGGACAGGGACGTAGATATGAGCGTGAATGTGATAATGCACTATTGCCATGTTGAGGGGAGAATGTACTATTGAAATGATAATGTCTATTGAAATGATAATGTGTTATTGCCCTGCTGAGGTGCTAGGGGAATGCTAAGGTGTATGACAATAGGAAGGTGATATTGAGAGACTGCGGTGCCAGTAAATTATTAATGTGCTATTAAGACCCTGAGGGGAGAGGCTGAGGCCGAAGTGCCTTTAGGAGTAACTACCGGATTGTGGATCCGAGGGAGAGTGTGTGTGAGAATAAGGCCGTTGTACGGCAGTTGATTTCAATAATATAATGTATGTAATGGCACTATTATCTGTATAATTATGTTTAATAAATGTGTGAGTCTGATGGATTGTTCTGTTAAGTGTTAACTTGTTTGTTCGTGATTGTTGTCCTGTCATAACTTATTACATCTCCCAGTCTGGGATTTGTGACAGTCTGGCTTTTCCCAACTGGGATCCTGAGTGTCATTAGCCTGTCATTTATTTCAATTGGCATGGACTGCAAGTTTCTGACAAGGTCATTTTTAATTGCAAACCCAACACCATGCTGTCTCGGTTCGACTGCACCCTTGCCTTTCCAGAAGAAGGTGTATCCACAACTGAGCTCTTTGATTTGGCCACTATCAGGGAGTCTGGTCTCACTGAGTGCCATTATGTCCAGTTTGTACCTGCTGAGCTTAATGGCAATAAGTGCAGTGCGTCTTTCCGGGTTGTTTGAGTTGTCCTGTAGTGTGCGTATATTCCAGGCTCCTAGCCTGAGTAAGCTGAATTTCTTTTTGTTTCGACCGCAAAAAGGGATCCCCACTGGTCGCGGTATACCAGTCAGGGTGATGTGAAGTGGGCTTTCTTTAGGGCACCTTTTCTAGCCCCTTCCTCAGTTGAGGTGAGCAGTGCTATCCTTAACTAAGGCTGCTCAGATACTGTGGGTGCTGCCTCCCCACGCCTCCACTTCAATCGACGATGAAGCGACCATAGCCCACAGCCACCAACGTGTAGGTCTGTGCTAACAGTTTCCAGTCTATCCAAACCTGCTGCCACCGCACTCGCCCATCGCCGTTGGAATTTTGAGAAGAAAGAAGACGAGACAAAGATGAAAGAAGACGAGGTGAGTGTTAAGACTGGCGCAAAGAATTTGTTTTTAGTGAGAAAGAGCTGCGCAAACATCAGACTCACTCTCTCGCCTGGACACAACTTATCCAAGTGGCAAGACAGGGTCAAGACGACTGGAAATGTATCCAGGTGCAGGAGGATGCCAGAGGGACAGTCATATTGCCTGACCGGCTGCCTGTAGGCTACTCCACAGCCTCGCAGTCCCAACTGACTAGGGTGAAAGACCCAAACCAAAGAACACCAATACGTGGATGCTCTGTGTCACGATATCCAGGCCAGAGTGACGGTATATTGCCATCTGCCCTATCAATCAACCACTGGCCTGATCCCGCCAGCTTCGAAGCTGCGTCCGGGAAGTTTGCTCAATTCTTCGTCTGTGATTTAGGCAAACAAGCCTATGACCACACCGCTAAACAATATAGGTATTTAATATGTCAATTGTGGTGACAGTGTTTCTTTGCCCTGGTCTTTTCCTTAGATGGTGGTTCAAACGAGAAAGAAGACCTGTTAAGGTGTAAATTACATGCCCATCTTCAAACCCGATATCTATTTCTTGAACTAAAATATCAAGAAAGGCGCCGTCTATGTTTTCCTCATTATCTGTTCCGCTTAAACCACTCTGTTTTGTTACTTTCGAAACGTGCTTTAAATGGTCCCGCTGTTCTACACCTTAATACTTCATTCCCTTCGGCAGAAGTTCTAATTTTGTGTTCAACATTCAGTGTCAAGACTTGGTGGAGTGGTTGGTTATACTTCGTCCTCACTTGGCAGAAAATACATTTCCCCCAATCCACCTTCGGAACCTTTTTTCTGGAAATGGGCGTGGTGAAGGAAGTGGACGATGTTGCATCCGATGGTTTTTCAAGAGATTGCTCTCTTATCTGCTCCTTTTCTAGCTTCTTTCTCAGTCTTTCTTTGTTCGTTTTGCTGCAAAATGCAGCATAGCACGATTTCGAATGCCACATTGGTCGTTTTGTTGGCAAAGTCGTGTATGTCGTGTTCAAGTCTTTCGAGGGTTTCTCCATTGTGTGTGTCCTTATAAAAGACTCGTTGGTAAAAAGCTGATTGCACCCGTGCAATACCCTCTGTAGTTCAAGACACAAGAGTCCTGTCTCTTACTTGACAAAACAAGCATGCAGTCCACCCTTATTGTTTTAGAAGGGTATTTTCTTTTCAGTGACAAAATAGCTACAGGAGCTGGACCCTCTTCTTCCATTTTACACTGGTTTCAGGCCGACGTCTTCAATCTATAAATAATAATGATAATAACTGCGATTCATTGACGACTTGCAAAAGACAGGAATTCTCTTTATACCTCTTATCAACCCCTTCTTAATTTGTTTTTCTGCCCCCCCCCCCCCCGGATCATTTCTGTTTCCCTTCCAAATTGGGTATGCGGGTTTCCATAGTTTTGCCAGACTACAATCACGAAAACTATCTCCGAGATAACGAATGCGCGCATTTTTATTTTTTTTTACTCTGAGGGCATAAAGTGTTTTGAACTTTAAGAAGAGTTCAGGAAACATATTATTTGCCTTTTATGAAACACAAAAATATGTAATTTCTTTTAACGATTTAAAAAACCCAGATCTAATGCTCAAAGCGTTTTCTCCCATTTGCTGTTTCGTCATACTACGCCCGGCGGTAAGGTAAATTTGAAATGCCGACGCGTCATCCATCGTCGTTCTCCCCGCCTCATAGTGCTATCGGCTGACTTCGCCGAGTATAGAACTCGGCAAGGGCCAGAATTATTTTTGCCTTGGGGGTATCTTTTATGCGCCCCCGCCAAGCCCTGCGCCCCTTTGAAAAGTGACCTCCACCCCAGGGGTGTCCTAAAACCACTAAAGGCCCCTTTAAAAGTACAGGTGATTCATCTAACCGAGAGTCGCGAGATCTCGGTCATCGTTGGACGGACAGTTTGTCGACGAGAGAAGTTCCGTTCAGACGAACATTTTTTTATCCACAAACTGTCAGTCCTTGGACTGCTGTAGCTAATTTGCGCGAAATTCAAAACATCAACAGAATGGCCGAAGCAAGGTACCCGGATGATTTGGCAGCATTTTTTGTTCTCAGATCCAAAAAGAAATCTAGAAAGAGGACTATCTGGGCTAAAGAATGGCTATTAAAAAGAAGTATCTACACACACACACGAATATTCTAGAGGAACTACGAGCGAATTATGCGATTTCTCTTGTTAACTTGTTGCTATACTCTTTTGATTTGACTTTCCACAAGGCTGGAAATGTTCGGTAAATTTCAATAAACTGTAGCACAGTTTCCTTGTTATTCCACCCAGACATTGTATCAGCATTAGAACTAGAAGAACTGTGGTATCAAAATATGTAAAATAATAGCAAAACTGGTAGCGTGTAGGCAAAAATTAAACAGCACTAAATAGCGAGATCTAGATGAAACAATGGTGTAGCCCAGGCCTCAACTGACTCCAACAAAGAGGGACGAGTGAGAGTGAGATTTTATTATTGTGTTGTTATTGTGTTGTTATTTAATTCAATTGTCTTCACTTTCCAACTGAAGGGACGGGCCGTATGGTGAAAAAAACAAAATAAAACAAAACACAAAAAAATTTCAACTTGGTAATCTGGCATTAAATTGCGTTCCTCGCGTAGGTTTTTACTAATGTTGGGCCGCTGATCACGAAAATCATATAATTTTTCTGATTTGACCAATATTTAGTAAATTTTTAGACTGCATATTTAACTCCGCCTGCGGCAACATCAAAGAAGCCACTCTCTAGTCGCCACTCGTCGCTCATGCTTCAGTCCGCCTGCGGGAAAATATCTGGCGAAGCTAGATATCTAGCGCCTGGACTGAGAACCCTTCGAAATCGAGAGGATTGCTAATTTCCACGCTCAAGTTTATCGGGAAAATGACGGGCTCCCCGCCATTCTTACGGTACCGTACAGTTTGTCGATGAATCAACTGTACGTTTAAAGGGGCCTTAAGGAACATATTCCACATGGTGGTTGCTTTTAGATTTGAAATGACCACGAAGACATAAAGAAAAATAAAAGAACATCCGGACTAACACTCAGCGCAGATCACGCAATCTCCGAGCAGAAGTCGGATTGTTTTGCTACTAAGCCGATTCATACTTTTTAAAAACTATGCAAATTAACAAGGCCAGTAATATAGTATTCCGGTGTGTGTTCTACGATATCGAATTGTGTGCGTTGTACGGATATGCACTGTCCATATCCGTACAACATGTTATTCGGATATGCTCTTCCTTTAGATAAATCTTACTGAGTTACCTTTGTGCGTGAACGCCCCACGCATCCCGTCAGCATTCATTCAGTCGCAGTGCATATCTGCGCACTAGGCGGTGAATTTAAATAGTGAACATATCGCAGGAAGTGATAATGTCATGGGCCGGTAGAAAAGAAAGGATCTGGGGACCAAATTAGGGACTCAAAATAAACTTTAAAAAAACACAACAAAAAAAACTTCCCCACTATTTCAAGCCTCAAAATCTGAAAAAGAACCTTGTGCAGGTGGAAAGGACAGCCCCTGCAGAAATTTCACGCCAATCCGAGCTGTACGAACAGCGATAGGCCTTGTTAAAAATACCGAAAAATGCAGAGTAAATCAAATTAACTTCCCATACCAAGGGTTAGCCGAGAGTAACTTTTGATATCATTGCAGTTCCGGACACTGAAATCAATCATGTCAGGTGACGTCCAGTCTGATTTGATGTAATGCCAGAAGAGCGTGAAAAGATTTATATGGGAAAGACAATACAATTAAATTATCACTAAGATAATAAATGGTTCTATAACGAATAATAATATGGTTTTTGCAGAAATATTCACGCTGAAGACGAAATGAGACAGAGCCTGTTTTAGTTTACGTGTTTTTCCTGAAATGACAAAGTTTATGAGGTGCGGAACGTTGTTATAATGAACAGTTTGATAAAAAAGTTGACAGTATTATAATTAGTTTCACTGAAATTGCGTGTTTGATGCCATTAATTCGTGTAAAATGTTAAAATCTTCTGACAACTAGACCTTCACTGCAAAAACAAAGTGCTGCTGGTTTAGGTAAAGCTGTAAAAACTCTCAGGACGCTTTCTTCTTTTTTTTGCCTTGTCTTGAATTTGAACCACCAGAGACCCTCTGGTCAGCCATTTCTTTTAACTGTCAAAATGAAATGGCCTCACATTACGTTTTTAACATGCTCTGCTCTGTCTTCCCACCCCACAAGCTGTCAGGGATATGCCCTGTACAGGCAGCACACAAGCTCCGATAGCTGCTGGATGGAAAAAAATGAAAGTGAACCATTACACGATCAACTCTGTGTTAATTCAAAGATGATTGCAGAGACCAAACGTAGTTTCTAAATGTGCGATCTGTATCTAATATGTTATGGTTTCCCGTAAATTTGTAATCCTGGTGCAAATTCTAACAATAGAACTAAAAACAATACACACACATCGAATTCGTCCCTTTCGCTTTACTACAAATTCGTTTCCATCCTCCCGTTCCTTGCGTCTGATAGGTGCTCATTACGAATGTTCGCCATGGGAATGTGTTTTCGGTCCAAAAACGCGCGACCAATTAAATTTCCACCAATCACATTTAGTGTATCTGCTGGCATACCTTCTGTCACGAGCAGAGTTAATGTTTTGGAGATGTAGTGACTGCACAAGAGGCAGCTAACTCACACTCGGACACAGACACACAAGAAATTATTAAATAACAAGAGTATAGATTTCTCAGGCCGGCCGGGCCATATGTAATAAATATTAATATAACAAAAGACGACAGAGATATATTCAAAAAGCAAAAGCTTCCACTTATTAACTTAATGTAGCATAGTTATGTGACTATATTTCTATCAATTGTACTGCACTCAATATCCACCTGGTATATTATAAGAAAAATAAGATATCAATCTATATAGTAGTTGAGTCGCCATTGGCCAGTCGCCAGACAAACTCTCCAGAAATAATATGGGTTCTAAAGGTACACTGAAGGCTAGGAAAGCCCAGTACATTCAAAGCCTACAGAAGCACGATTTCGGCTTGCAGGTATTAAAAAGCTTGTACATATAATTCTATCCAGCTAATGACTCTAACATTCATAGCAATTATCAGTGAGCTCGTGCCGTAATGAGTCACCAGCTAACAATACACTCGTTCGTCGAGTCCAAGCTGTGGGTTTCCTGAGACTTCCTACGAGGCTGTGGGTTTCCTCCCTATCTCTGAACTTCTATCAATTTCTAGTGAAAAGATGACTTACCGTTGGTCACGCCTAGCTAGTAGGCGCGAACATCAGAAGAGCGCAGCGTGGACTCTTAAGGTCAGTCCAACAAAAACCTTTCTTTCTATGAGCTTTCTCTCTCTCTAGGCTCCTTCAGTCCGATGACAATGGACTAGTCTTCGTGCCACTCAGTTCAGGTACTGGCCAACCGGAGATGCGTCACGACACGATGCTTCTGCTCGTCTGTATTCCCTGAATTTCAGCGTTACACGATCTTTTATATGGCCAAATACCCAGCAGGGTTAATCCGCTGGCAAAATTAGTTCAGCAATCGCATTGGCCGAAAACTCCCACCATTTTGAATGTAGGGATACGTCTGCACCATTCTACCAGCCAGTTAACGTGCAAAACTTGTCTAGTCATACTTAACAATGTCAAACATCCCCACCGTATCTCACCCTCACTGCTTACTTCTAATCACGAACACCCAAAACCCAAAAGCGTGAATCTAACAGTTTAACTTTGCAATTTCTTACTCACCAACAATAATTCGCGTGTCATGATCACATTAGGATCATAAATGCCGTGCTAGGTCACGACGTCAGTGAGTTAATTTTTACGATCTTGTTGATTATAACCAGCGTAATTTGTCCTTGAGCTGTTCTCGTGAACAGTTTGTTTTGAAACACCTTTTTTCTGATGGATGGAGAGAAAGAGGGGCGAGACAGAATAAATGTATAGCTAGGAATGACAGAGCAGTTCTCGACCCCGTGATTTTGATTAACATAGATAAGGGGCGAGTAAAGGTAGTTTATTTAGACGCTTAGTTGGCGTTCGGAAATTCGTGCATAAGAGTAGAAAGCACGGAGTTTGAAGATTTTAGTAGTTAATGTTTCGCATTTTAAATTTTGTCTAGACCGTAAAATTGACCTTGATTTTGGCGCAAGGCCATGACAAGCATAAATTAGTATTGCAGGCTGAGCTCCCAGCGGCTGCACCAATCAAATGTATGAATCTGGACGGAAGGTCGAGACATAGCTTTAGTATTTAAACCCGTGCAGAGCTTAGATAGAGGCCACATGTAGACAATCTATTTACGAGGTGGACGGCGATAGTCCTCAGCCAGATGAGAGACATAGAGACGCAGTTGAGCAGTCCATATTGTGAGGAGCGCCATGATTTAAAGCTCCAGAGCCTAAGCTACTTGGTTTGATATGAACCCACAGCGTTTACATCCAGCGCTCTCACTCCCAGTGAGGGCCTAATGGTGAGAGTTCATACTAATTTGTAATGATGAAAGTGAACCGTTCTACTTACTTTTGAAGACAGTTTCAGAGCTACCGCCAGACAACGCATGGTTGTACAAGCATTCTCCATGGCGTGTCTAGAGGAAATGTTCATATCATAACATGTCTCATTGAATTAATAGAATTTAAACTGTTATATCCGTCGCCACGTGCGCGGATTCTATTTGGCATATAACTCATATGACCTGCAAGTAGTTAGAGTGAATAAGTTAGTCTTTATAGAAAGCTGTAGTTTCATTAGTTAGATTCAGTTGCCTTTGAATTGATATTTATATTTATAATTATATTTGTTACATTAATTCCTGTAATTAAACTGCCCTACAGTTCTGCTAAAAATCAAAGCAATTGATTTATTTAGTTTTTAGAGTGCAAGTATTTTTTTTGTGTATTCGTCGATTGTGGGAGCGGACCTCGAAAGAGTGTCAGTCGAATTCTCCCCATCTAACCCACATCGCGACAAACAATAATTCGCGAGGACCGCTCAAGGCCATCAGCCAATTTCTCGCGGCCCTGGTAAAAAAAACAACTCACGGCTCTGCGTGAGATTTAATAACACTTGACTCATGACACCTTCAGAGATCCACTCTCAGGGGCAAATTGATACCGGTACTATAATTATGATATATCTTTGTCAGTAGAAGACGGAATACTATGTGATAACAGTCTCAGATCGGTAGCTGCTAAAAGTTATCAAATGTGCATGTGAAAAAGTGTATGTTGGTCTCTTAGCCAGTTCGGTCAGCTGTACTCTTCTAGCTTTACGAAATGGTTATGTGATATCGGGAATGCCGATCATGCCATTACGTGTTACCAAAACAAAGCAAACAAAAAATCAAGGTGGCAGCAACTGCAGGTGACTTTTGTAATTGTTAACCACAGTTGATTTTTAACAAAAACCACTGAATTTAGTCGGTTTAATATGCAGATAACAAGTGACAAAAATCAACGAAGCCGTGAAGACACCACCATCTTGAATTTCAATGAGCTAAATCGATCAAATTTGAGATAGCAATATCAAAAACATAACAGTATGTTATAAATTATGATATTATAATAGTAGCGTAATATTATGACAGGATGAATTTTGGTTACCTTACACTAATACATGTAGTACACGAGAGCGGAATGGCGAAGAGATGAAAACATGTCACAGACAGATGTGTGGTAGAGATGTGGACACATTTATCCATACCACACTTCGGTTGTTTCGTGGCTGTTTTTTCCCAAAAAACTACTCGATTACGATTGCTATCACCTCATTCCATAATCTAGATATTATGTTAAGCTTTCCCAAAGTCCATGTGGCAAGATGCCACCATCCCTCTCTCACACAGAAATAGCCCAAACAACTACATCTTCTCATTGAATACATCATGTGTTCAGTTGTTTCGTTTATTTAAGGTGTCTGTGTTTGTCACTGTAGTCGCACTGGACAGTTCTGTTGTTTAGTTCCATTTCAATACCATTATTGGGCCCGGGGCGTTTGCATGGGTTATAAGGGCTGATTTGGTCCAACGAAATCACGTTTGTTTGTTTTTTTAAATCATGGATTATGGTGTTTGCCAAGAACAATACTTCACACCTATGTAAACACCCCAACCTTTTTTTTGTTTTTCAAAAAAAAAAAAAGTCAAATGCACGTATATCCTGTGGAATAACAGTATTCCTATGGCGGTGCAATACGCTATCCGCGATTCCTTGAAGAAGGAGCTTAGCACCATGGAAAGGTTGGGCATCATTCGCAGAAGCTCATCAGCTTATGCCTCACCGGCTGTTGTCGTCAAGAAGGACGGATCCAATCGAGTCTGCATCGTCTACAGGAGGCTGAACAAGATCACAGTATTCGGCCCTCATCCGACAGTGGCCCCCATCGGAAATGTGCCAGAGTCTGTCGAGAGGAAGAATATTCTCTCAGATTGACCTGAGCAAGGGACACTGGCAAGTGCAAGTCCGAGAACAAAACATTCCTAAGACGGTGTCCGTAACCACGGGCGAACACTATGAATTCACCCGGATGCCCTTTGGGATGATGAACTCAGGACCCACGCTGAACACGATCGTGAAACCGTTGATCCAGGGACTGAACAATGTAACAGCGTATGTGGACGATCTCCTTATCCATACAGAGACATTCGACGAGCGTGTAGAGGCTCTGAAGGAATTGCTGCACATGATGGACCAAGCTGGATTAACTGCAAGACCATCCAAGTGCCTGATTGGAACGTCTGAAGTCGACTTTGTTCGACACTCAATGGGAAAAGGTATGATTGGCCTACTAGAAAAAAATGTGTGTAAGGTGCGAGATGCACCCAGACCCACCTCAAAGAAGGAAGTGAAAGCATTTTTAGGACTGGTGGGATATTACCTAGAATTTGTTCCTAACTTTGGAGCTATTGCAGCACCACTGTCTGATTTGCTTAGAAAGGGTCAGCCTAATGTAGTTCAATGGCAAGAAGTGCAGGAGAAAGCGTATGCTTATTTGAAGAATGCCATTATTTCCACACCCGTGTTACGTTTGCCAGATTTTTGCAAAGAGTTTATCTTAGCAACTGATGCATCAGATCGCGGGTTGGGTGCTGCTCTTATGCAGGGATACGAGGGAAAGTTGTACCCTGTAGCATATGCTAGTCGTATGCTATTGCCCCGTGAGACGAAATATTCGATCTCAGAGCGCGAATGTTTAGCTATTGTTTGGGCTTTAAAAAAAGTTCACTTGGTATTTATGGAAAGGAGTTTGTGCTCCAAACTGACCATCGGTCATTAGAGTATTAGAGACAGACAAACAGAGAGAGAGAGAGAGATAGAGAGAGAGAGAAGCAAGGAACCCAATAAGAAAGTCAAGCTGTAACATGTTTTCAATGGGCCAGTTAAAGTTACGGTGTAAAAAAAAAGGTGCCCTAGCCTTACAGGTCGGGCCCAGCCTTCTCTCGAGTGGTTTTTGGGCAGTTTCAATTAGTTTCTTGCTATGCTGCTTCTGATTGGTTCTTCAATATTTTACGATCCAACAAGAATGTGCACAATTTATTCAAGTGTATCCGTTGATATTTCTGTCCACGGTTTTTTAGAACTAGATTGTTTATCACATTCCTTTCCTTTCTTGCCTTAAACTGTCCTCATAAATGATCTATTCAAATGCCGTCCTCGGTCGTGAGAAACGATCTGTGCCGAACTGGCACAAGGTCAAAGTTTAGTAAACATTTAATACTTGTTTTTGTTGACGGAGAAAATTGGGGGTGAAAAGTTCGACACGAGTGTAAACAAAAGGACAAAACCAGCATTAAAAGCTCCTTTAGATCTACAGAGACACAAATAAACAATCTCCTTAGAATTTTTCAGGCAACGCCTTTGCTTAGAAAAGACTTGAAAACAAATTGCTATCGCTATTGACAAACCGCGTTTGCACAATAATGGCATTCAGCTACAGTCTCAAAGGCCCACGGGCACCTGTGAGGTGATACTGTAATCAATTACCAAATAGCTGTCCGCCGCGATCAGTAAGGCTCAACAATGAGAAGGAATCCATAGAGCTAATAGCCCTCGTGTCCCCCAACTTCGGTGCAGATTTGAATTACAAAGTTCCGCGAAAACATAACTAACGTCATTTTGGTGTTTCTTGTGTGACCATTTTGATGACTATTTGTGCAGAAATTGCACTTTGTTGAGGACGTGTCTTCGTGTGCGGTAAAACGTCTTCAACTTGCTGGATGTACTGTGACAAAACTCCTTTAACATTTTTAAAAGACGTTCTAATTTGTTGTCTTCCAAGTACAGAAAACCTTTTGAATACAATGGAATCTCTCCCAAAGATGTGTTTTAATCCGCCCCCACACCCTCCCCCCTTTCCACTACCCTCAATCTAATCCAAGGTGTATGACCTACAATTGGAGACTGTGATGACATTCACTTTTGGCTGCTTAAACAACAGATAGTATATCCAACCGGACTCAGTGCTGTTCGCGTTAACTGACTTTGCCTTGGGGGGGGGGGGGGGGCTCCTGAAATTGAAATTAGACTTCAAAATATCGATATCGAGATTTCGTAATTTTCAGTTAGTTTTTCCATTTAGGAATATTATTATTTTTTACTAATCGTATGCCCAATTTCAAATGTTTATAACAATGAAATATGCATATTAGTCGGGTGGGGGTCAAGAAAAAGTCACACTAATCATGCCATTGGGCCTCAAAATTGTGTGGTTAATTCTACATAGTTTTTCTCTCTTCTGTAAACTTTTGCTCAAACTGGCTTGGCATGTTTTTTCAGCGGAGCGACCATTTGTCATAATTATTCGCCTAAGCCAGCAATGTTTGTATATTTTAGTTCATCAAAAACGTAAACTGATCCACAATTAAATCTAAAATATAGAAAACTAACCGGTGGCCTTAATATTTTACTAAGTAATACTGACATTTAAATCGACAAATTCAATAGGAACAGTCTTTGAAGACACAACCTGTGCATTAAGCCCCAACTGTAAATCTACCATTAAGGTTACCATATTATACTGGATTAACTTCAAATGCACGTTTATGGAGACAACAAACTTGTTAAGTTTAAGGCCTCATAATTTCTTTTTTAACTGTTTCTGAGAGCTTCCACACCCACACTCTAGCATTTTCTAATTCAGTGGTCAAATGCCGTTTAGATTACTGATCTGCTCAGTTATTTTTTTACATTGTCCAGAGTTTACTTTATAATACTTTCTCACGTCCAGCGTAACATTCAAACACTTTTCTGCCCTTTTTATAAAGAGGAACGATCTGAAAGAAGTTCAAAATATTCTTTTTAGTCAGTGCATAAGTTTTCAAATTCATTTTTTTACTAAGATAATTATTGCCTAAGGTTTTAGATTGATAACTGGAACACTCGTTCAAAGAATGATAGAAACTTGGCACAAACATTCTCCTTATGACAGGGTTTAAGAATAAAGTGTTGGCCACGAAAAAAAAATCAAACATGGCGGCAAAATCCAAGATGGCCGCTAACAATATAATCATCCATAGTTTCTATTCCTTGGCATCGCAACATTGAGTTTACAGCAACAGATGTTATGAGAGGCATAGCCTTGTACCTATCAAGCCTGTTCCATTAATCATCAACATAATTTAACGAAAAAATAACCCCCAAAATTCTCCAAGCGAGATTTCTACGTAAGGGTGTCCAGCCCTTGTTTCAGTATATATATCAAAACTTTTGTCACTGACTTTGAGGCCAAGTGATATCAGTTGAGCATTTCTATAAGAGGTGGAGGTGTTTCGCTTCCAAGAGTTGAGCAATGCCTTAGTCGGCACCTATACTGGGCACTACGATGCTGGGATGCTGGGTCTAGCCAGCGACCCTTTGACATTGCACCTTATGATGTCACAACACCGTTTTTGAATATCGATATTCCTCAGAACATGAGGGCCCAATACTATTCCAACTTGGGAAATACGGAGAGAGGCACAATTCTAAGCTGACGGGCAGGCGATGAACTAACTGATCAGCTTGCAAGGCATAGGTACTGAAATTAGTGGTTGAGGACTTCTTGAATACCAGTACTTACCATGTCGACCGCTGTACACATGATAGCAGGCCTCAAACATGTTCGTATTGATCAAAAAAAGATTTCAACAAAAGACACAGTCGTGAGTAAACTGCCTGAATGAGACTGCATTTATCTTGATGGCGTTTGTACGGACAGAGGGAGAAGATGAGTGTCTACCTCATTTGCCTGCAGTTACAGGTTGTACTACCTGCCTTTCATGCATCGTTTTCATCCAAGCGTCTCTGGCAGACCTGCCATGCATCATAACGGCAATCTATGGAATGGCATTTGGTCAATTTTTTCCATTGAAACGACCTACACAAAAAGAAAACTGGCTCTAGCAGGAAAACAGATCAGTGTATCACTGACCCTATTCTAAAACCGCACAAAGTGGGAAGTTTACAGGAGGGAGGGGATAATTGTTTTAGTTGAAGTGCATTCCGTGTCATAAATACATTTTAGGTAGTAAGTTATAAATAATTGAAATATTGTACTTTACCTCCCTTCTCCAATTGTAAAAAGAATTATAATAAAATCTGCAAAAAGCCCCCTTCCCCCCCCCCCCTCCTTTCCACATACACACAGGATATTTGGCAAAACAGAGTTGTCATCGGCATTTGTGAGTACACGTTAGTGTGATTTCGTGTTACGATTAGGCAAATAGCGTCCACGCATGATCCACGTATCGACCATGAATTCATCTGTACACGTGGTAGTGACAAAAAAGTGTCATCAGGAAAAATTGATAACCTCTCTAAAGACTTTATTCTGGCAGTTAGGAACTCGCTCCATATCCCTCATCGATGAAAGGGTGGAAATGTGAAAACAACCAGCAGGTCAGTGTTGAAGGTACTTATTTTGCTTGCAACTTAATACAAATTCTCAACTGAAAACACAGTCCCGGAGTTCCAGAGGTCGTCATCCTTGTTGCCTGTTGGCCTGTGCAGTGGCGAATTCTTCCAGATAAGGCGTGTGACGTCATCACTACAGCGGTGAATGCACTTATCCGTCATGATGAGAATGCAGATGTTCTGCGCGTGTTTTTGACAATTAATGTTTCAAGCTGATTTGAAAATCCTGTTGACAGGGCTGGCAAAGGGTAGTTACTGCCTCTGGTCAAGAGCTTGACCCCATTATAATACCTCCTGGGTAAGCTGCTCTGTAAATGTGTTGTATCAGGGCTGCTACTGTTGGTGGCAAAAAACCGGACTGAGTGAGAGACCCAACATGGTACTGTTAACATTCGTAAATAGGACGACCTCTCTATAATCTCTATATCTTTCAAATATCGTTTTTACCAACACTCATTGAGCCTCTGCTCAGTTTGGCAAAGGTTTCTAAAGCATCTGAAAAGAACGCTCTACGTCTGAAGAAGAGAACTGTTCCTTTTTTCTCTGAAGGCTGACGCAGTATCACAACCTCGGAGGGCATGAATGAAAAACCTCTTTTTCTTGATTTGTCAAAAAAGTCTCGAAGGTGCAGTAGACGGCGGTGTTTGAGCTGATAAAAAATATTTCACAGCAATAGTTTCTATGTCTGAAGGAATAATTGTAAAACAGGTGCGTTCAGTTGCAAGCTTCAGATGCACGAATATTCTTTAATCCGACATTTCATATATGCAAAGGATAGTCTGCCTGGTTACTTGCTGTAGACTGTTTTCATTTCTTGCTGTACAATGCCATTTTGTATGTTATGTATGCTGTTAGCCAGCAGAGGAAATAATTCTGATTCGTTGTCATTGTTTTGTAAATAAATGTGGACCAGCTCTTCGATGCCCTTCCAGTTGTTACTTTACATCTACTCCAGCCCCCTCTCGGGTTCCGTGTATAGGCCTTCAGACTAGCAGATTCACATTAATCAAACATTTCATCAACCCGTGGAAGTCTTTAAACAGGAACATTTTTTTTTCGAAAAAAGGACTTCTGGATACTCTTGAAACAAGTCTTCCACTGGATGGAGACAGCGAACAAAAGCAGAGCCGCCTATAATCGGTGCAGCAGTTTGTGGTTGGCATTATTTGAACATAATTATGTTGATAATGTCTGCTTTCTCTTCTTTATAGTTTTCACTTGTTGCCGATGGATGAAGGGGATGGCTGTGTTTGAAAAGTCGAACTGACAAATTTCGCACATAAGAAAAAGATCAGCAAAAAGTGTACACTCATACTTCAGGCTTTTCCCGCGTTTTTTGCTTCTGCTCTCAAACACCCTCAACGATTGCAAAGTTATTTTTCTTTATTAGATCATAAAAGAAAGAAAATGTCAGATATTTCTGCATAATAAAATAGTCAATTTTCACTCCATTTTTCTACACTCAGAAACTTTCACAATGGTGGCCATTTTTAATTTGGCAGCCATTTTGAAGTTCTGTTTGTCTCCAAAAACATTTTGTATTGAAGATTTATTCTTTCCAATATCACAATTACATATTTTGAGATGTAAATTGCATTTGATACAGTTAATTTTATTTACAACGTATGTTAAGTAGCCCATTTCCATTATGTGTCGGCCATCTAGAATTTTGGGCACCATTTTGAAAATTGTTCGTGGCCAGCACCTTTTTCTTAAAATATCCCTTATGGACAACATTTATGCCAAGTTTCTATCACTTTTTGAACGATTGTACCCAAAATAATTTATTTCAATAATGTCTTTACATGTGCATACATTCATGTGCACCAGTTTATTAAATAGGGAGAGACGTCAGAAGATGTTCTGAAAGGTTTCTCACGCTCTGTTCTATGACCTCTGATTCGGCATAAAAGCAATAAACACAAAAAAAGTACATCTAAACATAAACATCAACAAGTGAAACAAGAGTGAACGTGTTTTTGAACTTGTTTATGTCAATGGACCCTCATACAAAGTCCTTACAACATTTCTTCAGTGTAAAACGCTCTCAACGTTTGGACAAAACAGCTATTGAATCCTTGTTTTATTCAGTTTAGACTGGTATTCAAGATCTGCAGAGACTTTCTCAGTTAACGCCTCTCTTTTGATAGAAAATCCTTTCTGTTGTCCTGTTCAACCAGTCTGCCCACTAGAATTAGAGGTTTTCTACTTTTTTTCAGTGTGGCCTCATGAAAGGTCTGGCCACCACCAGAAACTCCTCTTTAAAATATAATTCCATGCTAATTATTTGTTCTCATTCTCTCTCTCTCTTTCTCGCTCTCTCTCTCTCTCTCTCTATCTCTCTCTCTCTCTCTCTCTTTCTCTCTCTCTCTCTGTCTCTCTCTCTATCTCTCTCTCTTTCTCTCTCTCTCTCTCTCTCTTTCTCTCTCTCTCTCTCTATCTCTCTCTCTCTCTCAGTTTCTCTTCTCTCTCTCTCTCTCTCTCGCTCTCTCTCTCTCTCTCTCTCGCTCTCTCTCTCTCTCTCTTTCTCTCTCCCTGGGACTGACAAATTAACACTACATGCACAGAGAGAGCGAGCAGGGGAGAAAGTTCTCATTATTATTATAACACTAAGTAATGTGGCGATTATCATGAATTAAAGCCCTCACTACTGTTGATAATTAATAGCCTAGCCTGGCCAGACAAATCTTGCAAAGTTTCCTTGTACCAAGCTAGGCTGTATATTTAGATCCAGGTCTCACTAATCACGATGCTTGGCCTCCAAGCAGACTCATGGGTCTTTTTGATACAGCACAATTCCTAGAAGAATACACAGATGTGAGAAAATTGACCTTCGTCCAGCAATGTGTAAAGAGTAGTGGAGAAGGCAAATTAAGGTTACATTTTTCTATTCATATGGGAACACTTTTCTTCTGTTCAACTGGGCTATGGCTCAAAATCAAGGAAAATATAACAAAAATATAGCCAATTTCAGGTCTTTTAAAATATGTCCTTTATTTAGCGTACGACTTTCTATGCGTAATAAGATAAATGTATTTTGTAGAATTTAAGGGTGAGAGGTTTAAAAGTTTTTCATGATTACATTGGAGGTCTTACTTTATTTGTAATTATGATGATTATTTCTTAGGCTTACAAACACCACAGGGTTGAAACCCTGTGATGTTAGATTTATGTGCACCCGTGGCATCAAAAACGTTATTTTTGTCAGCGAAATGAACGATCTTCTAGCAGTCGTAGACAAATCAGATTTTAAACAAAAAGAAAACAAAACAAAAACCCAGTGTATTGTACCAAGCAACAAGTTCATGCCTGCAAGGTTTTTGGTTTTGTTCAGATCCTGGGATCAAGAAAACCGCCGAAACAGCGATGGCGCCTATTCTCAATAAGCAATTACATGAAATGTTCGTGGTCTTTGCATTTCAATTGCATTTCTTTTGTCACGGTGAAATCCCCTTTCGGGTCGGGGTCAACGATTTATGCTCGTCTATTTCTAAGGGCTAAAATCTTAGGTCTATTTGATGGCAGTCGTTTCCCTTTTCCCCTCCTCCCCCTCCCCCTCAGCTTTCTTGTTCCTGTCAAGCACATCAGCGATTAAGAGAGGGAAGCGGTGTGGTCTGTTCTGTAACGAATGAACGAAAATTAATTCACCACGGCATGTCGTCTCACCATGATGTTGTCTAGGTCACCCCCTTGAGCTTCAGATTTTCTTTTATCGCTCCCCCCCCCCACCCCGTTGACCTCCAAATGTTCTTTTAACCCCCCCCCCCACCCCCACCTGAGCTCCCAATTTCTTTTAACCCCCTCTTGAGCTCAAATTTTCTTTTAACCCCCTTGAGCTCAAGTTTTCTTTCAACCCCTCTTGAGCTCAAATTTTCTTTTAACCCCCTTGAGCTCAAGTTTTCTTTTAACCCCTCTTGAGCTCAAATTTTCCTTTAACAACCTCTTGAGCTCAAATTTCCTTTTAACCCCCCTTCTGAGCTCAAATTTTCTTTTAATCCTCCTTCTTCAGCTCCAAATTTTCTTTTAATCCCCCATCTTGAGTTCAAATGTTCTTTTAACTCCCCCCCCTGAGCTCAAATTTTCTTTTAACCCCTTTGAGCTCAAATTTCTTTTATCCCCTCTTGAGCTCAAATGTTCTTTTAACCCTCCTTCTTGAGCTCAAATTTTCTATTAACCCCCCCCCCCCTTCCCCTGAACTCCAATTTTTTTTATCGCCCCCCCCCACCCTCTTGAGCTCCAAATTTTCTTTTATCACCCCCCCCCTCCCCTCCCCACCCTAACATGCAACAAAAAGGTCATAGACTAGACCAATAGCCTATTATCTTAGGGTCTTCACAGCTTTTTTAAAATGCTACTTGACTTGCTGATTATTCAAATATTATAAACAAAAAAATAGAAAATATTTATTATCCTTTATCAGATGCATCAACAATTGGCTGTTGCTGTTCATGAGGCCCATGTACCTGAGCTGTTAACATGTCGGTGAGTTTCCTGTGGTTGGTGCATTGTGGTCAGCTACATAATATCGGTGTTTACAAGAAGCAAAAGCAGATCGTCCCTCTCACAAATCTGAAGCCTGTTTCTCAGTTTTTGAGATGTCTTTAGGCCGCATACGATCCTTTCCCTACAAAATGGAAAAACGTGGGGGAGGAAAGGCCCCTAGAGGGAGATGGAACGCCCTTCCAGAGGGAAGAATACATGTTCTGCTGTTTTGTCTGGAAAAAACTTTGTATAGTGTAGCCCTCTTGTTTGAATATGACTTGACTCTCGATGCAATGCTGGAGATCTAGCAATTCATCTTGCAAATGCCTGGGCGCCATAAGTGCATCGTAACCATTAGGGTTCTTAACCCACTCAGGGTCATAGACATATGAGCCATTCTCACAAGGTAGGTCTAAAAATGTCACATTTGACCTAAATTAAAAAAGTAACTCAAACTCTGTCTTGCAGCGGCTCAAACAGGCATTAGGGGTGTAAGTGATCATAATTTAAGTATTAGAAGATAGTTAAACAGCTTTCAGATCACTCTTCAGCCCCTAACAGAACCAAGCCCCACCCCCTTGCATGTCGGTGACGACACAATGAATTGGTACTTTTATCTTTTTTTTATTTTTTGGAGGTCACACAGTTTTGTTTCTTCATGAAATTACTTTGGATTAGAGAATGAACACAAATAATACCGTCATCTGGAACCTTAGACCATTTATTGGTGGTAGTTAACTCATTGATTAGCGACACTGTGTCCAGCCAGGGCTAGACATAAGACTATGATTTCACAAGGAGGCAAAATTCAAATCTGTGATAATTTCTGCTCCCGGAATCTCAGAGTTTATAGTAGAACTATAAATAGTGAGTGTTGTATTGGGAAACTTCTACACCAGACTTAAGAAATTGCATGTGTTATACCTGTATGACATGATGACACAAATGTCACTTCACCTTAAAAACTTAACGCAACATCAAATACTTCACTTGATACTAATTTTAAGAACAAGAATAACAGACTTGCTTTCAAGGCATACGTTTAGATTATAAAGACATGGAAAAACATATTGCATCAAGCTGATCACTTTCTGAAGATGATTAAAACAAGTTATCAATTTACCTGCTCTCATTATCCTGAAATTGTCGAGCAGAATACTAATTAATAATCTCATTACTCCCAGTCACATTCATTGAAAATTTGTAACTTTTTCCAGGAAATGGAGAGCTTTTATGTAGGTAAAATATGTATAAAAATCATCGCAGTACATAAAGTACCGCAGTGACTGGCTAATCATCTGAAACAATTGAACAGAACAGAAATTCCTATCACTACAAAAAGGGAACAAAGTTACAAGTTTGTGTGGAAGAGAAGCAAGACGTTAAGCACTGGATCCGTTACTTTCAACATGGCCAGTTTTCTCAAAACTCAGAAAAATTAAGAACATTAGCACACCATTAATCCTCTTAATCACATAAATAACTGTAATAAACCTAAACTTGCACTTTATGGTGATGTGTAATCCATTATAACCGTCTCTGAAAAGGGCAGCAATATCATGGCTTATAAGTAATGCTTTAGAAGATGCCGCAGAGCAATCACAAAATAGGGGCAGATTAATTTTAGAAAACTAAATAAAACCAAACTTGCATGACATAATGACTCAAACCAGTATTGCGTCATCAATAAAATCAGTCATGGAAGATCTTGTGAGCGTCTGTTATTTCTTTTATTTGATTAAAATCTTCACTCACTTAGTTGAAACCTTTGTCTTTGTGAATATTAAAATTCGTACAAAAGCCTGCTCAGATGTAAATGGTGTGGGGAAATGTATATTTAAACCTATGTTCTTGCATGACGCCATGACCAATGCAGGTCTAATGAGGCATAACGTTATGATCCACTCAGATCTAATCACGCATGACGTTATCAGTCACCCATTCGTTGTCAAAATAATGAGGGGCATGTAGCACATCTAAACTATTAGTCCCTATCCTTTGTGTACACAACGTTGTTCAAACTCTAGCTAATACGTCCTGAACAATTATTCATCAGAAATGTAAACTTTCGCCACCCAACAGCACAAGGTACACCGGAGCACGCTCAGTTTCACTCTTTGCAAATAATGCAGACACGTCAGTTTTTCAAGCGAAAGGATTTTTAAAGAGTAATTGCTAAATCTACCCAGATATACACTGCTTTGCAATCATTGGCAGCTTTGAATTTTAGGAAACAGCTTCCAATCCATTATCTGCACTTTCGGAATTGTGCTAACTCGTCATACCAAGCTGCAAGGCAGACTTTTTAAACATCAAATATTTCCCACCAAATGAATGAAAACAGAAAAAAAAAAACACGCTAGGTCTCAAGGGTTGGGTTTTTACTTTTCCATAAAGTCAAATCAAATACATTCAATTTTTCTATATGATGTTATGCGGCAAAATGATTACACATCTAATCTGTAGGTTGTCGGTGGTGAGAAAATAATGTAAAAAAATCAGCTCAGTTTTTATCTTTGATGTATGACTGTTGCTCTGTACTCTGTGCGGGGGGGGGGGCGGGGGGGGGGTTGTACCATTTTATTTGTGTTATTTCTTTGGGATTTCCTGTTTCTTTTGATAACTGAATCAACAATTCTATTGCATATTAAATTTTATCCTGCAGGATTTTCGGTCTGACCAAATTCTTGGGACGTCGGTTGTTGTTGTTGTTGTTTTTATATAAGACTTTTGTTTTATATTGTATCATGTAGGATTCTTGGATTGGACATCATCATATAGATTCTGGCCAAAGTTTTTGGGACATAAGCCTTCTTTATAACACTTTCCTGTTCCTTATTGTATCATGTAATTTTTATTTGTTATTGATTTTTTTTCTGGGGTACCCTCGCTCAGCCCACCTTTTGAGAATGGCTCACATGTCTGGCAGGTCTTGACATTCCCTATATGAATGATTTGGCCAAGTTGAGTGAAGAGGACTATTCATCCCCGTTTTTCACAACTCCAGCTTGGCGGAGAAAGGCGAAATGATTATATTATAGTTTGCCCTTAAAGTACACTTCATTTAACTTGGTAAAAAACGCTTAACATGCAGGCAGCTTCTGTATTTTCTCTCCAAGCTGGCATGCCCACTCCCGTTGCTTAAAAAAAAAATAAAAAATCCGCACTGATTCAAACAGCTCCAAAAACTGTCAGGTCAATTATTTGACAAGCAGCAGACCTCTATCAGCTATGTATAGTATACAGAAGTCGCTCAATTTTTTTTTCTCACTAAGAGAGTAGATGAGGCCAGCTATCTGTCTTTTGATGAAGTCTATGAAGTTTTGATAGGTGCTCCATCTGTTACAACTGACTTATGTTGGTCATTGGTATGGCTTTCTCTCTAAAGTAATCCTTCACCTGCTAGATCTGCTTGTAATTTACTGAATCGTCAAGGAAATTGAACAGCGTCTATTTTTATGATTTTTTTTTTTTTTAAATCTTTTTTCTTTTTTTGGATCGGTATATTTGGGCCGAATATGGCCTAAATAGCACAAAACCCTGGTTCCGGGTTATTTGGGCCGATAGTGTGAGTTTGCAGTTTTCAGTGTTCTGGCAGGTTTTTTTTTTTTTTTTTGAAAACACAGAATTTGTTTCTGTACAATAGTGCCTAAAAGTAGCGTCAGTCACCACCTGATTTTCCGGTAGCCATTATCGGTACGTCGATCGCCAATGGCTACCCCAGTCCCTTCTCGCCTGATTAGTCAATCTGACTACCGCCCATTGATACAAAATGATTACACCCTCATGCTCCCCAGGTCCATCGACAATTCCAATGCACACTTGAATAGACAATGGACACCGTATTCCGCGGTGGCAATTGACACTCACTTGCCTAAAATACGTTTGGCCCAAATAGCACAGCACATTATTGTATAAGACATATTTGGCCTGAATATACACTTCTTTTTTTTTTCTAACAATGGGTATACAAAAATTAAATATGGTTTTTATAATGAATAGAAAAGAAATTATGGTGCAAAATTGTAATCTCTAATCAGAAAATAGTAGGGCTCGTATGTTTGTGGAAAGGAAAATCGAAGGCGAAATCAGCGAGGCAACGAAAACTAAGAAAAAAAAAATCCCCACCATTAGGAGCTCCAAATGTTAAAATGAGCCTTCTGCAGGTAGAAAAGATCGCACCTGTAAAATTTCATGTAAATCCGATCTGTGTGAGCAGTGGTAGGGCTTGCTAAATATCCCGCGAGTTTTGTTGTTGTTGTTGCTGTTGTTGTTGTTTTTAATATGATATATATAATTATAATATACAATATGGAAGCACAAAACACAGTGTGGCAAAAAGCAGAAATTTTACCGTACTCATGGAAATGTCTGCACATGAGCAAATCCAAACATTTCATATAAACGCAATGGCCCCCTGTTTTCTCTACTGGTGGATTGCACCTTATGTCAACTCTATACGACTGAGCATCACCAAATCACGCGATTTGGAAATATCCTTGAATTTCACGATTTTTGGAACCTTTACAGGCGTTTACACATCTCAAGAACGTTTATTATTAACATTCCATACACATTTGCAATGGACAGTTGCTAATTCTCTTTCGAGTTCTATAGAAACAGAGAGTTTAGACTAACGAGAGTTTAAAATTTTTCCTAAATTATTTGATGGCTGAGTGGGTGCCAAACACAAAGAACCCTTATGTTTGATGACGTGGACAAATTAGACAGACTGAGCTGTGACGTGATCATTTGTGAGTGTCTGCCTTTGCTCGGTATGCTGTGAAACAATCAAATGCCTTGTGTGACACATGCTACGTCATTATCTAATGTCTGTCAGCTCTTCAAAATTATTTCTAGACCTATCTGTACACGGATATGTGTCTCACTTTGCATGTATAACTTGACACCAATTTTGGTTACAGCGATTGTCAGAGTGTCTGATCGGATGATTTGATTAAAAATACACATAACACAATAAATCACGTCTTTTATAAAACGAAAACTTTTAAAGTGTACACTAACCTGCTTATACTGGCGTCAACATGACCGTTGTGAAGTTGTAGCTTGGATATTCTGCTGCCAGCTGAACGTTGTATGTGTAGAGATTTTGTTTATGTAAGATCCCTGCACTAGACATTGACACCTCAAACGGAACTCTGTAGGCTGTAGAGACCTCTTTTGTGATCTAACTAGCTGAGTTCCCGGCCCTGCCCGGGATAAATCGATTTATTAGTTTCAGTATATTATTATGGTGATTATTATGGACCTGCTTCATTTTGCCTGCTCCATTAGCTTCATTTTATTTTTGTTTGTTTGTTTGTTTTTAGATACGTTTCACTGCTCTCCGTTTGCGCGTTGACGTCCTGCGCGTCCCGCCAGCATCCGTCAAATGGCTATGTTCTGCGCACGGGTTAGTTTGTTTGCACATGGCAGGAAGTGATAACGTCATGCGTTAATGGAAATGAAATATCAAAATATTTTCCTTGGCATATTGAAAACACAAACCTGTACTTTTGGCCCCGCAGCGTCAATCTCCCAATTCCAGACCCTTTCATTTTCGTAGTCTAGGCACGTTGAGAATACACATAGTTTCATAATTGATAGTCTAACTCAATCTCATCATTCAAACCAGCCATAAGCGGAAGTTGTTTTGTGAGTGTGATACAGACACCGGAACCAATCTCAATTACATTAATTTGCCGAAATAATAGACCAAACGCCAATGTGTCGCAACCTAGCAACTAATACAAACCATCTGCGAGTTATTCATTTTTTTTTTTTTCTGTGCCGGCGACACGACGACAGTCTATACTAAGCGCTGTATAAAATCTGACGGCCACCGAATCGGCATTAAGAGAGGAATAGCGAAAGGCGCGCTGCCATTGTCGTAAGGTTTCATTTTATTAGTATAGATTATACCACCATTCCAGCGACGTGTCTTCTTCCGGATTGGGAAATGGCGGACTTAGACGGGTCGTGCTATAAATAATGACTTGTGCAACGGCGCATTCGTCACTGGTTAGTTGGTTTGCTTCTGTGTGTGTGGGTGTGTGTGTGTGTATGTATGTGTGTGTGGGTGGACGGGGAGGGGGTTAAAAAAAGGCCTATTGTACTATTTTAATGAAGAAATGCGTTGGAAAAAAAAAAAAAGGTTATTACAAAGACCAAACTGGTAGAGAATGCCATGGCATGAAAGTGGACAAAGAAAAAGTATACTGTTTTTCTAGAAAAGCCTTAAATTTGTTTTTCTTTCACTTTATGTAGGGTTTAAGGAAACTGATGTTTTTAGTCATTTTTACAGAATTGAATCAAGTGTTTTTCCGGTACGTCATACATTAGTCACTGTTCATTGCCACCTTTCTATTTTCAACTTTTTCTCTAAGCAGAGGTCATATAATTATGGTGCCATTAGCACTTTGAGAACCGGAAGATGCCGGTCTCAGGGGCCTTTGGTCGATGTGAACTCAAACCTTTCTCGCGTGAAAGTAGATTTCTCACAGTAACAGTACAACTTTCTCAGTCTCAGTGCTCTAAATTGCATTTCTCTCCCAAAGAGACAATAACCAGACAGAATTTGATGCTGGCTTAGTTACTATTCAATACCTCAGTCAGTGTCATAGACGAACATTATCCTAACCAAACACAGTACAAAACAGAACGACTTTTGACAGTAACTATTCAATACCTCAGTGCCATAGACGAACATTATCCTAACAAAACACAGTACAAAACAGAACGGCTTCTGACAGTAACTATTCAGTACGTCAGTGTCACAGGAGACCAGGATCGTAACCAACACACTACAGGGAGAACGGCTTTTGACAGTAACTATTCAGTACATCAGTGTCACAGGAGACCAAGATCGTAACCAACACACTCCAGGGAGGACGGCTTTTGACAGTAACTATTCAGTACATCAGTGTCACAGGAGACCAGGATCGTAACCAACACACTACAGGGAGAACGGCTTTTGACAGTAACTATTCAGTACATCAGTGTCACAGGAGACCATGATCGTAAACAGCACACTACAGAGAGAACGGCTTTTGACAGTAACTATTCAGTACATCAGTGTCACAGGAGACCAGTGGCCGTATGCATAATCAATGCGTAAACTAAAGTAAATAGGTTGACTGGTGTTAACGCAAGAAATGAATACAATTTCTCGTGTTAACACCAGTCAACGTGTTTACTTTAGTTCACGCATGATTATGCATACGGCCACAGGATCGTAACCAACACACCACAGGGAGAACGGCTTTTGACAGTAACTATTCAGTACATCAGTGTCACAGGAGACCAGGATCGTAACCAACACACTACAGGGAGAAAGGCTTTTGACAGTAACTATTCAGTACATCAGTGTCACAGGAGAACACGGTCATAGCCAAACCATAATTACAAAACAGACGGGCTTTTAACAAAGTCAGTTAGTGATATTTTTGTTTGTTTGTTTGTGTTAATTAATTAAAATAATAACATTTAACAACATTTTACCTCATGGTGTCAAATGCAATGCTAAGCACTTTACTGTTTATAGTCATTCGTAAACTCATATTCATTTGACCAGTACAAAGAGCATATTAAACATGGGACAGTAGTAAAAAACAACTGTAGTTGTATATTTCATCAATTGAAAAAGTGCGTTTTCAGCCGTTTCTTAAACCTTTCATTGTTTCACTGTTTCTAGTCTGTTCGCTGCAGAATATAATAATTTGATTGTTAATTTGAATAAAATAAAGCATTCATGTTGTTTTTTTTCTTTGCCATTCTTCTTTCTGAAGTTAATTTTGACAATAAGTATGTTATCAAAAAAAAACAACACAACTAAACACGCAGTGTGGTCTTTGGCATTGTTTCCCAATCCAAAACAGCTTGAATAATATATATATCAAAGTGACAAGTTCAGTTTTCGCCAGTGTCTAAAAAAGAAAAATATATGCAAATCTGCTAAAAGAAATCTTGTACTTGATTAGAGAAATGGAACTAGCTCGACCTTAATTTTTTTGTGTTTGTTTTAAGAGCTTTCTGTAAATTGTTATTTTTGGAGTCATTTCTAAACATATTTTCAATTTAATTCGTTTGAAAGGATCAAGATGGTGGTTTTTTTTCACTTTCTTGAAGCCGATGTTTACGGTGTCTCTGTTTACAGCGAGGTGACTGGCTTCAAAACACAAGTCCAATTTTCTTCATTGTATAAAGTAATCAAGACCAACGTCAACTGTTATGCAAATCCGCTACAATCCTGTACTTAATCAGGGAAATAAAGTAAGTTGGATCGGTGCACTGGACCTCCGGTCTGATTGTTCCTACTTTGAAATCTTTCTTCCATTTATTTCTGGTGCCTTGGCCATGTGTAATTGCACATTTTTTGCGTTTGACTTCCATGTCTATTGCAGTCATCAGTGTTTGGCCTTGGTTTTCAACTTGGAGGGGGTGGTGGGGGGAGGGGGGGTGTTGACTTTGATTTCCAGGGGGAGGGCGATAATGAAAAAAATGGCTACAAGGGGGCGAAAGCAGTAAATTGGGGGAGGGGGGATGGAGACATGGATGAAGGAAGATTTGGGGGCACATACAAGGCAGTCACGGACTAGTTGAACAACATAATCATGTAGATTGGTTTATGAACAGAAACGGCCTACTTTATTTTTTTAAACTGCACTTGATAAAGAATGCCTTTTGTTAAAAGGACTATCAACAAGCTTAGTGTAATAAATATTATAATGATAATAATAATTGGCTCTTTTTGTCTTGGCAGACGGTCAGCAGCTAAATAGTTTTGTGCTGCATGCCTGGGCTGTGGGTATGGAGAAAGTGCCTAGCCCATGGTGCACTTTCCCCCTCTCGACAGTGTTGATTTGATCCATTGGAATGACATGGTCGATACGCGCGGAATCAACAGTGTTGCAGGAGGTGCTTTCATCCGTGTAGACTGCCTTTAAGGGTTCTCCCTATTTTTGATAATTAATAATGAATTATATACATTTTTTTTTTGCTGGAGATATGATATAGCTGAACTTATTATTATGAATCTATTAATTTTTAGTTTCAATTTTGCCCGGGCAGCGGCCTGTACGGCCTACTCTTTACGATATTTTACACAAAAATATGAGACGAAAAGAGCCAATTATTATTATCATTATAATATTTATTACACTAAGCTTGTTGATAGTCCTTTTAACAAAAGGCATTCTTTATCAAGTGCAGTTAAAAAAAATAAAATAGGCCGTTTCTGTTCATAAACCCATCTACATGATTATGTTGTTCAACTAGTCCGTGACTGCCTTGTATGTGCCCCCAAATCTTCCTTCATTCATGTCTCCACCCCCCCCCATTTATTGCTTTCGCCCCCTTGTAGCCATTTTCTTCATTATCGCCCTCCCCCTGGAAATCAAAGTCAACACGCCCCTCCCCCCCCCCCCCCCCACTCCAAGTTGAAAACCAAGGCCAAACACTGATGACTACAATAGACATGGAAGTCAAACGCAAAAAATGTGCAATTACACATGGCCAAGGCACCAGAAATAAATGGAAGCAAGATTTCAAAGTAGGAACCATCAGACCGGAGGTCCAGTGCACCGATCCAACTTACTTTATTTCCCTGATTAAGTACAGGATTGTAGCGGATTTGCATAAAAGTTGACGTTGATCTTGATTACTTTATACAATGAAGAAAATTGGGCTTGTGTTTTGAAACCAGTCACCTCGCTGTAAACAGAGACAGGGTAAGCATCGGCTTCAAGAAAGTAAAAAAAAAACCACCATCTTGATCCTTTCAAACGAATTAAATTGAAAATATGTTTAGAAATGACTCCAAAAATAACAATTTACAGAAAGCTCTTAAAACAAACACAAAAAAATAAAGGTCGAGCTAGTTCCATTTCTCTAATCAAGTACAAGATTTCTTTTAGCAGATTTGCATACATTTTTCTTTTTTAGACACTGGCGAAAACTGAACTTGTCACTTTGATGTATATATATATTAAAGCTGTCTTGGATTGGGAAACAATGCCAAAGATCACACTGCGTGTTTAGTTGGTTTTTTTTTGATAACATACTTATTGTCAAAATTAACTTCAGAAAGAAGAATGGCAAAGAAAAAAAACAACATGAATGCTTTATTTTATTCAAATTAACAATCAAATTATTATATTCTGCAGCGAACAGACTAGAAACAGTGAAACAATGAAAAGTTTAAGAAACGGCTGAAAACGCACCTTTTCAATTGATGAAATATACAACTACAGTTGTTTTTTACTACTGTCCCATGTTTAATATGCTCTTTGTACTGGTCAAATGAATATGAGTTTAAGAATGACTATAAACACTAAAGTGCTTAGCATTGCATTTGACATCATGAAGCATTATATAAAATGTTATTAAATGTTATTATTTTAATTAATTAACACAAACAAACAAACCAAAATATCACTAACTGACTTTGTTAAAAGCCCGTCTGTTTTGTAATTATGTTTGGCTATGACCGTGTTCTCCTGTGACACTGATGTACTGAATAGTTACTGTCAAAAGCCGTTCTCCCTGTATTGTGTTGGTTACGATCCTGGTCTCCTGTGACACTGATGTACTGAATAGTTACTGTCAAAAGCCGTTCTCCCTGTAGTGTGTTGGTTACGATCCTGGTCTCCTGTGACACTGATGTACTGAATATTTACTGTCCAAAGCCGTTCTCCCTGTAGTGTGTTGGTTACGATCCTGGTCTCCTGTGACACTGATGTACTGAATAGTTACTGTCAAAAGCCGTTCTCCCTGTAGTGTGTTGTTACGATCCTGGTCTCCTGTGACACTGATGTACTGAATTGTTACTGTCAAAAGCCGTTCTCCCTGTAGTGTGTTGGTTACGATCCTGGTCTCCTGTGACACTGATGTACTGAATAGTTACTGTCAAAGCCGTTCTCCCTGTAGTGTGTTGGTTACGATCCTGGTCTCCTATGACACTGATGTTCTGAATAGTTACTGTCAAAAGTCGTTCTGTTTTGTACTGTGTTTGGTTAGGATAATGTTCGTCTATGACACTGAGGTATTGAATAGTAACTAAGCCAGCATCAAATTCTGTGTGGTTATTGTCTCTTTGAGCGAGAATTGCAATTTAGAGCAATGAGAATGAGAGAGTTATACTGTTACTGTGAGAAATCTACTTTCAAACGAGAAAGGTTTGTGTTCACATCGGCCAAAGGCCCCTGAGACCCGCATCTTCCGGTTCTCAAAGTGCTAATGGCACCATAATTATATTGACCTCTGCTTAGAGAAAAAGTTGAAAATAGAACGGTGGCAATGAACAGTGCCTAATGTATGACGTACCGGAAAAACACTTGATTCAATTCTGTAAAAATGACTGTAAAAACATCAGTTTTCCTTAATCCCTACATAAAGTGAAAGAAAAACAAATTTAAGGCTTTTCTAGAAAAACAGTATACATTTTCTTTGTCCACTCACTGCACTCTCATGCCGTGGCATTCCCTACCAGTTTGGTCTTTTGTAATAACCTTTTTTTTTATTTTTTCGAACGCATTTTTCCATGAAAGTAGTACAATAGGCCTTTTTTTAACCCCCCACCCCCCTCCCCAAATTTCACCCACACACATACATACACACGCACACACACACACACACCCACACACACAGAAGCAAACCCACAAACCAGTGATGATTGCGCCGTTGCACAAGTCATTATTTATAGCGCGACCCGTCTAAGTACGCCATTTCCCAATCTGGAAGAAGACACGTCGCTGGAATGGTGGTATAATTAGATCATAAAAGAGGTCTCTACAGCCTACGGAGTTCCGTTTGAGGTGTCAATGTCTAGTGCAGGGATCCTACATAAACAAAATCTCTACACATACAACGTTCAGCTGGCAGCGGGATACCCAAGCTATAACTTCACAACGGTCATGTTGACGCCAGTATAAGCAGGTTAGTGTACACTTTAAAAGTTTTCGTTTTATAAAAAACTGATTTATTGTGTAATGTGTATTTTTAATCAAATCATCCGATCAGACAATCTGACAATCGCTGTAACCAAAATTGGTGTCAAGTTATACATGCAAAGTGAGACTCATAGCCGTGAACAGATAGGTCTGGAAATAATTTTGAAGAGCTGACAGACATTAAATAATGACGTAGCATGTGTCACACAAGGCATTTGGTTGTTTCACAGCATACCGAGCAAAGGCAGACACTCACAAATGATCACGTCACAGTTCAGTCGGTCTAATTTGTCCACGTCATCAAACGTAAGGGTTCCTTGTGTTTTGCACCCATTTAGCCATCAAATAATTTAGGAAAAATTTTAAACTCTCGTTAGTCTAAACTCTCTGTTTCTATAGAACTCGAAAGAGAATTAGCAACTGTCCACTGCAAATGTGTATGGAATGTTAATGATAAACAATCTTGAGATGAATAAATGCCTGTAAAGGTTCCAAAAATCGTGAAATTCAAGAATATTTCCAAATCGCGTGATTTGGTGATGCTCAGTCGTATGGAGTTGACATAAGGTGCAATCCACCAGTAGAGAAAACAGAGGGCCATTGCGTTTATATGAAATGTTTGGATTTGCTCATGTGCAGACATTTCCATGAGTACGGTAAAATTTCTGCTTTTTGCCACACTGTGTTTTGTGCTTATATATTATATATTATAATTATATATATCATATTAAAAACAACAACAACCACAACAACAAAAAACTCGCGGGATTTTTAACAAGCCCTACCACTGCTCACACAGATCGGATTTACATAAAATTTCACAGGTGCGATCTTTTCTACCTGCAGAAGGCTCATTTTAACATTTGGAGCTCCTAATGGTGGGGATTTTTTTTTTCTTAGTTTTCATTGCCTCGCTGATTTCGCCTTCGATTTTCCTTTCCACAAACATACGAGCCCTACTATTTTCTGATTAGAGATTACAATTTTGCACCATAATTTCTTTTCTATTCAGTATAAAAACCATATTTTGTATACCCATTGTTAGAAAAAAAAAGAAGTGTATATTCAGGCCGAATACGGCCTGTACAATAATGTGCTGTGCTATTTGGGCCAAACGTATTTTAGGCAAGGGAGTGTCAATTGCCACCGCGGAATACGGTGTCCATTGTCTATTCAAGTGTGCATTGGAATTGTCGATGGACCTGGGGAGCATGAGGGTGTAGTCAGTTTGTATCAATGGGCGGTAGTCAGATTGACTAATCAGGCGAGAAGAGGCTGGGGTAGCCATTGGCGATCGACGTACCGATAATGGCTACCGGAAAATCAGGTGGTGACTGACGCTACTTTTAGGCACTATTGTACAGACACAAATTCTGTGTTTTCAAAAAAAAAAAAAAAAACCTGCCAGAACACTGAAAACTGCAAACTCACACTATCGGCCCAAATAACCCGGAACCAGGGTTTTGTGCTATTTAGGCCATATTCGGCCCAAATATACCGATCCAAAAAAAGAAAAAAGATTAAAAAAAAAAAAAAATCATAAAAATAGACGCTGTTCAATTTCCTTGACGATTCAGTAAATTACAAGCAGATCTAGCAGGTGAAGGATTACTTTAGAGAGAAAGCCATACCAATGACCAACATAAGTCATTTGTAACAGATGGAGCACCTATCAAAACTTCATAGACTTCATCAAAAGAGAGATGGCTGGCCTCCTCTACTCCCTTATTGAGAAAAAAAAAATTGAGCGACTTCTGTATACTATACATAGCTGATAGAGGTCTGCTGCTTGTCAAATAAATGACCTGACAGTTTTTGGAGCTGTTTGAATCAGTGCGGATTTTTTATATTTTATTTTAGCAACGGGAGTGGACATGCCAGCTTGGAGAGAAAATACAGAAGCTGCCTGCATGTTAAGGTTTTTTTACCAAGTTAAATGAAGTGTACGTACTTTAAGGGCAAACTATAATATATCATTTCGCCTTTCTCCGCCAAGCTGGAGTTGTGAAAAACTGGGATGAATAGTCCTCTTCACTCAACTTGGCCAAATCATTCACAGGCAATGTCAAGACCTGCGAGACATATAAGCCATTCTCAAAAGGTGGGTTGAACGAGGGTGCCCCAGAAGAAAAATCAATAACAAATAACAATTAAATGATACAATAAGGAACAGGAAAGTGTTATAAAGAAGGCTTATGTCCCAAAAACTTTGGTCAGAATCTATATGATGATGTCCAATCACAGAATCCTACATGATACAATATAAAACAAAAAAAGTCTTATATAAAAACAACAACAACAACAACTGATGTCCCAAGACTTTGGTCAGACCGAAAATCCTGCAGGATAAAATTTAATATGCAATAGAATTGTTGATTCAGGTATCAAAAGAAACAGGAAATCCCAAAGAAATAACACAAATAAAATGGTACAACCCCCCCCCCCCCCCACCCCACAGAGTACAGAGGAACGGTTACAGTAGTACATCGAAGCTAAAAACTGAACTAAATTTTTTACATTATTTTCTCACCACCGACAACCTAGAGATTAGATGTGTAGTCATTTTGCCGCATAACATCATATAATAAAATGCATTTGATTTGACTCTATGGAAAAGTAAAGACCCAACCCTTGAGAACTAGCGTGTTTTTTTTTTCTGTTTTCATTCATTTGGTGGGAAATATTTGATGTTTAAAAAGTCTGCCTTGCAGCTTGGTATGACGAGTTAGCATCATTCCAAAAGTGCAGATAATGGATTGGAAGCTGTTTCCTAAAATTCATAGCTGCCAATGATTGCAAAGTAGTGTATATCTGGGTAGATTTAGCAATTACTCTTTAAAAATTCTTTCGCTTGAAAAACGGATATGTCTGCATTATTTGCAAAGAGTGAAACTGGGCGTGCTCCGGTGTACCTTGTGCTGTTGGGTAGCGAAAGTTTACATTTCTGATGAATAATTGTTCAGGACGTATTAGCTAGAGTTTGAACAACGTTGTGTACACAAAGGATAGGGACTAATAGTTTAGATGTGCTACATGCCCCTCATTGTTTTGACAACGAATGGGTGACTGATAACGTCATGCGTGATTAGATCTGCGTGGATCATAACGTTATGCCTCATTAGACCTGCATTGGTCATGGCGTCTGGCAAGAACATAGGTTTAGATACACATTTCCCCACACCATTTACATCTGAGCAGGCTTTTGTACGAATTTTAATATTCACAAAGACAAAGGTTTCAACTAAGTGAGTGAAGATTTTAATCAAATAAAAGAAATAACAGACACTCATAAGATCTTCCATGACTGATTTTGTTGATGACGTAGAATTGGTTTGAGTCATTATGTCATGCAAGTTTGGTTTTATTTAGTTTTCTATTTTTTAATCTGCCCCTACTATGTAATTGCTCTGCGGCATCTTCTAAAGCATTACTTATAAGCCATGATATTGCTGCCCTTTACAGAGACGGTTATAATGGATTACACATCACCATAAAGTGCAAGTTTAGGTTTATTACAGTTATTTATGTGATTAAGAGGATTAATGGTGTGCTCCTGTTCTTAATTTTTCTGAGTTTTGAGAAAACTGGCCATGTTGAAAGTAACAGATCCAGTGCTTAACGTCTTGCTTCTCTTCCACACAAACTTGTAACTTTATTCCAGTTTTGTAGTGATAGGAATTTCTGTTCTGTTAAATTGTTTCAGATGATTAGTCAGTCACTGCGGTACTTTATGTACTTCGATGAGTTTTATACATATTTTACCTACATAAAAGCTCTCCATTTCCTGGAAAAAGTTACAAATTTTCAATGAATGTGACTGGGAGTAATGAGATTATTAATTAGTATTCTGCTCGACAATTTCAGGATAATGAGAGCAGGTAAATTGATAACTTGTTTTAATCATCTTCAGACAGTGATCAGCTTGATGCAATATGTTTTTCCATATCTTTATAATCTAAACGTATGCCTTGAAAGCAAGTCTGTTATTCTTGTTCTTAAAATTAGTATCAAGTGAAGTATTTGATGTTGCGTTAAGTTTTTAAGGTGAAGTGACATTTGTGTCATCATGTCATACAGGTATAACACATGCAATTTCTTAAGTCTGGTGTAGAATTTTCCCAATACAACACTCACTATTTATAGTTCTACTATAAACTCTGAGATTCCGGGAGCAGAAATTATCACAGATTTGAATTTTGCCTCCTTGTGAAATTAAAATCTTATGTCTAGCCCTGGCATGACACAATGACACTAATCAATGAAAACAATAAATGGTCTAGGGTTCCAGATGACGGTATTATTTGTGTTCATTCTCTAATCAAAAGTAATTTCATGGAGAAACAAAACTGTGTGACCCCCAAAATATAAAAAAAAAGATAAAAGTACCAATTCATTGTGTCATCACCGACATGCAAGGGGTGTGGGGCTTGGTTCTGTTAGGGGCTGAAGAGTGATCTGAAAGCTGTTTAACTATCTTCTAATACTTAAATTATGATCACTTACACCCCTAATGCCTGTTTGAGCCGCTGCAAGACAGAATTTGAGTTACTTTGTAATTTAGGTAAAATGTGACATTTTTAGACCCACCTTGTGAGAATGGCTCATATGTCTATGACCCTGAGTGGGTTAAGAACCCTAATGGTTACGATGCACTTATGGCGCCCAGGCATTTGCAAGATGAATTGCTAGATCTCCAGCATTGCATCGAGGGTCAAGTCATATTCAAACAAGAGGGCTACACTATACAAAGTTTTTTCCAGACAAAACAGCAGAACATGTATTCTTCCTTCTGGAAGGGCGTTCCATCTCCCTCTAGGGGCCTTTCCCCCCCCCCCCCCACGTTTTTCCATTTTGTATGGAAAGGATCGTATGCGGCCTAAAGACATCTCAAAAACTGAGAAACAGGCTTCAGATTTGTGAGAGGGACGATCTGCTTTTGCTTCTTGTAAACACCGATATTATGTAGCTGACCACAATGCACCAACCACAGGAAACTCACCGACATGTTAACAGCTCAGGTACATTGGCCTCATGAACAGCAACAGCCAATTGTTGATGCATCTGATAAAGGATAATAAATATTTTCTATTTTTTTGTTTATAATATTTGAATAATCAGCAAGTCAAGTAGCATTTTAAAAAAGCTGTGAAGACCCTAAGATAATAGGCTATTGATCTAGTCTATGACCCTCTGGTTACATGTTAGGGTGGGGAGGGGGGGGGGTGATAAAAGAAAATTTGGAGCTCAAGAGGGGGGGGGGATAAAAAAATTGGAGTTCAGGGGGGGGGGTTAAAAGAAAATTTAAGCTCAAGGAGGATTAAAAGAAAATTTGGAGCTCAAGAGGGGGTTAAAAGAAAATTTGAGCTCAAGAGGTTGTTAAAAGAAAATTTGAGCTCAGGAGGGGGTTAAAAGAAAATTTGAGCTCAAGAAGTTGTTAAAAGAAAATTTGAGCTCAAGAGGCGGGTTAAAAGAAAATTTGAGCTCAAGTGGGGATAAAAGAAAATTTGAGCTCAAGAGAGGGGTTAAAAGAAAATTTGAGCTCAAGGGGGGGGGGTTAAAATAAAATTTGGAGCGGGGGGGAGGGTTAAAAGAACATTTGGAGCTCAATGGGGGGGGGGGGTGGGCGGCGATAGAAGAAAATCTGATGCTCAAGGGGGTGATTGCCTGGAAAAGTTTGAGAACCACTGACCTAGACCAAACCATGGTGAGACGGCATGCCGCAGTGAATTAATTTTCGTTCATTCGTTACAGAACAGACCACGCCGCTTCCATCTCTTAATCGCTGATGTGCTTGACAGGAACAAGAAAGCTGAGGGGGAGGGGGAGGAGAGGAAAAGGGAAACGACTGCCATCAAATAAACGAGCATAAATCGTTGACACCGACCCGTCTCCCCTTTCACCGTGACAAAAGAAATGCAGTTGAAATGCAAAGACCACGAACATTTCATGTAATTACTTATTGAGAATAGGTGTCATTCACTGTTTCGGCGGTTTTCTTGATCCCAGGATCTGAACAAAACCAAAAACCTGAAATTGGCTATATTTTTTATATTTTCCTTGATTTTGAGCCATAGCCCAGTCGAACAGAAGAAAAGTGTTCCCATATGAATAGATACAAAAAAAATGTAAGAAAACCACTTTGTTCCCTATGGACTCAAAAACTACTGGACGTATTGAACTGAAATTTGGCACACACAATTATACGATACTGACCAGTGTTCCTATGTACATAGGCATAAAAAAGCTTATGGGATTCGTGAGTTATTCCAATAATGCGATAAGAATGGAACAGTAAATTTGCGAGAGCGTTTGATCCGAATTGTACGTTCGTTAACCTATGACCTCTTTCTTTGTTAATGGCTTTTCCACTTCCGGCCCCGGAATTCGATTCATAATCACAGTAGTGTCTGTGAGATCTAGATCTAGCATGCACTGATGCAGCATGCCCCCTAAAAAACGTACTATCGGTAGGCATACAAGTCTCAAATCGCTGTAGTTTTTTTTATTGGAAATTTATTGTTTCGCCATCATTCAGATCTATTTCGAGTCATGGTTCGCCATTTTAAGGTTTCGTTACCATTACCTGCGATGTGTTCACTATCAAACACACTAACCCGTGCGCAAATCATGCAGTTGTACGGGGTGCGCAGGGTGTCAACTCACAAAGGCAGAGCAGTAAGACTTATTTAAAAACAAACAAACAAAAATAAAATAAACAAATAGGAACAGGCCAGATGAAGCAGGTGCATAATAACCACCCAGAACTGAAACCAATATTCAAACCGATTTATCCCCGGCAGGGCCGGGGACCTCAGCTAGTATGAATAGAAAAATGTAACCTTAATTTGCCTTCTCCACTACTCTTTACACATTGCTGGACGAAGGTCAATTTTTTCACATCTGTGTATTCTGCTAGGAATTGTGCTGTATCAAAAAGACCCATGAGTCTGCTTGGAGGCCAAGCATCGTGATTAGTGAGACCTGGATCTAAATTTATAATATACAGCCTAGCTTGGTACAAGGAAACTTTGCAAGATTTGTCTTGCCCGGGTAGGCTAATAATTATCAACAGTAATGAAGGCTTTAATTCATGATAATCGCCACATTACTTAGTGTTATAATAATAATGAGAACTTTCTCCCCTGCTCGCTCTCTCTGTGCATGTAGTGTTAATTTGTCAGTCCCAGGGAGAGAGAGAGAGAGAGAGAGAAAGAGAGAGAGAGAGAGAGAGAGAGAGAGACAGAGACAGACAGAAAGAGAGACAGAGAGAGAGAGGGAGAGAGATAGAGAGAGACAGAGACAGAGAGAGAGACAGACAGAGAGAGAGAGAGAGAGAGAGAGAGAGAGAGAAAACAATTTTTTTTCCTAAAATACGTAATTTTCAGTGGTATCAGTTTCGCGAGCACTATACAGTTCAGAAAAAATGCTCTCATATCTACATTTCTTACTGAAACTATGACATGTTGTATACCAAATTGTTGGAAAATGAAAGGAGAATGCAAATAAAGTCAAGAGAAACATTTTCATTGTGTTTGTATTATATTGTGCACTGTGGACAAGAAACAAAAAACAAAAACTTCGTTCCAATCGAGCCAACGAGATGGCTTGTCGTAGTGAAAGGAAAATGTCCGAGCCACTCAGATGGCTTGTCGTAGCGAATGAGTTAAGGAGGAGTTTCTGATGTTGGTCTGGCCTTTCATGAGATCACACTGAAAAAAGGTAGAAAACCTCTAATTCTAGTGGGCAGGCTGGTTGAACAGGACAACAGAAAGGGTTTTCTATCAAAAGAGAGGCGTTAGCTGAGAAAGTCTCTGCAGATCTTGAATACGTGTCTATAACTGAATAAAACAAGTATTCAATAGCTGTTTTGTCCATTCGTTGATTGAGAGGGTTTTACGCTGAAGAAATATTGTTAGGACTTTGTATGAACACACGTTCACTCTTGTTTCACTTGGTGAAGTTTATGTTAAGATGTATTTTCTTTATGTGTTTATTGCTTTTATGCCGAGCCAGAGGCCATAAAACAGAGCGTGAGAAACCCTTTCAGAACAACTTTTGCTGTCTCTTCCTATTTAATAAACTGGTGCACATGAATGTATGCACATGTAAAGACACTATTGAAATAAATTATTCTGGGTTCAATCATTTAAAAAGTGATAGAAACTTGGAATAAATGTTGTCCATAAGGGATATTTTAAGAAAAAGGTGTTGGCCACGAACAATTTTCAAAATGGTGCCCAAAATTCAAAATGGCCGACACATACTGGAAATGGGCTACTCAACATACGTTGTAAATAAAATTAACTGTCTCAAATGCAATTTACATCTCAAAATATGTAATTGTGATATTGGAAAGAATGAATCTTCAATACAAAATGTTTTGGAGACAAACAAAACTTCAAAATGACTGCAAAATTAAAAATGGCTACCATTGTGAAAGTTTCTGAGTGTAGAAAAATGGAGTGGAAATTGACTATTTTATTATGCAGAAATATAGGACACTGTCTTTCTTTTATTATCTAATAAAGAAAAATAACTTTGCAATCGTTGAGGGTGTTTGAGAGCAGAAGCAAAAAAACGCGGAAAAAGCCTGAAGTAGCAGTGTGCACTTTTTTGCTGATCTTTTTCTTATTTGCGAAATTTGCCAGTTCGTCTTTTCAAACACAGCCATCCCCTTCATCCATCGGCATCAAGTGAAAACTATAAAGAACCTCAGAAAACAGACATTATCAACACACGTTCAAATAATGCCAAACACAAACTGATGGACAGATTATAGATGGCTCTGCATTTGTTCCTTGTCTCCATCCTATAGAAGATACGTTTCGAGAGTATTCAGAAATCCGTTATTCGAAAAAAAAAATTGATGTTCCTGCTTAGAGACTTCGGCGGGTTGATAAAAATGTTTGATCAATGTGAATCTGCGAGCCTGAAGGCCTATTCAGGGAACCCGAGAGGGGGCTGGAGTAGACGTAAAGTAAAAACTGGAAGGGCATCGAAGAGCTAGTCCACATTTATTTACAAAACAATGACAACGAATCAGAATTATTTCATCTGCTGGCTAACAGCATACATAATATACAAAATGGCGTTGTACAGCAAGAAATGAAAATAGTTTACAGCAAGCAGCCAGGCAGACTATCCCTTGTAAATATATGAAAAGTCCGATTAAAGAATATTCGTGCATCTGAAACTTGCAACTGGTGAGTATCTCTCTTAGATGAGTTGTCTTCCTGGACTGATGAGCCCCATCTACCCAAAGCACTGGTTTTCAGGCGCCAAGTTACCCGCCTTCGCCCCTTCTCCTATCAGTAGTAGCAGTTCCGCCGGGCTTATATCTAAGCCACACGAGCAGGCAAGGAGCTGGACTTAGTTGTCATAGGCTGTTGGAGGCGCTTGTCATGGAGGGCGCTATGTGCGTTTCTAAAGCGATCCTGTCGCTGGATTTCATCATTAGACATTGTCAAGCTTTATCTGATGTGTTATAGCAAAATTGTCGACAAAATTTCATACCATGTACAGAAAGAAAGAAAAGAAGGGGCGAATTTGCTTGGGGGAAAAGGAAACCGCCACCT
>OZ007580.1:46766062-46954042 GCA_963931925.1 Onchidella celtica
TCGATTTAGCTCATTGAAATGCAAGATGGTGGTGTCTTCACCGCAACAAAAGTGCTTCTTTGATTTTTGTCACGTGACATCTGCATATTAAACCAACTGATTTCAGTGGTTTTGGTTAAAAATCAACTGTGGTTAAGAATGACAAAAGTCACCTGCAGGTGCTGCCACCTTGATTTTTTTGTTTGCTTTGTTTTGGTAACACGTAATGGCATGATCGGCATTCCTGATAGCACATAACCATTTCCTAAAGCTAGAAGAGTATAGCTGACCGAACTGGCAAAGAGATTAACACACTTTTTGACAGTTGATAACTTCTAACAGCTACCGATCTGAGACTGTTATCACATAGTATTCTGTCTTCTACTGACAAAGATATATCAATTAGTACCGGTATCAATTTGCCCCTGAGAGTGAGTCTCTGAAGGTATGCCAGCAGATACACTAACTGTGATTGGTGAAAATTTAATTGGTCGCGCGTTTCTGGTCCGAAAACACGTTCCCATAGCGAACGTTCGTTATGAGCACCTGTCAGTCGCAATGAATGGGAAGATGGAAACGAATTTGTAGTAAAGCAAAAGGGACGAATTCGATGTGTCTGTATTGTTTTTCCTTCTAGTGTTAGACTTTGCACCAGGATTACGGGAAACCATAAAATATTAGATACAGATCGCACATTTAGAAACTACGTTTGGCCTCTGCAATCATCTCTGAACAGAGAGTTGATCGTGTAATGGTTCACTTTCATTTTTTTCCATCCAGCAGCTATCTGAGCTTGAGCCCCTCGGCATGTTGATATGGCAGAGGATTTGCAGGTTTTTAGCAGTTGTGTGCTGCCTGTACAGGGCGTATCCCTGACAGCTTGTGGAGTGGGAAGACACAGCAGGGCATGTTTAAAACGCAATGTGAGGCCATTTCATTTTGACAGTTTAAAAAAATGGCTGACTAGAGGGTCTCTGGTGGTTCAAATTCAAGACAAGGCAAAAAAAAAAAAAGAAGAAAGCGTCCTGAGAGTTGTTACAGCTTTACCTAAACCAGCAGCACTTTGTGTTTGCAGTGAAGGTCTAGTTGTCAGAAGATTTTAACATTTCACACGAATTAATGGCATCAAACACGCAGTTTCAGTGGAACTAGATCTAATTATAATCTAGTCAACTTTTTTATCAAACTGTTCATTATATAACAACGTTTCGGACCTCGTAAACTTTGACACTTCAGGAAAAACACGTAAACTAAAACAGGCTCTGTCTCATTTCGTCTTCAGCGTGAATATTTCTGCAAAAACCATATTATTATTCGTTCTAGAACCATTTATTATCTTAGTGATAATTTAATTGTAATGTCTTTCCCATATTATAAATCTTTTCATGCTCTTCTGGCATTACATCAAATCAGACTGGACGTCACCTGGCATGATTGATTTCAATGTTCGGAACTGCGATGGTATCAAAAGTTACTCTCGGTCGGCCCTTGGTATGGGAAGTTAATTTGATTTACCATACATTTTTCGGTATTCTTAATAAGGCCTATCGCTGCTCATACAGCTCGGATTGGCGTGAATTTTTTGCAGGGGCTGCCCTTTCGACCTGCATAAGGTTCTTTTTCAGATTTGGAGGCTTGAAATTGTGGGGAAGATTTTTTTAGTTTATTTTGAGTGGCTAATTTGGTCTCCAGATCCTTTCTTTTCTAGCGGCCCATGACATTATCACTTCCTGCGATATGTTCACTATTTAAATTCACCGCCCAGTGCGCAGATATGTACTGCGACTGAATGAATGCTGACGGGATGCGTTCACGCACAAAGGTAACTCAGTAAGATTTATCTAAAGGAAGAGCATATCCGAATAACATGTTATACGGATATGGACAGTGCATATCCGTACAACGCACACAATTCGGTGACGTAGAACACACACCGGAATACTATATTACTGACCTTGTTAATTTGCATAGTTTTTAAAAATATGAATCGGCTTAGTAGCAAAACAACCCGACTTCTGCTCGGAGATCGCGTGATCTGCGCTAATAATATACTTGAGTGTAAGTCGATCACCAATAGCTACCTAAACCCCTTTTCGCCTGATTAGTCAATCTGACTACCGCCCATTGATACAAACTGACTAGACCCTCACGCCCCCAGGTTCCTCTGACTATTCCACGTGTTGTCACTTTAAATTCGTGAACACCATACCAAGTTTTGTTTCAGCAAACCTTCACCAGTCGGTGTTTGTGGTAAACATGTTGTACGGATATGCACTGCTCATATCCATACAACATGTTGTACAGATACACACTTCTTTATCCAAAGCAAACAAACCAACAAGCAACTACAACAAAATAAACCTAAAAGAGAGGACAAGATCAGGCAGATCCATTACAATCACCCAGAACTGAAACTGATACACAGATTTGTCCCGGGCAGGACCGGGGAACACAGCTAATATATATATTATATCAAAATGGAGACCGATTGGCGATACTGGTCAAATACATGACAAAAATACGGCCGTTGCCGATAGTGATGATGTTGTTGTTTTTTAATATGGACACCAAAGCAAAATCGATCCTACCGAAAATATGTAAAGAATAATTAATTAGAATTGTAATTGTATATTTTAAAGCCATACTATAATGTTTGTTACTAAATTCATTCATTATTTATTTTCAGATACTATTTCAGACATTTTCATGAGTTATTAATCACAGCAGATGATATAATGAACCACCATTGATCGCCCAAGGCAATATAATAATATGTATTCATATTAAAAACTTTTTGATTTCAACTTTTAATTTTTCTCCCACAGATGTACAGAGACATAATTATTTCGGGGTGCAATGATGCAAACTCGAGGGAGGAAAGCTTTAACACTTGTACTCGTGTTATTCCTTCCAACCATATTCATCTCCTTGTATTATGGCTACACCGAGAAATTCGATACTACACCCAAATACCGTGCTGAGACCAGTTCACACGGGACACAAAAGCCTCCAGACATACCCGTGGCCAAGACGAAGGCAAAACTCCCTTCCGGGCTCGTTACCAAAAAAACCCTACAACGTGACCTTGGCCTGAATTCTGATGTTCATCGTGCCCAAGTCTCTACCCGTGGTCAGGACCAAGCTATCGTTATTAACCGAGACACGAGTAGTCCAGTCCAAAATTTCACGAACATTCCAGACAACCACCCAGATCATAACGTGAAACTTAAAAAAAATTCTACCTCCGATATTGGAAATCGTCAAGGCTCAGGTGTGCTTGAGAAACCGCACGTTCAATTAAAAATTGCAAAAAAATTGTCCCCCCTGGCGTCTCTAACCAAGCGTTTTCTAAGCGCCGACCCGCCTCTGAATAGTGAGCAGTTCAATCATATATATCTGAGGGGCGCCGGGTTAGAAGAGGTAACCGTGGGAGGTGGTGTAAAAACTTGGAAGGAAAATGGAATTGTGTACATGACACCGAAACACATGAACCAAACATCCGATCCGCGGAGCCCGTTCTTGCCTGATTTTTACCCTTACATCCCCTACAATCATACACTATTCTTTGAGGGAAAGTCTCAAGATCAGAAACCCCCGTCTGAGAAAAAGATCATCCTTGGACGATTGGCAGGCATGAATACAGAGGACATACCCATCCCATTGAAAGCGTGTCCAGAATTCCCTTGTGTAATGACAACGAACTTGAAATACCAAGAAAATGCCTCGGCCCGTATATTTAATGGTAAGTCAACTTTCGTATTATGCAGACTATTCGAAAATGATCTCTACATCTTTGATGATACATACATAATGATAAGACGTGGAGTAGAGTTGCTAAGAAACGTAACTTATCGATCAGTAATTGAATCGGATCTTAGCCATGTTGTATCATTAATAGACTATTTCTAGGAGGCGTAGTATTAAATACAAAGTACAATGTATTTGAGTTATCTCATTGTTTACTTAAACAATACTTCAACAGTTAACACAACCCCGTATTTTCGCTGTTCGGCTTTGTCATCACGTTACAGTTCCGCCCCGAATAACAGCTTTCATATCAACCTCTTTGGTCATGAAAAACTATTTTAAAGACACGTTAAGGCAATACTGGGGTATCACAATCAACCAAAACTTCCGGCTCAGCCGAAATCATCCATGGCCAGTAAAAAGTGCTGAATTTCACAGAGCATTTAAGAACACATTCGTGGTATGCGCACACCTTAGGCATCATTACAAAAACTTAATCATTTTCATAACTCAGCAACAATGAAGTGACCTGATATGGAACCTTCGTCAAATATGGCATACGTCTAGCTAGAGTGTCTTGTTGAGCTGAACTGCGGAGACAAAATAATTATGTATACATGAGAAATGGTTTTAATGGAAAGATCTTTACTAATCGGTAAAACTGGTCCTGCTGATAGTGTGAGATTTTCATAAACACGTAATTCTGCAGCTCATAATGTCGTTGTCGCGGATCGGGATTTTGGGGAATATAGATCAAGAGGTCCGCTTCCCAATCACACGAGCACAAAAAAAAAACAATTAAACAACTTTCACTCTAAAAACTAAATAAATCAATTTGAGTAACAGACTGCAAAGTTTATATATCTAACAAATTTAAAGATAAAATATACAATAGATAACGAATACAATGGCAACTGAAAATGCTCAGCTAAGCTGAGGAGCAACTATGAAGTACTTAAGGCAATGTAATATGAAGTTATCTAAGTCACAATAAATTTACATTCAAAAGAATCCGCGCCCGAGGGAGACGGATCCCGTAAGGTTTAAAGTTCTATCTCTCTTCATACTAAAACATATTTATATAGCGTCTCTGCCAGGCGCGCTCTGGTGTAGTTCACACGTGGTCGCGGGAAATGCATGTGATGTGGCAGTACTGGTCAACAGTCTACATGTGTAGGTGGCTGTAAATTCAGCATGGAATTAAAATCTTTAGCTCACCATTCGGCCCTCACAATGTGAGGGCTGTTGATATTAGCGCTGTGGGTTTAATGCTCAAACAAGTAGGCTTGGGCTCAGGAGCGTAGATTTCTGACAATGCTCCATCACTGTACATATCAGCTCAATCGCTGCGTCTCTATGACTTCTCATCTGGCTGAGAGCTCGCCGTCCACCTCGTAAATGGATTGTCTACATGTGGCCCAGAACTAAGTTCTGTATGGCCTTAAATACTGGACTGCATCTGCAGCTTACCGTCTAATTCCTGGATTGTGATTGGTGCAACCATTTCTAGCTCAGCTGCCGAACTGAGTTATTTTAAGTAACAGCCCTACACAACGACCTTGGGTCGACATCAAAGGTCGAATCACTCAAGACAATAAAATGTAATTTTATAGCAATAAATTCTTAACATGTTCAAAACCCCGAGCTTTTACTCTGGATCACGGATTTTCTGTACGTCAACAGACGTCTCAATAACATTTAATTCCTACTCACCGCTTCCCTCTCTACTAAACCTAGTTCAAAACACGAGATATAACAAGTGCTCAGTCATGCACACCTACGCTGTCCGTCTATCCTTCCCCACACCTTCTGTCTATTTATTATAAAAAAAACTGTTCAAAACAAATTGTTTACGAGACCAAGTTATGCTGGCTCGCACAATAATTACGTTTGTAAAAATTACTCACTGCTCTCTCACAAAAATTTACTTAGTGGAAACATTTATGAATCAAATCTGTTCTTCACACATCCCCCACCCCAGTGAAAACTTAGGGTTTGAACGACATAACTGTCTACTAACGTTGCTATGTAATAGTACTTTGGAAAGGGCTATATAGTAAAAAAATATATCGTTACTGAAAGTCAAAAAAAAAAAAATTCTAAGAACGTGCATTATCGATGGACAATAGCATATGTATATTCATATGCGACGTTCTGTGATAATATATAATTATTGTAGCACTTAAGAATTAAAGTGATAAACTTCTCTCACACAGACATACTGTAAAGACTGAAATATTGAACAACTAGCTCATCGCTTCACTGAGCGTAATTAATACATTCATAGCACATGAACGAACAATAGTTAATTAAAGTAATGGTATCCTGGCAGCAGTAGGTCTGGTCGCTCGGTTTGCCATTTTCTCATCTCATTGACCCGCAGACAAAGGCGTCAAGGTTGTCTGAAACTCAGGTCATGGTCAGGATGGACGCTAGTGGAAAAAGGAATCACATGGAAATTTTGAGAAAGAATGTCCATAATTGGTAGGACAATATAATGTGAAACCATCCACGGTCTCCGAAAAAGGTGAAAAATGCTCAACCTCAATGTTTAACAGTCTCTATATAAAATAGCAACATATTCTGGTTTATCAATTACAAATTTCGCCATAGTTAAGCTGAAATAAACGTCGACAAGATAATTAGTCTGACGTACTCTTTCAAAATCTGCGTAGCGCTCGTCTTGATTTAAGAATTATATAGCGCTTCTCGCATTCAACAATAATCTAAATCTCAATTAAATAACATTACACTTTAATCTATATCTAATTATATCCAATCCGGGATAGATGAGGTGCCACCAGGCGATAGCAGTTAATTATTATTTAATGCGCCGTTTCCGTACGCAAGCCATGCACACGTCAAATGTCACAGACATCTCGGTATATAGTCAAATCGGTTCAATTCAATATCTATATCGGGTATGTTCTTAGATAACTCATCCACTGACCGCATGGAGAGTTACAATCATAATCATTATTCTTACTTGTCATATCTAGTATTACGTTAGATGGTTCACGAAACGCGGAAAAACCATAGTCATAATCGGTTGTATAAAAAACACATCTCCACTCTTCTTCACAACTTCTTAAAACGCGACCACGCAGTGTCCTCTGTTACCAATGCAAAATATCTCAAAACGCGAATACTCCCTTCCTTACATAACTAGTCGGTCTTACACTGCCCGTCGGTCTTACACTGCCTGCGGCCTTACACTGCCCAGAGGTCTTACACTGCATCTCGGCGTCTTACACTGCCTGTGGCCTTACACTGCCCAGAGGCCTTACACTGCCCTGTGGGGCTTACAATGCCTGTAAGAAGGTTCAACAATAACACGCGAATACGGGATTACGCAGTGTACTACGTTAGCACTGCCAACATCTCTCAAATAATCGAAAAATACCAATATCATCCATCCCATGAGGCAATCTCATTATTGCTTTCCTCGGGTCGACGTCATGCGGAGACGACTAAAAAAAAGTATACTCAATATATATAATTCACATAGCTCTTATATCGACATCACCTCGATACTGATACAGACTCTTCCCATGAGACAAATTCATTGCTCTTCGGGCGGCGGCCCCAGCCGACAATAAAATCAATACTCACTACTCATCACTACACAAAAAAAATCACCTCCCTAAACAGTCTAATACTGCCCTCTCGGGAGCTCGTCAATATAAAGACGAGATCGGTTATACATAACGCTTAATAAGCTCCATAGAACTGGCAGTGTGCTAACTGCACGGGTTCCAACAATTCAATAAAATCGTTACTCTCAATAACCAGATCAAATTACTCAATCAATGTGTCAATGTAGACACATGAGTTACTTAGGTAAAATAAGAAACAAAGGAATGTACCAACACCATAATGATAAAGGTGTAATAAAAAAAAACAACAGGAAACTAGACGCCAGACTAACAAGAAAAGACGGACAATAACAAACTCTACAGTCTGAACATATTTACAGATAGGATTAAGAAGAGGACAAGAGAGACGTCTTCCTAAAACAACGAGGAAGATGGAAACGCTACAATCTAAACAAAGTGTACAGATCCCTATCAAAGTCCGTTCTCGCGAATGCGACTTCCCACAGTTTTAATAACCACTGGTGTTGCGAGACCGCACAATCTGTCGTCGAGACGGCAGAGTCTGCGACCAAGCCACCACTTTGGCAGGGGGGACCCGCAAACGTAAGAACGCCCTCGCCACCGCCCGTGAGTTCCTAAACACAGAGAAAAAGTAAAATCAGCCTGTAAAACAGAAGGAGGAACACTCAACTCCTTAACGCAGACAATATTAAGGATGGAATCACTTAACTCAAGGAACTGGTGGAGATTCCTTTAGCCTTTGCGTACACCACAGTCAGTACGTTTGTCTTTCTTCGTTCAGTTATGTTGAAGTCTCCTTGGCCTTGATCCTCGGGTCAATGGGAGAGCCGGAAATATGTGGAACAAATAATCAAAGAAAGCAGTATACAAAACTAAATACAATGAAGTAATTAAAGTAGCTCAACGTGCAGACCACGTGAGCACTGAAACTGAAAAGAACCAAAAGTTAATCAAAGAGAAAAACGATATTATAATCTAATCTAAATAAACTATAAATTAAACAATGTCTTGTAATGTCCCCTCCGGTGTCGCGGATCGGGATTTTGGGGAATATAGATCAAGAGGTCCGCTTCCCAATCACATGAGCACAAAAAAAAAACAATTAAACAACTTTCACTCTAAAAACTAAATAAATCAAAGTTTATATATCTAACAAATTTAAAGATAAAATATACAATAGATAACGAATACAATGGCAACTGAAAATGCTCAGCTAAGCTGAGGAGCAACTATGAAGTACTTAAGGCAATGTAATATGAAGTTATCTAAGTCACAATAAATTTACATTCAAAAGAATCCGCGCCCGAGGGCGACGGATCCTGTAAGGTTTAAAGTTCTATCTCTCTTCATACTAAAACATATTTATATAGTGTCTCTGCCAGGCGCGCTCTGGTGTAGTTCACACGTGGTCGCGGGAAATGCATGTGGTCTGGCAGTACTGGTCAACAGTCTACATGTGTAGGTGGCTGTAAATTCAGCATGGAATTAAAATCTTTAGCTCACCATTCGGCCCTCACAATGTGAGGGCTGTTGATATTAGCGCTGTGGGTTTAATGCTCAAACAAGTAGGCTTGGGCTCAGGAGCGTAGATTTCTGACAATGCTCCATCACTGTACATATCAGCTCAATCGCTGCGTCTCTATGACTTCTCATCTGGCTGAGAGCTCGCCGTCCACCTCGTAAATGGATTGTCTACATGTGGCCCAGAACTAAGTTCTGTATGGCCTTAAATACTGGACTGCATCTGCAGCTTACCGTCTAATTCCTGGATTGTGATTGCTGCAACCACTTCTAGCTCAGCTGCCGAACTGAGTTATTTTAAGTAACAGCCCTACACAACGACCTTGGGTCGACATCAAAGGTCGAATCACTCAAGACAATAAAATGTAATTTTATAGCAATAAATTCTTAACATGTTCAAAACCCCGAGCTTTTACTCTGGATCACGGATTTTCTGTACGTCAACAGACGTCTCAATAACATTTAATTCCTACTCACCCCTTCCCTCTCTACTAAACCTAGTTCAAAACACGAGATATAACAAGTGCTCAGTCATGCACACCTACGCTGTCCGTCTATCCTTCCCCACACCTTCTGTCTATCTATTATAAAAAAAACTGTTCAAAACAAATTGTTTACGAGAACAAGTTATGCTGGCTCGCACAATAATTACGTTTGTAAAAATTACTCACTGCTCTCTCACAAAAATTTACTCAGTGGAAACATTTATGAATCAAATCTGTTCTTGACAGTCGTGTGTGTAATGTGGAGACGTGAAATTCATAACATCCTTCCAAAAGTCTTTAGCCCAATATTGAATCATTTTGTCTTCATCAGAACACCCCCCTCCCCTCCCTTCCAGTAAAAATCTGATCTCAGGAAAACCGAAGACACAGGGTTAAAAAGAATATTTAGTGTTTGATGAATACTGGACACTCCTCTGTAAACCAATTGTTGTATTTCTACAAAGTTTGACATTTTTTGCACTATTCCAAATAATGTGTATATTTGGCAGACAATATTCAAATTCTATCGTATTTTCGTAGACTACAATCTACATGTTCCTCCTGAAATAAAGTGCTGAAATCGTGTTCCCAAAGGGGTAAACTATGGAATTTCAGGGGGATTGAGCAAGTCATTAAATAACGCCAAGACCATAATAAAATATTGTGAAGGTGCAGAGTTGTTTTTGTTCCTCTCATTCCTGATTGTGTTTAATGATTTCTAACGAAGGTCAACTCAGTCTCCATTCCTAAATTCCATTAGCGGTGAAACAGACCAAAGCTGGAGTAGGTGCCAGACTGGCGCTACTTAACTGCCCAGACAACCGCGGTGCCTGTTGTGTTAATGTGTTGCATTGCAGAATTTATAGGCGGCGCGTCACCAGTGTAGCGTTTACACCAGCCTTGTTCTGTGTTTCACCTCTTAGCCTGGATTGTCTCATCAGATCAGTGTTGCTGGATGTCATTTGAAATATATGTTATATAAGGTGGCGGGTTGTGTGTGTATGGGGGGGGGGGTGTTATAGCCACGAGATATGAACAAAGGGATAAATAGTTTTAAACGTTTCAAAAGTACTGGCCCGGGAAGCGTTTTTTTTTTTTTTTCGGGGGAGGGGGGGGGGCATATCTGTGGCTTTCATAACAATTTCAGAAAAATCCTGAGAACTTTTTTAATGGTAAAGAGTTCTTAGAACTGCTTATCAAAATGAGTTGATTTTCCCACTTTAATTTTTCGTCTCTCTCCCCCAGCTCAGGGCGTGAGAGGACCGCTCCCGAAACGACGACCAGACCAGATTTTCGTTTTCTACATCTACGAACCTTTGGTCCCGAAATGGACGTCAATATCATCGTATCACATAACAAAATTCGGATGGCGAGACGCCTTCAACTGGACAATGTCCTATCACGCGGACGCTGACCTCTTGATGCCCTACGGAATGGTGCGTCGGCGCCGCACACCGATTGTTAAAGACTATGCGTCCATCTTGGCCCAGAAAACCAAACTTGTGGCGTGGATGGTCAGTCACTGCTCAACTCAGGGTAAACGGGAAAAGTACGTCAAACAGCTGCAGAAATACATCCAAGTGGACGTCTATGGCGCGTGTGGCACTCTCCATTGTCACCGTAATAAGGATTTAAAGTGCTTTACCAACATCAGCCAAACCTATAAATTTTACCTTTCATTTGAAAGTGGCATTTGTGATAGTTACGTCACTGAAAAAGCGTTCAAATACCTCAAAACAGATGTGATACCAGTACTCAGAGGAGAAAAACACTTCTACATTCCCAGTGATATTGTTATCAATACACGGGACTTTGAATCTCCCAAGGCTTTGGCAGAATGGCTACACTATCTTGACCAACACGATGATCTCTATATTGACTTCCTAAGAAAGAAAGATCAGTATTTTGTTTCCTTTGACACGTATGTCCATTTAGCAGGAAGATCTTTGTGGAATAAATGTAACTGGGAAAATGTCCCGCTGTGTGAGATTTGTCAACGACTGTGGAATATTGACGACTACTCGGGATATTATGAAGACATAGATAAATGGTTTAAGGACAGACATTGTAAAAAGCCCACGGATCTGTCAGAAACAGCTTAGGACTGGATATTAGCAGCTGCTTTTTTATTTCTACTCTAGGACAGTGCTTCGATCTCTTTGTTGTCTGTCATGTTTTCCAAACCACCCCTAACCCCAAGACCGGGTTTAGACGAGTGGGGGGCGGGGGGGGGGGGGGTGGTGCCACGAGTACTTCAGGTTCTTTGGGCCCTCGAACATAAAAATTAAACTACACGGCAAATCACGAAAATGTGGACATCAAAGTCCATTTATTGCTCTTAATTGGAACAGACAAGTTGTACATGCAGAGAAAGGTTAAATGAGTTATACAATCATACAGTATACGTTACATGCTTCATGTCTTGCTGCAGGTATTTACTCCAAGTCACTTTCAATATACAGGTTCACTCTGGCCTAGTATTGGTAGTGGAAGTAGGAGTGATAGTTTTATAGCAAAACTAGCTGAGGTCCCCGGCCCTGCCGGGGATAAATCGGTTTGAATATTGGTTTCAGTTCTGGGTGGTTATTATGGAGCTGCTTCATCTGGCCTGTTCCTATTTGTTTATTTTATTTTTGTTTGTTTGTTTTTTAAATAAGTCTTACTGCTCTGCCTTTGTGAGTTGACACCCTGCGCATCCCGTACAACTGCATGATTTGCGCACGGGTTAGTGTGTTTGATAGTGAACATATCGCAGGTAATGATAACGAAACCTTAAAATGGCGAACCATGACTCGAAATAGATCTGAATGATGGCGAAACAATAAATTTCCAATAAAAAAAAATTACAGCGATTTGAGACTTGTATGCCTACCGATAGTACGTTTTTTAGGGGGCATGCTGCATCACTGCATGCTAGATCTAGCTCTCACAGACACTACTGTGATTATGAATCGAATTCCGGGGCCGGAAGTGGAAAAGCGATTAACAAAGAAAGAGGTCATAGGTTAACGAACGTACAATTCGGATCAAACGCTCTCGCAAATTTACTGTTCCATTCTTATCGCATTATTGGAATAACTCACGAATCCCATAAGCTTTTTTATGCCTATGTACATAGGAACACTGGTCAGTATCGTACAATTGTGTGTGCCAAATTTCAGTTCAATACGTCCAGTAGTTTTTGAGTCCATAGGGAACAAAGGGGTTTTCTTACATTTTTTTTGTATAGATTTATCATTTTTATCATTTAATTTATTCTTTGAACGGTCAACGAAAGAAACTAATTTTTTGAATTATTTTTTATTTTGACACCAGCTTAAAAGCCTTGCTCGGCAATTAGTTTTTGACACAGGCAAAATAATGAGGAATCCCTACATGCCCGTCACATAAAGTCAACTACCAAATGCTAGGGAAGAATTCAGCACTGTGGAAAAATAAAAAACTACTACTGCATGTAATAATAAAATACGGAGAAAAAGAAAGAGAGGAATTAAGTAAATAAATAAATAAATAAATAGTTGAAGTGCGCTCTTTTTTAACCATCGCTCTTTGGCGCAGGAGCTACTGTTGGACTTACTGGGGAACCCCGCCAACTTTTCACAAGTACCCGAGACCCCATCCATTGTCCCTGCACAAAACGTCGTGACAGGGCATGCTCTCTCTCTCTCTCTCTCTTCAAGTGATCATGGTTCCACACTCATTCCTCCTCTCGGATGCTCTCAAAAAGTCCATACTTACCGGGTTTATCCCTGTCGCCCATCTGTTTAAACTCTCTAAATATGTTATTCTTTGTCTACCTCTGCTTTTTTTGCCCTCTATTTTTTTCAGTTAAGACCAAGGTGTTCAAGACTTTTTGTGTTGATTCAGGTGTCCCATGAACTGCAGTTGTCTTCTCCTAACTGTTTTTATTAGTGATCGCTCCGTGTTGGTGTCTTTCATCACCATTTCATTCGATTTCCTTTCCTTCCATGAAATATTTAGGAGTCTTATTTAAAACACACATGCTATCCCAGGCATGATACCCCAGTGATTATTGGATAATTCTGAGTGTGGATTCCTTTAACAGTTGGAATGATCGATTCTTCACTGACACCAGATCAATGAAAGAAAGAAAACGAATGCCAAGGACGGAAAGGAAGAAAATATTGATCACCAAAGACATAACATAATAATAATAATAATAACACTTGAGAAAAGTAGGCGACGTTCCCGAAATAAAGATCAGCGGTGACCCCCACTGACCTCCACTGTAAACAGCAATGATAAAGGAAAGCATTAATCACTTTCGGTACACACAGAGCTGGTGCTACAAAAATCATTGACTACTAGAACAAAAAAAATTTTAAAAATAAAAACCGTTTCGTGGACAGAAGAAAAACAATAGCAATCCACGTCACGCCCAGAATTCAAAGACATCGGTAAATGCTCTAATCATAAACTGACTTGCTAATTTCAAAAATAATTGGGCGTCATCACTCTGGTTTCAAGTTGGACATTATTTAATCTGAGCCATCATGTACCCTGAGGTTGAGAATGAGAGTGTGACTTCACATTTTAAATTATATATGAACAATTTACTGACTGAAAAAATTTACACTAAATGATCCACTCCTTGGCATCTCATACACTGACCACGTCACAAATGAGGAAGTGCGCAGTAGAGTGAAACAACACATGAGTCATTATGAAGACTCGCTGTCTACTGTGAAACGAAGAAAACTGAAATGGTATGGCCACATAACAAGATCGTGTGGCCTATCCAAGACCATTCTTCAGGGAACTGTGCAGGGGAGGAGAAGAAGAGGAAGGCAAAGGAAGAGGTGGACCGACAACATTGCCGAGTGGACCGGGAAATCCTTCGCCCAAACTCAGGCGCTCGCAAACAACCGTGAAAAGTGGAGGCACCTGAGGAGGCTCCCTGTCATGCAGCGCCCCTACGATCCTGGTGGATTATGGGATCAGTGACAGTGATAGTGAGATCCACGTACATGGCATTTGGAGTACAAAAATTAAGAAAACGCGAGAAACAATATTGAATGAAACCACAATCATTCCATGCCATCGGAAAATGATTCCAGAGACGCAGTCAGTCTGTGCTTAAATAATTTTACTGATTTCACACGGCCTCCTCAGCCCTGCAGCTGCATTGTTACAGGGTTTTGAATCTGTGAGTTTGGTTTGATTTGTCATCTTCACTGATCGGTCGCTGCTCTTCTGTTCTAAATTTCTTTGAGCGTGCATGCTGACTTGTGCCATCTCGAGAGTTGAATTTTGGTGTTATCATTTGTGAGAATCGTGCTGAAGATTTTTTTTTACTCCCCCCCCCCCCCTTCTTCTCCCGAAACATTTCTGACTGTGAAAGCTGATTTCTTCTTGTTCCCGTTTAAACAGCAATCAGATGAATGATTTCAGTAAGCGGTGGCAGTAGGCAATTGCACAATTCTTGTCATTTTTGCCACTTAGACAGGCCATTCATCTGATTTTCCTCTTCCCGCTTCAAGGGTGAGTAGAGTGTGGAGTCTATGCCATCACCTTTATGCAAATTTAATTTGCGTTGCAGGAATTTTCATCCCGTAGAATGATAGCTGTTCGATTATTGTTTCTTGCGGTTTCTTAAATGTTGTACTCCAAAAGTTATGTAAATGGGTCATTTACTACATATTTCTTCTTTCCTGCACCACTCATAAAAACCGTGAAGTCATTATTCTCAGCCGCAGGGTACATGGATGGCTCAGAATAAATAATGTCAAGTTCCAAACCACAGCCATCACATCCAATTAATTTTGAAGGTAACAAATTATTTCCTTGACAAGATTAGAACCTGGCCTGATGTCTTCGGTTCGTGGGCGTAGCGTAGACTGCCATTTTATGTGCTCTTTCTATGCTCTTTCTATCCCACATTTTTGTTTGTATTTTAGGATTTTTATTCCACATTTCACCAGTTCAGCTCTGTTTATCTGACGCGATCGGCTATTATACCACGGAGGTCACTGCTGTAGTGGGCTTGATAAAAGGAGTACCATGGAGGTCACTGCTGTAGCAGGCTCCATAAAAGGAATACCATGGAGGTCACTGCTGTGGTGGGCTTGATAAAAGGAATACCATGGAAGTCACTGCTGTAGTGGGCTTGATAAAAGGAATACCATGGAAGTCACTGCTGTAGTGGGCTTGATAAAAGGAATACCATGGAGGTCACTGCTGTAGTGGGCTTGATAAAAGGAATACCATGGAAGTCACTGCTGTAGTGGGCTTGATAAAAGGAATACCATGGAGGTCACTGCTGTGGTGGGCTTGATAAAAGGAATACCATGGAAGTCACTGCTGTAGTGGGCTTGATAAAAGGAATACCATGGAAGTCACTGCTGTGGTGGGCTTGATAAAAGGAATACCATGGAGGTCACTGCTGTGGTTGGCTTGATAAAAGGAATACCATGGAAGTCACTGCTGTGGTGGGCTTGATAAAAGGAATACCATGGAATTCACTGCTGTGATGGGCTTGATAAAAGGAATACCATGGAAGTCACTGCTGTGGTGGGCTTGATAAAAGGAATACCATGGAAGTCACTGCTGTAGTGGGCTTGATAAAAGGAATACCATGGAAGTCACTGCTGTGGTGGGCTTGATAAAAGGAATACCATGGAAGTCACTGCTGTGGTGGGCTTGATAAAAGGAATACCATGGAGGTCACTGCTGTGGTGGGCTTGATAAAAGGAATACCATGGAAGTCACTATTGTGGTGGGCTTGATAAAAGGAATACCATGGAAGTCACTGCTGTTGTGGGCTTGATAAAAGGAATACCATGGAGGTCACTGCTGTGGTGGGCTTGATAAAAGGAATACCATGGAAGTCACTGCTGTAGTGGGCTTGATAAAAGGAATGCCATGGAAGTCAATGCTGTAGTGGGCTTGATAAAAGGAATACCATGGAGGTCACTGCTGTAGTGGGCTTGATAAAAGGAATACCATGGAAGTCACTGCTGTAGCGGGCTTGATAAAAGGAATACCATGGAAGTCACTGCTGTAGCGGGCTTGATAAAAGGAATACCATGGAGGTCATTGCTGTAGCGGGCTTGATAAAAGGAATACCATGGAGGTCACTGCTGTAGTGGGCTTGATAAAAGGAATACCATGGAGGTCACTGCTGTAGCGGGCTTGATAAAAGGAATACCACGGAGGTCACTGCTGTAGTGGGCTTGATAAAAGGAACAGTTGATCTTTCTCTCCGGAACCCCCGCCTAGTTTTCGATAGCACCCGAGACTTGGTGGACCAAAAACTGCAGTCCGTACAGTCATGACAAATGGCGTGCTGCAGTGCCAACCAGCTGTCACATTTCGAATGTTGGCGAGAGCGGCGAAAAGCCCACTTGTTGATAGAGAAACGGGGTGGGGGAAGGGGAGGGAGGGCAGAAGCAGGTTTATCCCGAACAACATCGGGTGCCTCTCTCAGCTAGTCTGCGTAATAAAAAGACAACTCTTAACCGATGACTGGTGGACGCGGTCCCATTGCAACCAATATTGTGACGTCACTACCCAACTAGTTAGCCAACCAAAATCGGCCTGTGCTCCCCTAGACAAGATTGGATTTACAGAGAGAGAGAGAGAGAGAGAGAGAGAGAGAGAGAGAGAGAGAGAGAACTGTCACGATCACGTGCGTGAAGATTGTCACGACCACGTGTGTGATGAGTACCTAACTTATTTTTCCTTTCGAACCCAGCTAACAAGCCAAGCAAGCAGACCAGCGATCAACGGACACATGGAGTGAAATTTAAATTAAACGATATTTAATACTAAATGTATGACAAAACTTATGCCAAAACATTCAACTCATGATAATCACATACATAATCACAAAAACAGAGATATTTGAAATTCACTCTTGGGGATCATGGCTGTTCTCGACTCCCAACTCACATCTAGATCTAACCCCTTTGTCCATAAACTTAATTACGTATACTCAATAGTCTCTGTCAACAGCTGCTCTCCTCGCTGATGCAGTTTCACGTCTCCAGAGTTCACACGATCCTTCCTAGATCTCTAACTTCGACGATAAAAGGGGGAAACAGACGCCCCTGGCTTCACACGAATAAGAAAACACAGTTCACACCCGCCATCGTAGATCACTAGCTCCTGAGAGGTTCTCATCCGGTCATCAGGACTCCTTAAACTGCAAACGAATGGCACACAGACGGTTCACACCCGCCATCGTAGATCACGAGCTCCTGAAGGTTCCCATCCTCAGGACTCCTTAACTTCTGGTCCCCATGGCACGACCTTCCACTTGTCGCCCGGACCGATACATTCTGCTTATTGAGTAATAACTGGGAACATCATAGATCCCTCACACACCTAACACTTCTGGTCCCCACTGGCACGACCTTCCACTTGTCGCCCGGACCGCTTCTCTCTACGTCTTCCTCTGGGACTGAATAACTTTGGGAACCACGTGTGTCGAGCTTTTCCTCCATTTATACTCCCGAGGTTTTTGCACACGCGACTAGTTTAAAGCGAGTCGTGTGTATCTATTCACGCTCGTCAACAATGTTAAAAACCGTGTTTTCCCCTGCTAAGCTCACCCCCCTAGACTCGTGGCGCACAAGGCCACCGACCTTCCTCGTGATATTTAATCTTTCATGCTCGACAACAACTTTAAACTCCCCTTCTCCCCTACTAAGTTTACCCCCTCTATACTCGTGGCGTACAAGGTCATCAACCTTAATCGTGACACCTCCTTCCCCACAAAACAAAATTTTGATCCCTAGAGCAAAATTTTTAACAAGAAATTCATTACATCAAAATTTCATTCAAATAAGAAGGGTAAACATAATCCACATACATAGCATCAATGACATCTGGAAAGGCAATCAGCAATTACATTCTCCTTCCCTTTTACACGAACAATATGTAAATCATATTCCTGCAACACTAGACTCCAATTTAACAAGCGTCGATTTCGACCTTTCATCCCATGCAAAAACACCAATGGGTTATGATCAGTATAGACATTTACATGGTCTACAGCTGTACACATGTACACATCAAAATGTTGCACGGCCAAAATTAAGGCCAAGGCTTCCTTTTCTATAGTTGAATAAGACACTTGGTGTCTATTTAATTTTTTTGAGAAATACGCAACAGGATGCTCTACATTATCATCATCCCTCTGTAATAGAACCGCTCCAATGGCTTCATCACTAGCATCTACTGCTAATGCAAACGGCTGACTAAAATCAGGGGATTTCAGGATGGGAGACTGACATAATAAAGCCTTCCATTTACCAAATGAGCTTTTACATGCTTCATCCCAAGAAAACTTTCTGTCTTTTTTCAACAGATCAGTTAAGGGCGTGGTAACCTCGGCAAAATTCTTACAAAATTTTCTATAGTATCCAGCCATTCCCAAAAATCTTCTAAGACTCCTTTTATTGACGGGCGGAGGAAACTGCAGAATAGCCTGGACTTTAGCCTGGAGAGGGGCTACTTTACCCTGCCCAACAACATATCCTAAATAGGTCAGAGTCACCTGTCACCTGTCGGCTTCATCGTCATCGATGTTAGCTGCTACAGTGGATGTCACGACAAAATCTCCTCCACCCAATCCTGTCCTTAGCTTTCCTAGTTAGTTCACTTATTTCCAGCTGGCTGACTTTCTTGATGTTATCGTGATATGTAATGGGTGGTCTTCCTTGTTTTCTCTTTGTTTCTGTCTTTCCTTGAAGGATTGATATCATAAGGGCCGTGCTTTTGTTTCGGGCCGCGTGGCCGATGTATGCAAGTCTTCTTTTATTTATTTCAGGTGTTATTCTTCTGGTGGTGCCAAGCTGTTCTAAGATGCTTGTATTTGTTCTCCTTTCTGTCCAACTTATTCTGAGTAGCCTTCTGTAAAGCCACATTTCAGCTGCCTCCAATCTTATTATGTCTGCCTTTTTGAGTGTCCAGGCTTCACAACCATATAGTAGGACTGGCCAGATCAAGCACTTAAGTATGTTCACTTTGAGGTCCGTTGGTGTGCCTCTATCCTTCCAAATGTTTAGTTGAACCATTTTGTGTTTTGCCATTCCTGTCCTTGTTTTTATGTCCTTTGAGCAGCTTCCATCTTGCGATTTATGTGATCCTAGGTATTTGAAATCAGTCACTTTTTCTAGTGCTGTTTTGTTTACTAGTATCTCCTGGTGTTCATGGTGCCCTGTTCCAGTATGCATGACTTTCGTTTTCTTAGCATTTAGGTGTAGGCCTGCTGTCTTGCCCGCTTCATCCACTCTGTGCAACACTCTTTTCATGCTGGTGATGTTATCTGACATAAGAGCTGTGTCATCAGCGTAGCGAAGGTTTGTAATGTTTCGGCCTCCGATCTTTATTCCCATATCTTCTATGTCTGCGTTTCTCATGATCTGCTCAGTATAAATATTGAAAAGATGAGGTGAAAGTATGCAACCCTGTCTGACTCCTTTCTCGATGTTGAAATATGGACAGTTCTCATTGTTCCATCTAATCGTTGCCTTTTGTTCGTGGTATAGTGCAGCGATGAGGGTCACAAGGTGTTTCGGGAATCCCATCTTAATCATTATATCGAACAGGTGATGGTGCCTAACGCTGTCGAACGCTTTGCTGTAGTCTATGAACGTGATGAAGGCTTCGTTTCCATTGCTTCTTATCTGTTCAATCATTATTTGTAGTATGAAGAGCATGTCAGCGGTTCCTCTGTTGGTCCTGTAACCAGCTTGACATTCTGATAGTTCCTCTTCTACCTTAGATTTCATTCTGTTGAGTATGATGATGAGCAGGATTTTGCTGGTGTGACTGATGAGGACGATGGTTCTATAATTTCCACAGTCTTTGAATTGACATTGCCGCTTTTGTATAGCATGACGAATTCTTGTAGCTTCCAGTCTGTTGGCCATTCATTTGTCTGCCAAATTTTGCAGATCATTTGGTGGAGTGCTTTTATTCCTGATTCGCTGGTATGTTTCAGGAGTTCACCGGGCTGTTGTCTAATCCAGGGGATTTTCCATTCTTTATTTGTTTTATTGCAGCCTGCACTTCCTCCAAGAGAGGTTCTGGTTCTTTATCTATCTGTTGTGAGTCTGGTTGTTGGAGGTCCCTCGGGCCTGGTCTGATGTTGTCCGCAAACAGCATCTTGCCGTATTCGTGCCATCTTGAGAGCACATCTTTTGTGTTTGTCAGTGTTGTGCCTTCTTTGTTGTTCAGACTCAAGTTCTGTGGTTGGAAATCACTCTTTTTTACTTTTCTTATCTGTTCAAACATTTCTTTTGACTTTCTTTGTGTATTACATTCTGTTATGTTTGCACACTCTCTTTCTAACCATGCATTCTTGTCTCTTCTGATCTTTGTTTGGATTTCCTTCTTCAGTGCATGATATTCATCTTGTTTACTAAGTTTTCTGGCTTTGCTCTTTCTTTTTGCAAGCTCTATCACTTCTTCACTGATGTATGGTTTGGGAGTTTTCCTCGTTCTTTTCCCGAGTTTCGATTCAGCTGTTTCACTCCAAATTCTTTTCATGTCTTTCCACAGTGTATCTGGGTGTCTTTCTTCAGCTGACCACTCCTTGAGTAATGCTGAGAAACGGTTTTCTGTTTCGATCTGAAAAGCATTGCTGATTTCAGGGTCTTTCAGTTTGTCCGTGTCAAATCTGGTGGTGGGTTTTGGCTTGCTTTTCCTATAGGCTTTCAATCTCAGCTTTGCTGTCACTAAAATGTGGTCAGTGTCACAGTCTGCCCCTGGCCCTGTCTTTGAGTTGAGCACAGTTGTTTTCCAGTTTTTGTCAATCAGGATGTAATCAATCTGGTTTCGGAGATTGCCTCCAGGGTTTATCCATGTGTATCTTCTTCGCATCGGGTGTTTAAAGAGAGTGTTCGTGATACTCATTTCATTTGCATGGCAGAAAGATGCTAACATGTCTCCTCGGTCGTTTCGTTCTCCTAATCCATAGGGTCCTATCCCACATTCCAGATCCTCACCCTCTCCCACTTTGGCATTGAAATCTCCCATGATTATGCCTATTTCTCTGCTTGGGATTTTGTCTGTTACTGATTGTAGGTCATTATAGAACAGCTCTATTTCTTCTTCTGTGCTCGCAGATGTGGGGGCGTATACTTGTATGATGTTCAGGGGCACGGGTTGGGTGTCAAGTTTCACAGTGACAATTCTATCACTTATAGCGTCATGGCTGCTAATGTTGTCTCGTAAGCGTCTGTCCAGTATAATTGCAACACCATTCATGCCGCGTTTGTTTCAAGGTCAGAGTACCATGTCCAAATTCACTCTTTGACAAGATTATAGTTAAATTCGCATCGGAAAGTCTTTTAAATAATTTCTCTATCGCTGCGAGATGTTCCTCCCACGTTTCATTCCCCGTTACCACATCGTCAATATAAGCATCTGTGTCACTCAATCCCTGAATAACCCTGTGCATCATTCTTTGGAAAGTAGCTGGGGCATTTTTCATCCCAAATGGCAAAACATTATATTCATACAATCCTGAAGGTGTTACAAAGGCAGAAATCTCTCTCGCTCTCTCAGTCAAAGGCACACACCAATAACCCTTCAACAAATCAATCTTTGTCACATACTTGGCCCTTCCAACTTTATCTATGCAGTCGTCAATTCTTGGGATAGGATAGGCATCAGATCTACTAATTGCATTCACCTTCCTATAGTCTGTGCAAAACCTAACAGCTCCATCGGGCTTTGGTACAAGTATACATGGGGAACTCCAGTCAGAGTGAGATGGTTGAACAATATTATTTTCTAACATATAATCTTGAGATTCTGGGTGGTACGCAGACGACCTAATTTGTCTGGTCCCCAGTTCACTAATAACCTGTTTAAACAGTCTCGACATAAAGTTACTGCCCTGATCAGACTGTATCTCTTTGGGCAATCCAAATAAAGTAAAAAACTTTACTAGAGCTTTCACAATACTCTGAGTCTTAATATTTCTAAGAGGAATAGCCTCAGGGAATCTAGTGGCTGTACACATTATGGTTAATAAATATTGATTTCCCGAGCTGGTCTTTGGTAAAGGACCAACGCAATCAACGATAACCTTAGAAAAGGGCTCCCCACAAATTGGAATTGGCTGTAAAGGGGCCATTCTTTTTCCAGCATTTGGTTTTCCCACTATCTGACATGTGTGACATGTATTACAAAAATAAGCCACATCCTTGTTAATTCCTGGCCAAAAAAAATGTCTTGTTATCCTATCATTGGTCTTCCTTATACCCAAATGGCCACCCAGAGGTAAATTATGGGCCATGGCAAGCATCTCATGCCTATATGGTTTCGGAACGAACACTTGATAGACAACCGCCCACTCTTCCGTTGCGCGGACATCAATGGGTCTCCATTTTCTCATAAGTACTCCATCTTTTATGAAGTACCCTTTTGGTGCCTTATTAAACTCTTCGTCGCTCAGAACTTGATCCTGCAATGGCTGTAAGCTAGGATCTAAGCCTTGTTCTTTTATTAAGTGATCTCTATCATACGACAAATTCTTATCTTCCCGCATAACATCGGAATGACTGACATCTTCATGTAACATGGATCCTAGAAAAGTATTAGAAAGATCACAAGAATTATCTACGCTGGATTCCGTCGACCTATCTTCTTTACAAATCTCTTCACTGTCATCTGACTGCTCTTTCTTTTTAGCCATAGCTCGAGTCATGCACCGCACATGAAGGATATATATTTGTATCTTCACTTTCGTCATCAGTACTAGGTCTTGAAGTCAACTGCACAGTTGGTATCACTTCACCACCGGCAAGGTCATTTCCTAACAATAGAGATACTCCCTCTATTGGCAAACCAGACTTAAGTCCAACTATCACTCGACCTGTTATAAAGTCTGACTTCAAATACATTTTATGCAAAGGTACAGGGCTAAAGACTCCCTCTATACCTCGTATAAGACTAACTTCTCCAGTATTGGAGTTATCATTAAAATCTAGAACATTATCTAGCAGGAGGGACTGGGAACATCCAGTATCCCGCAATATTTTTAATGGTATGGGGGTGGAATTTTCCCCAAGGGACACTAGACCCTCTGACACAAATGGTAGAAATTCTTCCCTTATGGTCTCTAACTTCACTGGGTTACGAGGCTGCGGAGCGTTTATAACTTTCGGTCTTCCCACAAAAGCTATAGGGCCAGTCTTCTTTTTTCCAAGAGCACGACAATCCCAGCTTCTATGGCCTAATCTCCCGCAATTATTACATCTGGATCCCTCGTTCCTCCAATCTCTTCTCTGGAAATGATAATCTTTCCCACTAGGACCAGGACTTCTCCCATCGAAACTATTGGATCTCCGCGGGAATTCAATCTTGACTCCCCTCGGATCGCCAGCAGTATCATTTACGGACCTCCTATCCGGAACTCTACCAGGTCTACTAAGTCCAAATCTACTTTTATGAGTTAATGCAAACTCATCAGCCAGTTTTGCGGCATCTTGCAACGTCTTTGTCTCTTTCTCATTGAGGTACGTCTTTACCTCATCACGGATTCCCATTTTGAAATCCTCTAGTAATATAAGCTGTTTAAGCTTTTCATAATCTTTACATACTTCCATCCTGGTCATGGCGTTCCTTGTTGGTATTCAAATTTATTTATATGGTTCACAACATTGAGGAAACCAGAGAAAGAGAGAGAGGGATGTTGTTGTTGTTGTTTTGTTTCTTTTCCTCTGAATCCGTAATCACATTTATGTGCATGAAATTCTGATGATATGTCATTAACTACTGTCATAATTCATTGATAATATTGAGGATGTTATTACAAGTACGTACGTGCCCAATTTTTTTTTTGGCACTATGGGTACATATTTTAAAAACGTTTCTGGCTCCAGAGCTAGAGAGCTGCCCTACTGAAATCCGACCTGCAGGATTGGCGTTAAGTGTCTAACATAGGAATGACGCCGTTCCTACGTAGATTAGCTAGTAAGGCATGGCACCAAGGTCATCTTTATGTAGGGAACCTGCCCCCATGATAATCCTACCAGTCCTGCGGCACTGTACAACGGTTTGAAGTACTGTTGCTGGCTGAGTTGTGAAGTAAATAAGTACAGCACAGTATGAGGTGGAAAGTGCCACAGCTTCTCTAGCACGGTGGATTTCTGGGTATGTCAGTGACACTTTTGGGAATTGTATTTTTGTTTTTGTTTTGTTTTTGTTGTTATTTGTATATAAGAATGTTTACTGAATATTTTCATGCTGCTTGTAGGGTTCAGAATATCACACCATTTAAACTTCATAGAGCATTTTGAGGGTAGCATGGTAAACTGTCGTAACTCAGTTTTTTTTACATATTTTCCAGAAGAAGCAAAGCACTATTCAACGTTCTTTATCAGATTTAACAGTTTCAATCTGTTTAAAAAAATTTATTTCACCCCAAATTTTTCAGAATTTAACCCCCAACTTATAATACAACCATCGGGCTGTCAAAGGCTTCAAGCATGTCAAAACTCTCTTTTAAATATATATGTCTACAAATATATATACTGTCTGATATACCAATAATGATATTATCAAATTAATTGTCCTTATAAAGCAACAGCGACAAAACAATAATGACGTCATCCATCTCACGTAGAGGCGTATCGAAGATTTTGGTGGTTTTGAGTTTCGAGTGGCAAGAAACTGCTCAAGTGGAGCGCGGCTTTTAACTTCCTGACGTCTTCTAGAACCCCGGCCACACCGAGCTCATGACTCTAGGCGTGGCAAGAAACTAATCAGGTGGAGCGCGGCTTTTAACTTCCTGACGTCTTCTAGAACCCCGGCCACACCGAGCTCATGACTCTAGGCGTGGCAAGAAACTAATCAGGTGGAGCGCGGCTTTTAACTTCCTGACGTCTTCTAGAACCCCGGCCACACCGAGCTCATGACTCTAGGCGTGGCAAGAAACTAATCAGGTGGAGCGCGGCTTTTAACTTCCTGACGTCTTCTAGAACCCCGGCCACACCGAGCTCATGACTCTAGGCGTGGCAAGAAACTAATCAGGTGGAGCGCGGCTTTTAACTTCCTGACGTCTTCTAGAACCCCGGCCACACCGAGCTCATGACTCTAGGCGTGGCAAGAAACTAATCAGGTGGAGCGCGGCTTTTAACTTCCTGACGTCTTCTAGAACCCCGGCCACACCGAGCTCATGACTCTAGGCGTGGCAAGAAACTAATCAGGTGGAGCGCGGCTTTTAACTTCCTGACGTCTTCTAGAACCCCGGCCACACCGAGCTCATGACTCTAGGCGTGGCAAGAAACTAATCAGGTGGAGCGCGGCTTTTAACTTCCTGACGTCTTCTAGAACCCCGGCCACACCGAGCTCATGACTCTAGGCGTGGCAAGAAACTAATCAGGTGGAGCGCGGCTTTTAACTTCCTGACGTCTTCTAGAACCCCGGCCACACCGAGCTCATGACTCTAGGCGTGGCAAGAAACTAATCAGGTGGAGCGCGGCTTTTAACTTCCTGACGTCTTCTAGAACCCCGGCCACACCGAGCTCATGACTCTAGGCGTGGCAAGAAACTAATCAGGTGGAGCGCGGCTTTTAACTTCCTGACGTCTTCTAGAACCCCGGCCACACCGAGCTCATGACTCTAGGCGTGGCAAGAAACTAATCAGGTGGAGCGCGGCTTTTAACTTCCTGACGTCTTCTAGAACCCCGGCCACACCGAGCTCATGACTCTAGGCGTGGCAAGAAACTAATCAGGTGGAGCGCGGCTTTTAACTTCCTGACGTCTTCTAGAACCCCGGCCACACCGAGCTCATGACTCTAGGCGTGGCAAGAAACTAATCAGGTGGAGCGCGGCTTTTAACTTCCTGACGTCTTCTAGAACCCCGGCCACACCGAGCTCATGACTCTCGGCGTGGCAAGAAACTAATCAGGTGGAGCGCGGCTTTTAACTTCCTGACGTCTTCTAGAACCCCGGCCACACCGAGCTCATGACTCTCGGCGTGGCAAGAAACTAATCAGGTGGAGCGCGGCTTTTAACTTCCTGACGTCTTCTAGAACCCCGGCCACACCGAGCTCATGACTCTCGGCGTGGCAAGAAACTAATCAGGTGGAGCGCGGCTTTTAACTTCCTGACGTCTTCTAGAACCCCGGCCACACCGAGCTCATGACTCTCGGCGTGGCAAGAAACTAATCAGGTGGAGCGCGGCTTTTAACTTCCTGACGTCTTCTAGAACCCAGGCCACACCGAGCTCATGACTCTAGGCGTGGCAAGAAACTAATCAGGTGGAGCGCGGCTTTTAACTTCCTGACGTCTTCTAGAACCCCGGCCACACCGAGCTCATGACTCTAGGCGTGGCAAGAAACTAATCAGGTGGAGCGCGGCTTTTAACTTCCTGACGTCTTCTAGAACCCCGGCCACACCGAGCTCATGACTCTCGGCGTGGCAAGAAACTAATCAGGTGGAGCGCGGCTTTTAACTTCCTGACGTCTTCTAGAACCCCGGCCACACCGAGCTCATGACTCTAGGCGTGGCAAGAAACTAATCAGGTGGAGCGCGGCTTTTAACTTCCTGACGTCTTCTAGAACCCCGGCCACACCGAGCTCATGACTCTAGGCGTGGCAAGAAACTAATCAGGTGGAGCGCGGCTTTTAACTTCCTGACGTCTTCTAGAACCCCGGCCACATCGAGCTCATGACTCTAGGCGTGGCAAGAAACTAATCAGGTGGAGCGCGGCTTTTAACTTCCTGACGTCTTCTAGAACCCCGGCCACACCGAGCTCATGACTCTAGGCGTGGCAAGAAACTAATCAGGTGGAGCGCGGCTTTTAACTTCCTGACGTCTTCTAGAACCACGGCCACACCGAGCTCATGACTCTCGGCCTTTAGTTTAACTTCCTGACGTCTTCTAGAACCCCGGCCACACCGAGCTCATGACTCTCGGCCTTTGGTTTAACTTCCTGACGTCTTCTAGAACCCCGGCCACACCGAGCTCATGACTCTCGGCCTTTGGTTTAACTTCCTGACGTCTTCTAGAACCCCGGCCACACCGAGCTCATGACTCTCGGCCTTTGGTTTAACTTCCTGACGTCTTCTAGAACCCCGGCCACACCGAGCTCATGACTCTCGGCCTTTGGTTTAACTTCCTGACGTCTTCTAGAACCCCGGCCACACCGAGCTCATGACTCTCGGCCTTTGGTTTAACTTCCTGACGTCTTCTAGAACCCCGGCCACACCGAGCTCATGACTCTCGGCCTTTGGTTTAACTTCCTGACGTCTTCTAGAACCCCGGCCACACCGAGCTCATGACTCTCGGCCTTTGGTTTAACTTCCTGACGTCTTCTAGAACCCCGGCCACACCGAGCTCATGACTCTCGGTGTTCGTCACCCACCTATTGTTTTTTTTTTTTCGTCTCCAAGCTCTTCTTTGGGTTTGAACCCCTACCGCTGGTTTCTTGTTTTTAAGCAGGTGCCTTATCCATTTTGCCAATACTGCCACTGGTTATATGGTATAATTTGAGGCTATATGAATTTAGCGTCCATTTCTTTCATATCAAATCCAGCAGGAAGTATTTTCTGTTGTTTTTGCTGTTCCCCTAAAGGTACTTCTAATTTTCCTACCATCTAGATTGAGTTCCTTCAGAAGAGAGTACATTGTTGAACCGAAAAATCCCATTGCTCCTTGACTTCATTCAGGCATTCCTTAGATCGATCAGGTCATCCTGGTATTTGCCCACTTTGTATTCGTGCTGCTCCTCAATGTTTGTTTCATACAGGACCGTTAGCTCGACTAGGACATATGTCTGAGCTTCTTTTGTACAATGTCTGGTCTCATACCGGAGGTCCTTACCAGCTCGGGATAGTCGTTCCATCCTTCCAAGTCTGCTTCTACTTCCCTGTCATTGGCTCGTCCGGTAACCCGCGCGCAGGGGGAATATATTGCAAAGTATATTGGTGCTGATGTTGCTGGGTGCCTGGATGAATGTCTTTAGCGGTTCGTCTACCCCACCATCCCCTCTGCAGTTGAAGTTTGAATCTCATAGATTGGCAGTGGCCGTAGAAGTTTGGGGATAAGCATGAACTGGAAAAAACATATTAGCTTGAACTTTCCTAGGAGGCCACACTTGTCGATTTTCCTCAGACCGTCTGCCAGCTGTGTCTGCACTTCACCTCTCCGTTTTGTGTCCTTCAGGGAAACATCGTACCATCGGCCGAGACTCTTCACCGGTTGCTCTGAGACTGTTGGTATCATCAGGTGGCCTATCTGTAATTGTGTGGTGTCGACCACTTTCTCTCTTTTTAGGGAAGGCTTCTAGACTTCTTTGGTTTGAAAGCCATCCTGCACCAGAAGACTAGTTCATCCAGTCTTTGAAGCATCCGCCGTGGATCTTCTTGTGAGAAAGCCTTGATTGTTGTATCCTCCATGAATGCTTTTACTGTTGCCATTAGAACGCCTTCCCCCAAGTCAGCTCCTTCTGAGCATTGCCCACCGGCTTTTAGCAGTATTTGCAAAGCCAACACACAGGGAATCGGAGAAACTGTACAACCCATAGCAATGCCTGTTTGCAGCTGTATACAATTTGTTTTGTACTCTTTTGTTGCGGATCTCATTTTGAAGCTCTCGAGGTAATCCTTGAGGAAGTTTGACGTGTGGCCTGGAACATGGTACATCTTTAGTGCCAGTCATAGCAAGGAGTGAGGGACTGATCGGTACGCTTTAGCAAGGTCTAGCCAGATTACACGCATGTCTAGCTTTCATGATTTCGCTATCTGGATGGCTTCCCAAACCATGCGTGCATATTCCAGGCACCCCGGGACTCCAGGGACTCCTCCTTTCTGGACTGCTGTGTTTATGTAACCGTTATCCATTAAGTAGGAAGTTAGTCGGTTGGCTATCACTGCGAAGAATATTTTGCCTTCGACATTCAGCAGATAGATTGGCTGAAACTGTCCGATCTCTTTTGAGTTCTTTTCTTTTGGTATGTAGACCCCCTCAGCCTTATTCCACGGATCGCTTATCTTTCCTTCATTCCAGTGTTTCACTGGTACCTTGTGGAGTCATTTAAGCACCTTAGGACATTTACACTAAGTATGGTACGCCATTTGGACCCAGGGCAGAATTGCGTTTGGCCTTGTTGACTACACTTTCAACTTCTGACATAGTGGGTGGGTCTTCCTTTAGCTCCTTGCCGGGAATGCCGCCTTTGTCTGTAGTCAGGTTACTTTGGCCTGTTCTATCAAATTGTAAATAGATGGATTTGTTGCACGTCCTGTTTAAGCCCGACAACTGGTGAGACCACGTGGCGTCGGTGTAAGCGCTGCCAACAGGGCAAGCGGGCGTCCAATTCTCGATTCCACGATCACTTGAGGGTGTTTTTTCCAAAGATCTGCTTGTCAAGAAAAGAGTATAATTTAAGGCCCGGTATCAGAATATCGTGTCTGGAAGTGAAGTACAAGCTCAAAGAAGGTATGAGGAAAACGCAAGAGAGAACCCAAATCTTGTAATTTTGTAAATACACAGTCTTTTGCTGTTGTCCACGGCCCTGACAGAAGTGAGCCAATTCGGTTACGGCGGTGGAAAAATTCCAATCTTGATGTTGTCTTTTCTTGTTGATGAAATGTATGAGTTCCATGAACATCCAATCTATTTATCTACTTTGGAGTTGAGACAGAATCCCGTGGGAGTGCAAGTCTTGATTGGTCCGCCGATTCTGGGGGAGGTGGGGAGAGAATTGGAAATGAGTGGGGAAATGGTGGAGAAAAAAAATGAAAGAAAGATGGGCATAATTATACACTAGAGAGAAGTAAGCAAGCTTGGAAGAAAGGAATGTAGAAGGAGATGTGAAAGATAAGAGGCCTATGCGTGACACCAGTTTGCAGCTGTCTTTTTACAACTGCCCCGTTCTACGAAAGGTAAAAGACATGAAGGCAGCACTTCAGACCGCTTCAGTACAACAAGTTCGGTGGACATAACTATGTGCCGGGATGGGTTTGTCACCCCAAAATTCAAGGAGACGCCCAGATACATTTTTATACATTTCTGAAATGAACACATTGTATCGCCTTTTTTTTTTTTTTCTTTTTCTTTTGAAATCTTGACACTGCACAGACAAAATTCCCAGTTCAAATAGGAAGAGCTAAAGTGCATTATTTCAATCACAGTTGCAAAGTGAGCTCTCAACTTGTGGAAATGAATGCATAAATTTGTGCAGTGTTCAATGGCCAGCCAGCACCCGCTAAAGTAGCAGGCTTTTTGAAGTACCGTAGCTAATCAGGCTACCTCTATCGTCACCTGCATGCAGCCCCCCTCCCCCCCGTTCCGCCTTTGCCGCCTCAACACTCTGTGTTGTTTAGAACGGGGGTGGGGGGGGGTGGTGGGGATCTGTTAATTAGCAGAGGAAAGAAAGTGGGTCTATCGTGCGCACCAAGGCAGGTCTGTTTTGTAATCGTAGCATGCCCAGGTAGCACCACAGAGCCGCAAGGTTTAAAGGTGGCCTGATTCGGGTTGGAATTCGAAATTCTATGAATTCGGGAAGCTCAATTCGAATTCGACGAATCACACATCACAGCCGAATCTGAACACGAATCAGAAGAATCATCCCGGAAGGAGAAAATGAAGTATAAGAAATACGTTACCATAATAAATCCCTTTTAAATATAATAAATAACAAATGCACAGCAAAAAGATACTATGTCTCTAGAAAGTTCTGAATAAATAGTTCGGTATATCTCACGCACACTGACAAAAATGCCGAGGAAATACAGTACTAAGTTATTTTCCCTTCCTCATTTCTGATTCGAGGTCACGAATTGTGTTCGACTTTGACCCGAATCAAGTCGAATTTCCCTGCAAATATAGTCATATGACACTCTTCCTTTGTGATGAAAAAGTAAAATCAATAAGCTTCAGTTAATCCAAAATAATGCTGCAAGACTAATAACAAGAAGAAAAAGGATAGATCACATAACACCAATATTTAAGGAGCTCCACTGGCTACCTATTGAGCAGCGAATAAAATATAAATTGGCTTTATTTTGTTATAAATGTGTCAACAACATGTCGCCAGAGTATATTTCAGAACTTATAGAACTGCATCGCCCTGCAAGAGCATTAAGATCATCTTCTGACAACCTTAGACTAAAAGTACCCGTAGTGAACCTAAAAAGTTTTGGTGAAAGGGCTTTCAGCCATGTTGGGCCCAGGGTGTGGAATGAGATTCCTTTAGATGTCCGCAGTTCGCAAGTATTTTCACAGTTTAAAAGGATGTTAAAATGTCATTTGTATGAGAGTTTCTAGTCTATGTAAAAGCTATCTATTATTATTATTATTATGTGTGTATCAATGTGGGTTGTGTGTGTGAGTTTACCCATGTATTTTTTTACATGTTTCTGTAAAGCGCATAGAGCATTTTTGTAATGGATATGCGCTATATAAATGCCATCCATTATTATTATTATTTATTATGAATAGTAATGAGAGCTGCAGCGACGATGCTACGCTGTTTACATCTTAACGAGAGCTAGCGGGCCAAGGTCAAACATACACACGCTTACTACTCTATAACAGTCGGCGTCACACGCGTGCGGTAGCATGAAGTGTGGGTAGATTTCTGAGCATAATTAATATTGATCAGCGGTGGATTACCTAATACTGGCACGTCTTCACTGCTCTGCCTTTGATGACTGTTTTAATGTTGACCTACTTTTTCACGTTACAACTTGACAGCTCGCCTCCAGCACTGCAGTATTGGTCACAGTCAAGGCCATATTCCCAAATTCGAATTAACACTAAGAGAAACAAATTGGGTCGGATTGACCCCGAATTGACCTGAATATTTCTCTGCATTTCATTGGTTATAATATTGACGTCGGTATCGAAGTCGAAATTCGCGTTCGTCGAATCGGGGTCACAAAATGTTCGGATTCGGAAATCAGCCAGTTCTTTGATTCGGCCCATGCTTAGTGTGTACATGTTCAATGGGAGACGTTCGGTCAATTCTTTCACTTCGTTTCCCTTGTTTACACGGATGGCAGGGAATCTGAGCAGCGCGGATCCATCCTTTCCACCCCTGCCACAACAATCAGCTACAAGGCAAGCACAGGCATTTTAACCCATTAGACATGTCTCGAAGTTATAATAATCAGCTGATCCACCGGCCATCTTTAGTGTAGGAAGATCAAAACAAAAACACGCTGTGACTTCATGCGCATTTTACCTATACCAGCATTTTGTTTAGGCGAACACTATGAACTAATCTTACACAACCACTAATCTGTGGTGTGATCTCGTGGCTAAGATTTTGGCCTGCATGCGACCCACACGGTCCTCTCGTGCCTTGTGATGCTACGGATTTCATGCACACCAGAGCACTACGCACTCATTTCTGGCAGGAAAATTGCGCGCACGGAATTGAACGCGTATTAATACATTGTTTCCCATGCGGTGGGCTTACTAGGGGGAGGCAAAACAAAGATCATTGTATTTCACATTTTTACAACTTTTAATTTAAAAATATGTGAAACTTGAATCAACATAATCAGTCGATATAAAAAATTAGTTCACACTTTGGAAAAGTAACTTTATAATTGTTGAAACTGTCATTTAGGCTGCACCGTCGAGCAAAAAAAAGGGACAAAATTGCACCATAATGAATTACTCCCTTCACTATTTTTTCTATCATAAGATTTTGTATATATTTATTGGAAATTGGATTTTTCTCATATTTTCAAGTCCCTGGTCCTATTGGGGAGTAGGATCGAGTACCTAGTCTTCTCGGATAAGGACGAAAAAATTCGGAGGGCCCGTGTGCACGTTGCGCACGTTAAAGATACCTTGGCAGTTGGAAATCGTAAAGAGCAGGCCGAAAGGCCGCTGCCCGGGCAAAATTGAAATTGAAATTAATAGATTAAGATTTATCCATTATTATCATCCCCCCTCCCCCACCAGCAACAACAAAATTTATTATTATTCATTATTAAATAGATATTGTTATTAATAAATATTCAAATATTATTTGAGCTGTATGTTGTGAACTGATGTGAGTTGTGCGCCACGCAGGCAGCTCCATTCTGCTCTGTGGTTGACATGAGATTGTGTGCATATTATGTACAATTAGAATGTGGGAGCGAATGCGTTTGTAAAGTAGTAAATAAGTTCTGTAAAGCGCTTAGAGCCCGTGAAACAGGGTTAGGCGCTATATAAATGCCATTTATTATTATTATTATTATCATTAGTATCTATATATATATATCGAGTTACGATATGTTACCTTGAAGCCCTCAGTTTCATCAAATGGAACATTGCCTTCTTTTACTTTTCTCAGTACCCATTGCATAAACTTGTTATCCATTCTGAATATACACACATATATATAGATATGTATTTACCGTTGTACACTCAGCTGTGGGGTATTTTTTTTTCCACACTACAGTTTATGATAGTTTAAAAAGAAACGGTTCAAAGAGAAGTTGTTTTAACCCTCTGTTGTCCGAACAAAGAAGATCGTCTTATTCAAAACTGATTTAAAATAGTTATTTTATTTTTAAAATGCAATGAATGTCAGTGCAAATATGGGGGAAATTTTATTTCTTGATAAATTAGAAACAGTTCAGAAAAAAAAACTCATTAACAAAACAATTGGTCACCAAGTGATGTAATTTTGATCACTGTATTATAGAACACTGGGAACTACAGCGTTAAATGTTCTCTATCATAACAATAATTGAGTTTTTACAGTAAACCTTTTGATAATTATTTAATGTACTTCCACTAAACAAGATCAAATCAGCATCAGATGCTTGGGTTGAAACGAATTAATTTAGTTGTCACATTCAGTCACCAGTCGCTGGTCCAGTTTTTATTTGGAACAATTCTTCTTTTTTTTTTTTTAATCCATTCATGTATTCTTAATACATAAAATTTGGTTGTATATCACATTTAAATGGTCTTCTCATTCATCATTTGAATCATCAAATTAGAATATTTGTCTAATACAGCTGATACTTGCTTTTGTTCTAAATGACTACAAAGCCTCACTCTGTCAGTGGATATCTCTGTTTATTTGTTCTCTTTACTGTCTGTCTTGCTGATGTCTGTAAATCTGATTATCTTTATGCTTGTTTGTCTGTCTGTTTGGGTGATATCAAGGTCCTGAAATGACAAAACAAGGGTAAATTTTGGAAGAAAATTCTTTATTAGGCAAAAAAAGAAACAAAACTGTGGGTACAGAAAAGCAGCATTTAGTGGTCACGTTTTGAATAACCGTAAGTGAGTAATAACTTGTGCAGCGCTCAAATCCACACACGAAAAAAAAAATAATTAAAAAATGATGTGCCCAAAGGCACTCAAAAAAACAAAAAAAAACGCAAAAAAACTCACTTTTGCAGTATTTCAATTGAACTGATTTATAGAGCAGGACATTTTTATCAATGTAACAAGTCTTTTTCTTAGTAAATTAGCAATTAAATTAAACAAAGAGAAAAAAACGACAGCTCATACAAAATACAGAAAATAACTATCTGTCTACCATGCTTTTCACAGTCAAACGCACAATATGAATCCAACGTAGAAGGTCAATTGATTTCACAGCATGTGTTTTAGCAATTCAAGAAAGTATAAAAAGTTGGGAGAAAAAAAAAAGAAAAGAATAAAGTTATATTTTGCAAAACACCAGCCATACAACCAATAATAGTAATAATATATAATATATAAAACTGTACAAGAAATTGAAGTTGAATACAAAATCCAATGTAATCTACAACTTTTTCGATCCCTGGGATCTTCCTCATATTAAATACAAATATAAAAAGCAAGCCAGATACTTGTTTCGTTTCCATTTCATTTAAATAGTTTGTTTTTGCAAATTCGTCGAGTATAAAATGTGGAATGAAAAGGATGGCGAACAAGCTGGTAAGGAGACAAACTTTACGACATACAAAAGATGATACTCAAAGGCTGTTGTGCAACAAACAAATGGGATGATGCTTTGGTTGGGAAGCCGTAGAGGCAACAGAAAATGATTAGTAATAAAAATAAATGTTGAAAAAATTATGAGAAATGAAAAGAATAATAATACAGTAAATGGCTAATGAAATAAATAGATAATTATGAAGATGGAGAAACAAATGAAGCTGGGAGAAACAAAAAAAGAGGATCAAGCTCTACTGAGTTGTTTTTGTTGCTGTTGTTGTTTTTGCTTTTTTTTTTTTTGGTCAATTCGACGTTTTTCACAGCAAGTCTACAATTTAAGCAACAGTAAATCCTGTCAACTTACTCAAAAAAAAAACAAAAAAAACAACCATTCGCTTCACGAGTCACGGTATAATTTTTTCTTACGCGAGGCTTTCCCACATACAACATTTTCATTTTTCCCACATTTTGACTATAAAATTGTGTATAAAAGTCTGAACTATAGAAATAATGAGAAATGCAGAATCAGATTTGTAAAACGTTTTCAATCGAATGTTCAGAATTAGGAAAAGTAATGCATCTCGAGGAAAATACAATGTTTGGACTGGTCATGCATTATGTGTGCACTTGAAAGTGGAGATGGAAGACTCAACCCTGATCTGTGTAACACTGAACACTAAAACAAAAGCCAATCCCCCCCCCCCTCTCTATTCACATCTCCTCACACCTCCCCACCCCACCCTTCTGACTTCCAAAGTGTTCAGAGAAACAATAATTTTCTGATTTGTCCAACATGTCAATAATTACAGAGACCTGTAGTATAACTTATTTGCTAATTCCAGAAGAAAGTTCTTCTACAAAGTTTATGAGTGTTTCTCCTCTTTGATTTCTTTCTCCAATCCCGAAGACGCCCACTCCTCTGATGTTGTCTCTTCCTTGCTTTTTACTCCAATTTTTGCATTGAGATGGATGGATGGTGGTCCAAGTCTCCCGTGATAATGGTGTAGTAGCTGGATTTGCGGTCGATGACTTTCTCCAGATTCTCATAGAATTTCTCTATCTCTTCGTCTTCATAATCTGATGTTGGTGCATACACATGTATTATCTGGAGTGATTTTTTCCCCATTTTGATTTTACATGAAATTATCCTCTCTGTGTGTTTTTCAAATCCTTCTTTATAGTCTCTGAAATGCTTGTGCACTAGAAAAGCAATTCCTTTTGCATTTGGTGTTTCTTCTGTTTTTCCTTTCTCATATAACCACATGCCTCCTGGTAGTTGTGTTAATCCTTCTCCTGATCTTTTCGTCTCGCTTAGGCCTATTATGTTCCATTTCACTTTTTCTAATTCTTGTAATAGGGTGGTGACATCTGTGTCTGTCCTCAACGTTCTTGTGTTGTATGTGGCTATGTTGATGGTGGTGTTGTTGATGTTGGTGATGTTGCTCGTCCCTCTGTCGGCTGCACAACTCCGAGATCGGTTTGGTTGTGTCGCGTCATACGAACTCCTGTTCGAGTTGGAGCAGCATTCCTTCTTCAACGTGTGCCCATTTTGGCCTTGGGCTTTGCGGCCTTTCTTTGTGTTGTCTTTCATTGTCAGACGTTAGGCCTACCATCGACGCGCTGGCCTACGACGTGTTGTCGACGGGTTTTTCGTCCACATAACAAATTCATTGTTTCAAAAAGCAAAGAACAGATATTGGACTTGGGAAAGTCCTGATGGCCACACTAGAAATCAGATTGATTTTATCCTAACATCCGACAAAAGTATAGTCACCAACTGCGAGGTCATCACGAATGTTGATATCGGAAGCGATCACAGAATGGTAAGAATGAAAATAAGGATCAACAAAAGGCTGATGAGGCTCAAGAGAATACAAAGGCAAAAGCCTTTTAAAGCAGACAGAGAATACCTGGAAAGACATAAGGAAGAATTCCAACTTGAACTGAAAAACAGATTCCACGCCCTACAAGAAGAAAAACCGCCAATAGAAACACTCAATAAAATCCTTACAGAAAAGGCAGAAAAATTACAAGCGAAGAGGGAAAATGCAAAGAAAGAACCATCACCCGAGGACATCAAAATTGAGCAGATGGATAAAAAGAGGAAGGAAATACATAAAAAAGATAACAAGACTGAGAGAGAACGGATAGAATACACAGAGCTCAATAAAACAGTGAAGAAAATGAAGAGAATCAGAGACCGAAGAAAAAGGACACAAATGATTAAAGACATAACTGAAAAGGGCAAAGGACAAAAAGAAATGTACAAGCAAGGAAATATGAAGAAAATATCATGCATGCTCAAACCAAATGGAGAATCTACAACAGATAGACAAGAAATACTCAGCATATGTGCAGATTTCTACAAAACACTTTATGAAAGAACTGTGGATCAAACAGAGACCATTACAAGGACAAGTCAAGACACAGAACAAGTACCACCCTTCCTGGAGGATGAGATAGAGGATGCCCTGAAAAAGATGAAAACCGGAAAGGCCCCGTGTCAAGAACAGATTTAATTCATAAATGTTTCCACTGACTAAATTTTTGTGAGAGAGCAGTGAGTAATTTTTACAAAAGTAATTATTGTGCGAGCCAGCATAACTTGGTCTCGTAAACAATTTGTTTTGAACAGTTTTTTTTATAATAGATAGACAGAAGGTGTGGGGAAGGATAGACGGACAGCGTAGGTGTGCATGACAGAGCACTTTTTATATCTCGTGTTTTGAACTAGGTTTAGTAGAGAGGGAAGGGGTGAGTAGGAATTAAATGTTATTGAGACTTCTGTTGACGTACAGAAAATACCGTGATCCAGAGTAAAAGCTCGGGGTTTTGAACATGTTAAGAATTTATTGCTATACAATTACATTTTATTGTCTTGAGTGATTCGACCTTTGATGTCGACCCAAGGTCGTTGCTTAGGGCTGTTACTTAAAATAACTCAGTTCGGCAGCTGAGCTAGAAGTGGTTGCACCAATCACAATCCAGGAATTAGACGGTAAGCTGCAGATGCAGTCCAGTATTTAAGGCCATACAGAACTTAGTTCTGGGCCACATGTAGAAAATCCATTTACGAGGTGGACGGCGATAGTCCTCAGCCAGATGAGAGACATAGAGACGCAGTTGAGCAGTCCATTGTGAGGAGCCTGATTTAAAGCTCCAGAGCCTAAGCTACTTGGTTTGATATCTAACCCACATCGCGACACCCCAGGAAACGATGGAATCACCAGTGACGTAATCATGGCGGGAGGCAAAGATACCATCAAATACATCACACAAGCATTCAATGAAATCCTGAGGACGCACACCATCCCAGACGTCTGGAAAGAGGCAAAAATAATAATACTGTTTAAAAAAGGGGACAGAAGAGACATAAAAAATTACAGACCAATAAGCTTGCTGGCCCACACATACAAGCTATTTACAAGAGCATTGCAAAACAGGATGGAAAAACAACTGGACGAGAACCAACCAAGAGAACAGGCGGGATTCAGAAAAAGATAATCAACAACAGACCACCTACAGGCCCTCAGACAAACAATCGAGAAATGTCAAGAATATAACATAAAACTGTGTGTAGGTTTCATCGATTATGAGAAAGCCTTCGACTCTATTGAACATTTTGCCATCACCGAAGCTCTAAGAAAAATCAATATGCAAGAGACTTATGTGAAATTGCTGGAAAACATATACAAAGACGCCAAAGCCAGAGTACACATAGACAACCACGTGTCAGAAACATTCAACGTAGAAAGAGGAGTGAGACAGGGAGATCCAATATCACCTAAACTATTTTCAGCAGCAATAGAAGAAATCTTCAAATCATCAGGTCTGGAACTTGGAATAAATATTGATGGAGAACAGCTGAAAGACCTTAGGTTCGCAGACGGCGTGGCGCTGTGCACGGGAGACACAAAGCAAATGGAGAAGAACCTGAACATACTAAACAAACACAGTAAAAAGATCGGACTGAAGATATACAAAGACAAAACGAAATATATGACAAATTATGAAACAGATGAAGATATAAAAGTGGAAAATAAAGTAATTGAAAGAGTAAACCAATACAAATACCTTGGCCAAACAATTCAAATGGAAAATCAAACAAGCTGTGAATTGAGTGCAAGAGTAAGAGCAGGATGGAGCTGCTTTGGAAGGTACAGAGAAATTTTCCAAAATAAAGACATACCAATATCCCTCAAGAGAAAAGTGTTCAACCAATGCGTAATCCCCACGATCACATATGGATGCCAGACATGGACCATGTCAAGACAGATCACCACGAAACTAAGAACCACCCAAAGAGCAATGGAAAGAAAAATGCTAAACATAAAGCTACAAGACAAAGTACCACACACGGAAATACGAAAACAAACAAATGTTACGGACTTGGTGAAAATGGCTCTCAGATTAAAATGGAAATGGGCAGGACACCTAGCCAGGACACAAGATAACAGATGGACAAAAAGATGCACAGAGTGGAGACCGAGGACGGGGAGAAGATCACGAGGACGGCCAGTAGGACGATGGAGAGACGACATCACAAGAACAGAGGGTGCGACCTGGACAAGGAGTGCGCAAGATCGAAGCAAATGGAAGGCATTGTCAGAGGGCTACATCCTGCAGTGGAGGGACAACGCCTAGGTTCAAGGTTCAAGGTTCAAGAAGAAAGTACTAATTCAGTATCAAAACACGAGAACGCTCTTGAAAGCTGCAAAACAGTATGTGGTAACTGTCATGTATATCTTTATGTCTTTCATGTAGTTTCCGTAGCAACACCAGCAATTGCTCAAACAGCCAATCTTATTTCAATTTTCCTCTTAACTGGCATGTAAATTTAGGCCCTGATATCATTAGCTAACTTGTCCCACCAAACTTTCTCATGATCTGGTTCCGACACTGGTGTTAGATTATACTCTATGTAAGTGTTGTTCTTGATGTTGTAAAGAAGATCCCTGCCCAGTTTCCCTCTGGGGATTTCCTCCATGATGACAAAGATCAGAACTTGTCGACCATGATGTATTCCTTCCATTTTGGCCATCTCGATCTCATAACCACACCAGTAACTGTCCAGTAGAGCTTTGGTCAGAAGGACCACCGTTTTCTTGTACGAACACACAGCACTGACAATGTTGGAGGTGATGTATTCACCAGCCCTGAAGTCTCGTCTATGGAGGAAAATCTTCAAACCACGACTGCTCAGCTCTGTATCCAAAGTATGTTCAGCAAACTCCGAGTCTTCTGCAGCATAACAAATAAAGGCATCATATTCATAGACGATTTCCTGTGTATCAACAATCTTCTTGTAGCGTAAGTAGCAGCATAATAAATGTATCGAATGTTCCAGCGGAATCGATACACCAAAGCACAAATGATAATACCAAGAACAACTGCAGTTGCCATTCCCACCAAGAAAAGAAGAATGGTGTTAGAAGCACATTTTCTTCTCAAGACATTCAGTACAGAGTCGTAGTCATCAATGATACTTTCACGACCCAAACCTTCAGTGGCACAGACGTAACCTTGAAAGGGTTTTCGGAACGCCTTAGTAGTTTCCATCCATTCAAGAAACTGCACATTGGAACAGACGCAAGAGATTAGAGTTTGTTCCATGCTGATAGAGACATTGACGCCCTGTTGGAGCAATTTGTCGATGTGGATTCGAGTTTGATATGGCAAAGTGGGTACTCGTGTTTGAGACAAGTCTATGGTCTCAAGATGGCGTAAAGATGACAAATGCACATGAAAAGTCGACATGGGGGTTACTTCCTAAGTATAGAAATTATTAAGTTGTGCAAATCGGCAAAGATTTGGGGGGTCAAAGTTCTTATGTTGTTAAATGACAGGTTTAACGATTTCAAATTGTGTAAATCAGAAAATACTTTGTGATTGTCGTACTTGGCAAGAAGATCCCCCAGAAAATTCGAGTCCAGGCTTAGAATCTCTAGGGATACAAATGGTTTTAAAAATCCTATGTTTATATATTTCAGAGAACATTCTGAGATATCTAGAAATTTGAGTGAGGAAAGACCTTCGGCCGGTCCGATAAGCTCAGGGATGTCATTTCCCTTCAAACTCAGGTTGGATAAAGAGTTCGGGTCTGTGATTATTGTAAGGCCCACAAAAAACCTCAGCCCAGCTTTGTTCATTTCCACAGATTCCAAGTTTCGGGGTAGATTTAGATCGAACCATTCATGTTTTTCCTTATCAGACATGCTGCAGTTACCTTTAAATAAACTCTCGCATCCCTTTCGATAGGGATAGAATACAGGAAATGGGTTTCTGTAGGAGACCGCGTTCAGGTAGAGATGATTCAGTTTTTCCATCTTGTGCCAGTGTTTGAGAAAGACGCCTATTGTAAAGGGATTACCACCAACATCTAGAGTTGTGAGATTTGGAGGGAGGTGATCTATGACCTCTTCAACAACAGCCGCTATACCGTTTGCTGTGGCACTTAAATAGGCCAAATGCTGAGGAATGTACTTGATAGCAGAGACGCCTAGACAACTGCACAATCAATATGGATCGACTATTGATCCAATATGAAGTTCAGTCAGATTTTCTAAGTGATTCAGTCCATAAAAAATGCCATTCAAATGTTCAATACCAGTGTCCTCATTGATGGACAGATCCAAAGTGCGGATTTTTTTCAGAGTTTGAAAGGCACCTGTATCGATATTTTCACCAGATATGCTACAACGCGATATATTCAAGTTTTCGATATTTTCCAGATTTCTAAATGAGTCATTGTACAGGCCAAGAAGATCACACTCTCCCCCAGTATAATAATTCGTTAAACTCAAGTTGGTCAACTTGGTGAGATTTCTGAAACCAATACCGAAGGAGGGTCCTGTTTGCCTCATGGGAAGACCGTCCATGTAAAGAGACTGTAAATTATTAAGACATGAAAGGGCTTTGTCCGGATATTTCTTTTGCCCCGGCCGACCACGCAGGTTACCTGATATGTCCAGAGAAATCAAAGATGTGAGAGGACAAAATACATTATCTGTGAACATCAATGAATCGCGATTTTGATCTATCCTCAGACTTTTCAACTGAGTCAAGTTGTAGAACAAATTCTCTTGCAGAGAGCGCAGTTTGTTCCTTGACAAATTCAAAGAATGGAGCATGAAATATTAATTTTGGCAAAGGTGTTGTTAACCAAAGTCTTCATTAAGTTGTCACTTAGATCTAAGGAATGTATATCCGTAGGAAGATAATGGGGAACTTGTCTGAGATCTAAATCAGAGCAATCGGCGTGGTCTAACGTTACTGTACAATTCTTTGCAATTTTAGTCCATCTTATACTTCCTGTTATCCTGACTCGGCGTTGACCACCTGGAGAATTTTGCCAGAATTGGCCCCACTTTAATGCAAGTTCTGCAGGATAGTTGGGAGTTTCTCCACCTTTGCCCATCATATCCGGCTGAGACTCAGAAATACCCACAAAAGCAGTGACGAGTGTGAACCAGGTGAAGAGTGACGTCATCAGCAGAATGGGCAACATCCACAACGGCGATATGGCTGGGGATGACGTCATATTGTTTATATTAATGAATCATTCATTATTCACAGATACAATTATTGAAACTATTTTGTGGTGACTGTGATTGGCGAAGGGACGATTTTTGTTTCATTTCATGTAACCACAGACTGATTCATGTAGGACTTCAGGTGTGCACTGGGTAACGTGCAAATAAAACAACTGTCAAAAGTCCGATGCTCTACCGACTGAGTTAACCGGGCGAAAATTAAAAAAAACCCAAAAACATCAAATGAAATGAAAACGAAAACGTATCCACACTGTCACGATCACGTGCGTGAAGATGGTCACGACCACGTGTGTGATGAGTACCTAACTTATTTACCTTTCAAACCCAGCTAACAAGCCAAGCAAGCAGACCAGCGATCAACGTACACATGGAGTGAGATTTAAATTAAACGATATTTAATTATAAATGCATGACAAAACTTATGTCAAAACATTCAACTCATGATAATCACATACATAATCACAAAAACAGAGATACTTCAAGTTTACTCTTGGGGATCATGGCTATTATCTATTCCCCGTTTCACATCTAGATCTAATCCCTCTGTCTATAAACTTAACTACGTATACTTAATAGTCTCTGTCAACAGCTGCCCTCCTCGTTGATGCAGTTTCACTTCTCCAGAGTTCACACAATCCTTTCTAGATCTTTAATTTCGACGATAAAAGGGGAAACAGACGCCCCTGGCTTCACACAAATAAGAACACACAGTTCACACCCTCCATCGTAGATTACTTGTTCCTTGAGGGGTTCTCAACATCCCGTCCTCAAGACTCTTCAACTTGCAAACACACTGCACACCGACGGTTCGCACCCGCCATCGTAGATTCACGAGCTTCTGATGGGTTCCCATCCTATCATCAGAACTCAACTTCTGGTCCCCATGGCACGACCTTCCACTTGTCGCCCGGACCGATAAATTCTTCTTATTGGGAAATAAATGCGAACATCATGGATCCCTCACACACCTAACACTTCTGGTCCCCACTGGCACGACCTTCCACTTGTCGCCCGGACCGATAAATTCTGCGTCTTCCTTTAGGAATGAATAACTTGGGAACCCTCATAGATTCCTCACATACATAACACCCCTGGTCCCCATGGCACGACCTTCCACTTGTCGCCCGGACCACTTCTCGCTGCGTCTTCCTCTAGGAACGAATAATTTGGGAACCACGTGTGTCGAGCTTCTCCTCTACTTATACTCCCGAGGTTTTTGCACACACGACTAGTTTAAAGCGAGTCGTGTGTATCTATCCACGCTCGTCAACAATGTTAAAAACCGTGTTTTCCCCTGCTAAGCTCACCCCCCTAGACTCGTGGCGCACAAGGCCACCGACCTTCCTCGTGATATTTAATCTTTCATGCTCGACAACAACTTTAAACTCCCCTTCTCCCCTACTAAGTTTACCCCCCTCTATACTCGTGGCGTACAAGGTCATCAACCTTAATCGTGACAACACACACACACAAACAGAGAGAGAAGCAGAGAATCCGTGGGGTCCCAGAAAGGCTTAAAGGTTTAAAGCAAAGACGAAATGTGGCAAAAAGAAAACGCCTGGGCTTAAGAAATAACGCAGAAAATTTACAATAGAATAAAATTATATTCTTTCTGCCTTACTGTATTTCTTGCACGAGGCTTTGGAACGCTCAACTTGTTCTTTTTGCCATATTTTTTACTTCACAAAGGAAATAAAAAGTAATTATTTTAAGACATTTTCCAGCAGTGAAAAAATGAACTGTTTTGTTGATGTGGTAAATCTGGAAAACTCTCTTTTTTTTTCTCTGAGAATTTCATTTTTATACGTGGTCACTCGGTATTTTCTAAGAATTTCTGAAGTCATTTCCTTTTTACTCATTGAACCATGTACATTATTGCGAAAGACACTTTTGTATCCCATTCCATCCTCCTTATTTAATAATAATAATAATAATAAAGTTCATTTATATAGCGAATATCCAAAGATGCTCTATGCGCTTTACCAAACATGCAGAAACAGAACAAATCTCATTCCTAACAACTGACCACACACACAAAGTCACACACACACACAAACACTATCTCTCCCTTCTCTCTCTCTCTCTCTCTCTCTCTCTCTCTCTCTCTCTCTCTCTCTCTCCTTCACACACACACAAAAACACCAATACATATCAGACTATACATCAAAGTGTTTTCTGAAGAGATAGGTTTTCATTTCAGATCTGAAAAGTGCCTCGCTTTCTATGTTTCGAATATTTGGTGGTAAGGAGTTCCATACAGCTGGTGCGCACACAGAAAACGCTCTCTCTCCAAATTTTTTTGTTTTAGCAAATTTAGATTCTAGTAGATTTTTATCAGAAGATCTTAATGCTCTAGATGGTTTATTTGGATGAATAGGAGCATTGTTGTACTGACATTTGTGGCATAACACTGCAATTTTAAAATCTATGCTTGCCTTTACAGGGAGCCGATGAAGACTAATAAGCAAAAGTGTAACATGTTCTCTTCTGCGTTGCTTAGTATTAACCGAGCAGCATTGTTTTGAATTCTCTGAAGTTTGCTAATTTGTTCTGCTGGAAGGTTTTTAAGAAGAGAGTTGCAATAGTCGAGACGAGAAAAAATGAATATTTAATACAAGTATTTGCTTCAGTGGGAACAGTTTCCGAACCTTTAGAGTGAACGGTTGAGGAACTTTTCAGTACAAGAAATATAATTTATATATCGATTTTAATCAAACAGATAAGACGGGCTGTAACTGTCCTGGCCGAAGCATTTCGTGTAGTACAAAATATATGGAACTTACTAGATTGTAGTTCAGGGCAAGTGAATATCTTCTGGTGGTAGTGCAGGGATGAAGATCTTATTTATACACGACCACCATAGGCTTTTGCACGTCTGCCAATTAAAGAAAACTGTCTGTTATAATACTCCAGGTCCGGTAATAGCGTAGACTCGTCGAAATTGGCGCGGGGTTCGTTTTCTTATCCAGAGTATCACCACCGTGGCGGCCAACGACTCCCAACCATTGCGAAGCGAAATACGTCCCCAAAAACACCTGTTCCAGTCGACCCCAGGAGACCTCAAGTCCTCGCCAGCGAGAGCGGATCTCAGGGCGTAAATATCTGGTGGCACTACCGGGGAGTATCTCCAGTTTTATAGATGGTCATGAATGAACATGACATCATTACCCGGATGGTGAATGACTTCAGGATATCAGACAACAGCTGTTTACGCCTTTCATTGTCAGTGCCATAAACCCGTGATTTTTTTCACTTCTGGTTCCTTTCACAGATCTCATAACTGCGACATTTTCATGCAGGAATGAGAATTTCAGTAACACTAACAGTTCCTGTCTGTTATGGAAAATTAATCAAAAGAGAAACACGGTCTGTTTTCCCTGGCACAGTTCATATTTTAGAGAGGCGGAACTTTAACCGGCCAGCCCTTTAATCACTTAAAGAGCCCAGAAACAGTGACGTTGACTTTGGTTCACTTTCAGCAATTTTGCCAAAAAGACATCGATCTCAATGAAAAAAAAAGGGAATGAGGCAAAAGCGGAAGTAGAATGCTCTTTAAAAACAGATGCTGTGAAAGTTTTTGACACCTTCTTGGCTCTTCGGCACGACGAGACGAAGATGACGTCGTTCGGCAAACGTGTCAAAAGCAGAAGGAAACGGAAGCCACTGAATTTGGGCTCTAATTCATTCCTTGTAGCAGATTGCCGACGGAGGCTAAAATAGGTCAAAGTGCGTTTGATGGCTTTGAGTGAATATTCCGAATCAATGGTTCTCAACCTTTTTCAGGCGATCACCTGAATTTTCTTTTATCACCCACCCATCCCCCAACTCGACCTCACCCTAAGATGCAGCCAAAGGTGGGCAGACTAGACATATAAATTATATTAGGGTTTTCAAAGCCTTCTTAATGATGCTTAACTTACTGTCTATTCAAATAATAATTTAAAAAATAAAGAAAATATCCTTCACTGAATGCATTAACAATTAGCTGTTGCTGTTCATAAAACCGATGTACAGGTACCCTTAACATGTCGGTGACATTTCCGTGGTTGGTGTGCTGTGGTCACCTATATTATGAAGTCGATGTTTGTGAGAAACTAACATGAACCATCCCTCCAAGGCATATGAAACAAGTTTCTCTGATTCTGAGACGTTTTCGCCCCCCCCCCCCCCCCCGTTGAAAATAATTTATTGTTCTAATTAATCTTTCTGACGGGAAATTGAGTGTAAAAGTTTAACAAGAAACGCTGAAAAATTATTTGACCGAGGGAGGGTTTAGTTTATTGTCCTCTAATACAAATTTCTATATAATAAAAATCATTTGGTTGACAGGCATTCAGTACAACAGAGATCTTGATATGCTAAACTGTACTGTAATATTCAGTTTTAAATCATGCAGTTTGAAGTGGGGAGGATGGGGGAAAGGGGTGAGGAATAAACAGACATGGGGATTATTGTTTGAAGGGAGGGGCAAACATGTATCTTGAGGGAAATCAGTTCAATGGTATCTCAAACTTTTCCAGCTTCATCAATATTTCTAACTCAGTATTTCCTGTATACGGCTTTGCAAAATATGCCATAGTTTATAATCTTCTGGGCAACCATAGCTAGATGGCGTGCAGGAAAATCGTGAACTCACCCCACCCCCTCAGTTACACAGCTGTATCATTTTACAGTATCTGGTATCACTGGTCATACTGGTAGTCTTTTGCGGTACTAGCTGAGTTGCCCGGCCCTGCCCGGGATAAATTGATTTATTAGTTTCAGTTCTGGGTGATTATTATGGACCTGCTTCATTTTGCCTGTTCCTTTAGCTTTATTTTATTTTTGTTTGTTTGTTTGTTTTTAGATACCTTTTACTGCTCTCCCTTTGTGAGTTGACATCCTGCCCATCCCGTCAGCATCCGTCAAATGGCAATGATTTGCGCACGGGTTAGTTTGTTTGTTAGTGAACACATCGCAGGAAGTGATAACGTCATGTGTAGGCGGAAGTGGGCTATAATTAGAAACATACATCAATATCTTATTGATCGTAAATTTCGGATCAAACGCTCTCGTGAATTTAGTCTTTAATTATAACCGCATTTACCGATTAACTCAGAAACAACAAACGGTTTTGTTTGTGTATAGCGATAGGAACAATGTTCGCTGTCCCATAATTCTTTGTGCCAAATTTCAGGTCGGTGCGTTGTGTAGTTTCCGAGTCCATAGGACTATTAGGGGTTTTGTTGTAGCTTTATTATATAGAAGATTGGTAGCGCAGATAGGTTCAGGGCAAAATAACGACGTTTTGCATGGACAAAAATAGAATTAATGAGCATGAATTTCCTCATATTATTATACTGGTCTCAAAGTTTGTGAAAATTGAACTTAACAAATTTTGTTAATGGTGCAGCTTTAGCATCTCCTAAGGAAAGTTAAAAATAAATATAATATATTTGATTATCTGTAATGTCCGAGGAGTTGGAACAAAAATGAAGGTTTTCTCAGTAACAGGCACTTACAGCGTTCAAGCTTGACATGAATATTTGAAATTACTTGAAGTTCGACACGTCGCCTTTGAAATTTAGCTGAAAGAAAGTGTTGACAGTTTTAAAAATGTATTTTTCAATCATTTCTCCCAAGCCATGAGGCGGCGAATCACGGTTTTTAATCATCGTGGGAATTATTGCGATATAGAATCGGCTACTTTTATTTGTGCGAATGCTGAAGTAAATTTAATGTTTTCTCTGGATAAAATAATATGGGTCAAGTTGCTGTGGAAAACTTACATGTAATAAAATTTAGTAAGTCCAGGCATGGAGGAACTATTTTCTTTGTATTTCAGTTTACACCGGGTCAAAGTTGACCTTCTTTATCTGCATACATAATTCACAAATTCTCCACATTTGAACACAAACGTCTGTTTTATTAGGCCATCCACAGCAACCACATTTTGTATGTTGGTTTCAAATATCGTGGAGGGTGCATCAAAGTTTGGATTTTTTTTTTCAAATTTTTATACTCTGCTTTGTGTCGCTGATTGCTCGCCTCCTATCCTTTTTATTTTTACGAGACATAACCCGTGACGTCAACTCTTCTGGCTGGCTGATTTGAAATATTCGACATGCTCGCGGCTAAAATTAGAACACAGGAATACCCTGCTGCTTGCTTTGGGAATTTTTATGTTGGTTTGCCGAGACAGATATAGAGCGGGTAGAAAGTGGTGGGGGGGGGGGGCAGTGGTTGGGGTTCGAGCGGAGCACGGCTTTTGAGGTTGTTGAAACTAACAAGACGTTAAAACATATGACTAAATGAGGACCGTTTGCTTCCTGATGGCACTGCCCCAGGATGTAATAGGTTAAACAAGAGACATGGCTGATTAAACATTCACCGTTCAAATTTAATTCACTTCCACCTGGCCATGAAATGATTTTCGGTCTTACTTCCTTCATTTACGTTCATGGACATCAGCACTTCCTTGTTTTAATAACCGTGTCCTACTTTTAAAAAAAATGGAAATGGCCACCCGATTTTATCAGCACTTGGCAAAGTGTTTGCTTTACAGTGTTACCGGTCCTTGGGATTTTATCAGCACTTGGCAAAGTGTTTGCTTTACAGTGTTACCGGTCCTTGGGATTTTATCAGCACTTGGCAAAGTGTTTGCTTTACAGTGTTGCCGGTCCTTGGGATTTTATCAGCACTTGGCAAAGTGTGTGCTTTACAGTGTTACCGGTCCTTGGGATTTTATCAGCACTTGGCAAAGTGTGTGCTTTACAGTGTTACCGGTCCTTGGGATTTTATCAGCACTTGGCAAAGTGTGTGCTTTACAGTGTTACCGGTCCTTGGGATTTTATCAGCACTTGGCAAAGTGTGTGCTTTACAGTGTTACCGGTCCTTGGGATTTTATCAGCACTTGGCAAAGTGTGTGCTTTACAGTGTTACCGGTCCTTGGGATTTTATCAGCACTTGGCAAAGTGTGTGCTTTACAGTGTTACCGGTCCTTGGGATTTTATCAGCACTTGGCAAAGTGTGTGCTTTACAGTGTTACCGGTCCTTGGGATTTTATCAGCACTTGGCAAAGTGTGTGCTTTACAGTGTTACCGGTCCTTGGGATTTTATCAGCACTTGGCAAAGTGTGTGCTTTACAGTGTTACCGGTCCTTGGGATTTTATCAGCACTTGGCAAAGTGTGTGCTTTACAGTGTTACCGGTCCTTGGGATTTTATCAGCACTTGGCAAAGTGTGTGCTTTACAGTGTTACCGGTCCTTGGGATTTTATCAGCACTTGGCAAAGTGTATGCTTTACAGTGTTACCGGTCCTTGGGATTTTATCAGCACTTGGCAAAGTGTGTGCTTTACAGTGTTACCGGTCCTTGGGATTTTATCAGCACTTGGCAAAGTGTGTGCTTTACAGTGTTACCGGTCCTTGGGATTTTATCAGCACTTGGCAAAGTGTGTGCTTTACAGTGTTACCGGTCCTTGGGATTTTATCAGCACTTGGCAAAGTGTGTGCTTTACAGTGTTACCGGTCCTTGGGATTTTATCAGCACTTGGCAAAGTGTGTGCTTTACAGTGTTACCGGTCCTTGGGATTTTATCAGCACTTGGCAAAGTGTGTGCTTTACAGTGTTACCGGTCCTTGGGATTTTATCAGCACTTGGCAAAGTGTGTGCTTTACAGTGTTACCGGTCCTTGGGATTTTATCAGCACTTGGCAAAGTGTGTGCTTTACAGCGTTACCGGTCCTTGGGATTTTATCAGCACTTGGCAAAGTGTATGCTTTACAGTGTTACCGGGCCTTGGGATTTTATCAGCACTTGGCAAAGTGTGTGCTTTACAGTGTTACCGGTTCTTGGGATTTTATCAGCACTTGGCAAAGTGTGTGCTTTACAGTGTTACCGGTCCTTGGGATTTTATCAGCACTTGGCAAAGTGTGTGCTTTACAGTGTTACCGGTCCTTGGGATTTTATCAGCACTTGGCAAAGTGTGTGCTTTACAGTGTTACCGGTCCTTGGGATTTTATCAGCACTTGGCAAAGTGTGTGCTTTACAGTGTTACCGGTCCTTGGGATTTTATCAGCACTTGGCAAAGTGTGTGCTTTACAGTGTTACCGGTCCTTGGGATTTTATCAGCACTTGGCAAAGTGTGTGCTTTACAGTGTTACCGGTCCTTGGGATTTTATCAGCACTTGGCAAAGTGTGTGCTTTACAGCGTTACCGGTCCTTGGGATTTTATCAGCACTTGGCAAAGTGTGTGCTTTACAGTGTTACCGGTCCTTGGGATTTTATCAGCACTTGGCAAAGTGTGTGCTTTACAGTGTTACCGGTCCTTGGGATTTTATCAGCACTTGGCAAAGTGTGTGCTTTACAGTGTTACCGGTCCTTGGGATTTTATCAGCACTTGGCAAAGTGTGTGCTTTACAGTGTTACCGGTCCTTGGGATTTTATCAGCACTTGGCAAAGTGTGTGCTTTACAGTGTTACCGGTCCTTGGGATTTTATCAGCACTTGGCAAAGTGTGTGCTTTACAGTGTTACCGGTCCTTGGGATTTTATCAGCACTTGGCAAAGTGTGTGCTTTACAGTGTTACCGGTCCTTGGGATTTTATCAGCACTTGGCAAAGTGTGTGCTTTACAGTGTTACCGGTCCTTGGGATTTTATCAGCACTTGGCAAAGTGTGTGCTTTACAGTGTTACCGGTCCTTGGGATTTTATCAGCACTTGGCAAAGTGTGTGCTTTACAGTGTTACCGGTCCTTGGGATTTTATCAGCACTTGGCAAAGTGTGTGCTTTACAGTGTTACCGGTCCTTGGGATTTTATCAGCACTTGGCAAAGTGTGTGCTTTACAGTGTTACCGGTCCTTGGGATTTTATCAGCACTTGGCAAAGTGTGTGCTTTACAGTGTTACCGGTCCTTGGGATTTTATCAGCACTTGGCAAAGTGTGTGTTTTACAGTGTTACCGGTCCTTGGGATTTTATCAGCACTTGGCAAAGTGTGTGCTTTAAAGTGTTACCGGTCCTTGGGATTTTATCAGCACTTGGCAAAGTGTGTGCTTTACAGTGTTACCGGTCCTTGGGATTTTTTCAGCACTTGGCAAAGTGTGTGCTTTACAGTGTTACCGGTCCTTGGGATTTTATCAGCACTTGGCAAAGTGTGTGCTTTACAGTGTTACCGGTCCTTGGGATTTTATCAGCACTTGGCAAAGTGTGTGCTTTACAGTGTTACCGGTCCTTGGGATTTTATCAGCACTTGGCAAAGTGTGTGCTTTACAGTGTTAAGGGTCCTTGGGATTTTATCAGCACTTGGCAAAGTGTGTGCTTTACAGTGTTACCGGTCCTTGGGATTTTATCAGCACTTGGCAAAGTGTGTGCTTTACAGTGTTACCGGTCCTTGGGATTTTATCAGCACTTGGCAAAGTGTGTGCTTTACAGTGTTACCGGTCCTTGGGATTTTATCAGCACTTGGCAAAGTGTGTGCTTTACAGTGTTACCGGTCCTTGGGATTTTATCAGCACTTGGCAAAGTGTGTGCTTTACAGTGTTACCGGTCCTTGGGATTTTATCAGCACTTGGCAAAGTGTGTGCTTTACAGTGTTACCGGTCCTTGGGATTTTATCAGCACTTGGCAAAGTGTGTGCTTTACAGTGTTACCGGTCCTTGGGATTTTTTCAGCACTTGGCAAAGTGTGTGCTTTACAGTGTTACCGGTCCTTGGGATTTTATCAGCACTTGGCAAAGTGTGTGCTTTACAGTGTTACCGGTCCTTGGGATTTTATCAGCACTTGGCAAAGTGTGTGCTTTACAGTGTTACCGGTCCTTGGGATTTTATCAGCACTTGGCAAAGTGTGTGCTTTACAGTGTTACCGGTCCTTGGGATTTTATCAGCACTTGGCAAAGTGTGTGCTTTACAGTGTTACCGGTCCTTGGGATTTTATCAGCACTTGGCAAAGTGTGTGCTTTACAGTGTTACCGGTCCTTGGGATTTTATCAGCACTTGGCAAAGTGTGTGCTTTACAGTGTTGCCGGTCCTTGGGATTTTATCAGCACTTGGCAAAGTGTGTGCTTTACAGTGTTACCGGTCCTTGGGATTTTATCAGCACTTGGCAAAGTGTGTGCTTTACAGTGCTACCGGTCCTTGGGATTTTATCAGCACTTGGCAAAGTGTGTGCTTTACAGTGTTGCCGGTCCTTGGGATTTTATCAGCACTTGGCAAAGTGTGTGCTTTACAGTGTTACCGGTCCTTGGGATTTTATCGGCACTTGGCAAAGTGTGTGCTTTACAGTGTTACCGGTCCTTGGGATTTTATCAGCACTTGGCAAAGTGTGTGCTTTACAGTGTTACCGGTCCTTGGGATTTTATCAGCACTTGGCAAAGTGTGTGCTTTACAGTGTTACCGGTCCTTGGGATTTTATCAGCACTTGGCAAAGTGTGTGCTTTACAGTGTTACCGGTCCTTGGGATTTTATCAGCACTTGGCAAAGTGTGTGCTTTACAGTGTTACCGGTCCTTGGGATTTTATCAGCACTTGGCAAAGTGTGTGCTTTACAGTGTTACCGGTCCTTGGGATTTTATCAGCACTTGGCAAAGTGTGTGCTTTACAGCGTTACCGGTCCTTGGGATTTTATCAGCACTTGGCAAAGTGTGTGCTTTACAGCGTTACCGGTCCTTGGGATTTTATCAGCACTTGGCAAAGTGTGTGCTTTACAGCGTTACCGGTCCTTGGGATTTTATCAGCACTTGGCAAAGTGTGTGCTTTACAGCGTTACCGGTCCTTGGGATTTTATCAGCACTTGGCAAAGTGTGTGCTTTACAGTGTTACCGGTCCTTGGGATTTTTTCAGCACTTGGCAAAGTGTGTGCTTTACAGTGTTACCGGTCCTTGGGATTTTTTCAGCACTTGGCAAAGTGTGTGCTTTACAGTGTTACCGGTCCTTGGGATTTTATCAGCACTTGGCAAAGTGTGTGCTTTACAGTGTTACCGGTCCTTGGGATTTTTTCAGCACTTGGCAAAGTGTGTGCTTTACAGTGTTACCGGTACTTGGGATTTTTTCAGCACTTGGCAAAGTGTGTGCTTTACAGTGTTACCGGTCCTTGGGATTTTTTCAGCACTTGGCAAAGTGTGTGCTTTACAGTGTTACCGGTCCTTGGGATTTTATCAGCACTTGGCAAAGTGTGTGCTTTACAGTGTTACCGGTCCTTGGGATTTTTTCCAAGATCTTGGGATTTTAGGGGTTACCGTCGGTACTTGACAAAAGATCTTGGGATTTGGGGGCCTTTGTATCCTTGTTATTTAATATCTATTTTAAAAAAAACACGGTTTTATTGACTTATTTGTGAGTGTGCATGAGAAAACCCACAATAAGTCGGCAGAGCTGATTTTGAGAAAAACGGCTTTGAAGTGAAAATAATTATGGGTCCGACACAAACGTCCAACTTGGCTGTTGTTTAGGGGACCGTGGCATGTTACAGGTTAAACTGCAGACGAGCAGTGAACACTACTCACTATGATCTCTATAACGGCTTTGTAATTAGACTACAGTCTCCTAACAAGATAAAAAAACTTCCGACTTGGCTGTTGTTTAGGGGACCGTGGCCTGTTACAAGGTAAACTGTAGATGAGCAGTGAACACTACTCACTATGATCTCTATAACGGCTTAGTTATTAGACTACTGTCTCTTAACAGCAATCACTCCAATATGACTAGGTCAATTAGCTGTTGCCACTTTTAGGATTAAATGCCGTTTTCTCAAAATCTTGTTGGGGGGGGGGGGGGTCACTGACTTCAATTTATCAGAAATGTCTTGTCTTTTATTATATGTACAGAACTCAAAATGTCATGTTGCCGACTTATTGTGGGTTTTCTCATGCACACTCACATTTTTTCAACATAATAAGTTCGTACTCTTAGAAAGACAAGGTTCTATCTCCACTTTTTGGCTGAACTGGATTACACACTACACACTACTTATACGGGCCTTCTCCATTGTGTGCCAAAGCATCAAGCAGATTCAGTGTGTAATTAGTAAGTAGTATTATTATTACTAAAAAGAAAAAAAAATTCTTTGCTGTAACAGTTATAAGTACACGAAAGTTTATCCCTCCATTTCACAAAAGATGACGGAAGGGACTTAGAAACCGTGTCATTCTACAGGGACGAGCTGTAGGATTGTAAGTACATGAAAATCGAACATAAGCCATGTTATTTATTCAAAGTTCCAATGGCGTAGCGCGGTTGCTGCCCCCTGAGCAAGACAAGCATTGCGTCCCCTGACATGTGGACCGTTAGCGCTCCCCGAGTCTCCTCTACCAGTCCAGTATTGAACCCATTGCCACACACCACATGCCCCATCCCAAGCACATGCATAGTGGTTTAAGAAAATACAGATGTAACTACAGTAAAAATGTATTTAATGCCGGTATAATCAAATTTATTTAAAATCGCCTGGTTTTACTTTGTGCACAATTTTTTATAACAGTATTGAAATCTACATTGAAATCTTTCTCAGATGACATGACAGTATTTCTAGGTTACTCAGACGAGGCGGGTAGGAACGGAGGAGTGAGACTATCCAGTCACCCTGTGCAACTCGGTGAAATTATTCATTTTTTTAAGGAGGGGGGGGGGGGGGAAACATTACGCCATCTTCAAACGGGAAATCACGCTATATTTATAGGCATTGTGTAATTCCCGGATAAGGATACCCACATAAAGGCCACCGAATTCTGTCACCGAGCCACTAGGCGCTTTAGGTGAGAAGAATTGCACTATATAATTTCAACAACTGCACATAGAGCCCACCTAGATTCGGTCCGTTTCAGCGCCATAGGTGCAGACTTTTTTTTATCGGAATCCAAAAGACATTCCCATTGCGCCGAAAGACACCGATCCGATGACACGGTGACGGGCAAGACTGTCGCTCGACAGGAATGTGTGATGAGTCATACTCGTTTACGGTGAGCGGGGCGATTTTCTACTGACCAAACCACATCTGGACGGGACGATAGAGGAAATTTGATTGAAGATATGGATTCAGCAGCTTTAAATTAACAAAGTCTACGAGAAGAATTTGTTTATTTTGAAAAAGAACAATTTTTTTAAGATTTTAATCATTTTAAAGACATGATAATTAAAGATGTTTAAAGCGAGCATCTGATCGGCTCAGTTTCACTCTGCACAATTCCACGTGGTGCAGTGAGTAGTGTGAGCAGAAAAAATGTACAAATAAAACCTACCAGGCGCAATGCACCGAAATTGTAGGCGGCCTTTATGTGTAGCATAGGCGCTCTGGGAGGTAACCGAAAGTTCCGACCTATAGGCGCCGAGCGGCCTTTATGTTTGTACCCAAAGGGCTGAAACGGCGCTGAAACGGACCGAATCTAGGTGGGCTCTGTGTGCAGTTGTTAAAATTATATAGTGCAATTCTTCTCGCCTAAAGCGCCTAGTGGCTCGGTGACAGAATTCGGTGGCCTTTATGTTTGTACCGTAAGGATTACACGAGGACAGTATGGCTGTATTAGAGAGAAAAACACTGTAAAATGTTACCTGGCAACGTTTGTTTGCTCCGCCATGTTGAAAACTGTGTTGGATGTTCGAGCATCGGGAGATTTTCTGTGGAGTGGAAGGGCGAGCTACTCTTCTTTCTAGTGTAGAATGTAAGGATTATTGTTTATTATTACATGTACCACTTCATAATTTTCTTCTTTTGAAATCTTTCGCCCCATAGAATTTTGCCCCTGTGGCCCCGTCCAAGCGTCACCACTGATTGGTACAGCTAAATATTGCATGAAGCTAAATGTCGCTTCAGGTCCTCAAGGATCAAGATCCTACCTGAACATTGACCATAAAAGTCCAAGCGGAAAAAAATATTCAAATGACAAAAGCGTCAGTTTATGATAGTTGTCTTTCTTTTCCTTGGTAAAAAAACGTCCACTTTAGCAGTCTTTTCTTACGTTATGTCCTTGAGACGTTCCCAATCCCTCCCCCCCCCCCCCCCCCCGCTTGTCTTTTCTTCCGATTGCCACACTCGTGCACGAGGGAGGTCGTGGACTGAAAGAGTAAGAAAAACGTGCGTCGGTAAGGGATTAAACCCCCCCCCCCCACCCCGTCAAGATAGGCTGGTGTTTGCACTTTGGGAGTGAAACAGTACAAGGCTGACGTAGGCGCCCCACTGGTGACTCGCTGTCCATAAAGTTTTGCTTCGCACAAGTCAATGATCCATTGCGTTATTACTGCAATGCATATTGTGCTTGCGTAGAGCAAAATGTATGGGCGGCGAGCCACCAATCTGGCGTCTACACCAGCTTTAGTCTGCCTCGTCCCTTATGGATGGCCACAAAGGGCATCTCGTGAAAACAACGAGAAGAAAGAAAAAAAAAAAGCATTAACTGACAAAGAAAAGAAAATCTCGTTCAGCTCGAGAAGTGATCGCGGGTGTCAACTCTGTGGCAGACGCAGACTGAAAACATGAATTTAGTGCAGGCGGCGGCTAGTGGGAGACAAAAAAAGAAAAAGAAAATTAAGCAACACGTGGCCAGCTCAAGGTTGGATAAGGGTATTTTAGAGGGGTTTCTAAATCCAGTCTTTTTACGAGCAAGCAAGGTTTCGTGCAGCGATAGATGTTCGACAGAGCCTAAAGTCAACCGAGCATTTTTTAGCATGGGCGTTAATGTAGCAGAGAAACAGAGATCTGGTCTAATCATTAAAATGTGAGATGACGATGTTCCTGCAACGAGAAGAATGATGCTTGCAAGGTTAGTGAGTGCAGTACAGCATTATTTACTGATGGATTAGATCTAGATCTAGATAGATTTAGATCTAGATAGATTTAGATCTAGATTCAGACTTTTGGCCAGGCATGTAATTGTACATGCGACTTTTCTAAATTTCATTTTCCTTTGAATCCGCACTGTGTCCCCTGTCTCGCATGATTTCACTCGCTTCAAATGCGATGTCACTACGTCGCAATAAAATCGCATTGTGCGTGCTTAGTGATATTTTTGTGACATGCAGGGTTTATTTTATACTAGTCACTTTTGCTTGACATTTCGGAGCCAGCTGACACGACTACAGAAGGATTGTGTGGGGCAATTGATAAATGTTCTGACGTTAGTGAAATATTTGCCATTCACCACTGCTGCGGGGATTTATTGACAATCAGGTCATTAGCTCTCCCAAAGCGTTGTGCTAAGAGTGAATTGAGACGGGTAGTATGTCAAATTAGTATCGCAAGAAACGGAAGTTCTCCATGGTTCAGGGACATAGCGGGCAGAATTTTGGGGGAGGGATGGGTATGTGCTCGGAACACTCGCACCGTCTTGGATGAATTCAAAATAGGATGAGAAATTCAAGTTTGGGGCGCCGTGACATAGACCTGCATGCACGCAGATCGGGGTGGGGGTGGGGGATTCTGGGAAGCGTTTGTACGCATTTGAATATGGTAATGAATGGGAAAAAAACTACGTGTGGATCGTTTCTTTCAACAATGCAAGTTATAGGATTATTTATACAAACGTTTTTTTATTTCAAATTTGGACACCTCACATTTATATAGATTCTATATAGAGAAAATCCGGCGCTACCCAGCATTGATGAGTACTTGAATTGTTCTTGATTTCATTCATGCCAAAAACTTTTCCGCATTGGAAACAGTTGGTGTGATTGTGTGGCCAGAAGTTGGAAAATTGGCTGCCCACGAGGTGAGTCATGTGAAAGGTTCGAGTGAACAGTTTTGTATGGCCTGACCGACGCGTCAGGATCTAATCCTATAGCTATCCCGTCCATATCCCTAACCAGAAACCTGATCTTAATCTTACCCCTATCCGCTGGTGGTTGGTGGGCGCTTTTGGTAGGGTTTCCTTCTGTCCTTTCATTCTGTGTCTGTCTCTGGTTTTTTCCTAGAACAGTATGACCGTTGTAGTGTTAACGTACTTTCTCCAGATTCATACCTTTACCCCTTACCTTTTCAATGTCAACTAGAAAACACGCACTCATACACAGTGAGACCGTCTGTAAAGATAACCGAAAGAGTTAGAAGTGGTCCAACCAAGATGATGGGCGGCTGAGATACAATTAGTTTAGACTAAGAATAGATTCTATTGTGAATGTGAAAAAAGGTTTTAAAATTACGGTGACATAATTATGATAAATCCTCAACAGTTAACAAAGATTTTCAACGCTGTGCTCAGCAGTGAGAACATTGGAATGTACATGTCTGGTTTATCGTCATATATGGCCCAGCTATATAGGGGAAACGCTCGGTTTTGGGTTGTGGGGGTGGGGGGTGTCTTTCTTCAATGTACATATTTTGTACGCCCCCCCCCCCCGCCCCATGTCTCAGTAGATTTATTCAGGCTGTTTTGCCCTAGGAGCAACAGCACTGGGACATCTGGTAAGTGCATTATTGTGTACATTCTCTGAAGACTACACAGGAAAGACAACTATGGCCAGAAGGCAGTAAGCGATTTTTCCCCGTAAAATGGCGAGCTTGGGGGACCAGCTTCGTCCTGGCCAAACTGAATGTTCGAATAGAAAGAGTTGCAGTCATAAAACGGAGAAAATCACACGTTTAGTCTCAGGAGACAAGTGGACTTTTCAAACTGTAAAAATCGGATTTTCTCCGTTCCACATTTTTATGACTTTTCAGTTATTTCTTGCTTCTGTGGTGTTAATCTTATCTGTAGCAACTCTAGAATTTTACATTTCCCGTCCACTGCTCTCCACCGTTCACTAAAACTGTCGTGATTGGTTTTGACTACCTTTTAGGAGAAGCAAGAACTTGTTTTAGCACTTACTGGTCTAGGGACGAGGAGTTTTTCAAAGTTTGCTCATCGATTACATGGGGGACAAGGTGGTCTAGAGGCAAGGTGCTCGCCTCTCATGCCAAAGGTCCCGGGTTCAAAACCCGGCCGGTGCAGGCATGTTGGAAGTTTAGGATTTTTCTCATATTTTCGTGTCCCTGATCCTATTGTATGCGTCTAAAAAAACAATTTTTTGTACGAACTAGAGAGCCGTATCGCCAGTTGGTCACCCTTGGATCTTTTGAGCTTCCTTGCTCATTTCTCGGACATTCATGAATTCCAACAGCAAAAGGAACATCAGCTGTTTCCTGAGAGAAGTTCCAAGGAGAAGTACACATGTAAAAAGTTCGGCAGCTAAGAAGGCACTCATTTTTTTGTTGGTGGCTTCAGTTGCAAGTTCGAATTTATTGCTCCGAGGCACAGTTCACAGAGAGGAGGCAACCGATGGAGTATGTTATCGATTGGCTCCCTTTGAATATCTGCAACAAAGGGAATGATTGTATAGGAAAGGGGGGGGGGATGTGGCAGAAACCTATTTTACACCTCGATTTTTTACGTGTTTTTCAATTTGGCACATTTCATGTCACTTTGTCTCCAGAACTGTGGCACATAGTGCTAATGCCATTCTTTCTTCAACCCCCACGGTCCTCTGCTACTTGCCAGTTGTTCTAGTAAATCTTTTCTATTGTGCGTCCCCAGGTATTTTTTTTTATTTTTTGGTCTTTATTTTCTCTTATATGTTGTTTATTTTCATGACCCTATAATTATGGAAATTGGTGTTTTGCAGTCTCAGTGCATTCTCAAACCATCCAAGTCTTTTCTCTTGTAAAATCCCTCACCGCTCTGTGATTGGAATTTTGGTAGCTCTTCATTTGTGGTCTCTCTGCATTTTTAGGATCTTTTTCAAGCAACAGTGCTGGAAACATATTAAACCCTTTTGCATCTTTGTCATAGATTTGCCATGGTTCAGCGCCATCATATTATAGAAATAGCGCGGCCTTGCTTCTTGTTCGTTTCAACTCCACCATTTGCACAACTGAGCAATTCGACGTTAAATGTGTGCGGCTTTAATATGACTATTATGATAAGGAGTTGGAATAAATCGGAACTGGGAAACATCTTGATAAGTGCCACAACGAATTTTAAAGAACTGTTAAAGTGTCATTTGTTATATTTCTTCTACATACTAAAAGATCTCCATTCCCCTCCCCCCCCCCCCCCCGGCCATACGGATATTATTTTTACTGCTCTATGGATGTTTGTAGTTTGAAGTTTTTTCTTCACTTTCAATTTCACCTTTCCTGTATTTCGGATAGGTACAGATATTTCTTCGCGGGTATTTCCGTCATAGCAGAGATCATTCACCAAGTATGAATTCTTTTGTGGTTTTAAATTTTTTTTTCATTGCGGATTGATTTTTGGGCTTTTCTTCGGTTGTGACATCGCACTTCTTCACATTAAATCTTTTTTCTACTTCTGCTGCCATTTTTCTGAGATCTTTAGTGCATTTTTTAAAGCTGTTGCTGGAATCAATATTGCTATACAGGAATAAAGAAAAAATTGTAAGGAACGATACAATAAAATGCTGAGGGAAAGGAAAGACAGAACGAGCTTTTGGCCAATTTTTTATTTATTTATTAAGTTAAAAAACGTGAGAGTCGAGAGAAAATTAAACTGTGAAATTATAACGTTGGTAACACATGCTCGTGACCCTTGCAGTATCGTATGCGATGTTGTCCGTAATTTTTTCCTTCTGCTCCACTGAAAAAGATAAAAATGAATGATGACAGTCTGAAAATACAAACTGATTTAGGCTCTAGATCTTTAAAAATGAACCAAATTCTCCAGTTCCATTACAGAAAATGTGACAGGTTGACGCATGCGCCCTGTCTACCTGCATCGCGGAGTGCGAATGTGATCGGTGAAAACATTGTTTTTTTAAACAGATACCGACAACAGTTCTTACAGCACACCACTTAGATTTGTGTTTTATAATTATTACGGTCTCGAGTATATGCCAGGATGTGTCATGTTGTGATACAACGAAATTGAGTACCATGTACAGGCATGTGTCATGTTGTGATACAACGAAATTGAGTACCATGTACAGGCATGTGTCATGTTGTGATACAACGAAATTGAGTACCATGTACAGGCATGTTACAGAGAAATGTGTGGGCATTAAAAAGTTACTTTTGTCTAGACCCTAATCACTTTTTAAAGTCATTTTTATGGAATGAAATATGCTCATAATTTTCTTTGTCTGTTACTGAACTTTTCTTTTGGACACAAGGAAAATGGAAACCAGACATTAAATCAGAGCAATGGAAAAATATTTCTTGGGTCTCCTGGACAGTTTTATTTAGGACCCATACGATCTTTAGCGTAAGCAGTGTAACGGAATAAAACTCTTCTCATCCTTATCAAGGCTCGGCACGATAGTCATCGAAAATTCTAAGTATCGTAAAATGCCTGTCATGAAAAACTGCGCCTATGTGGAAGTGTCGTCTTTCAACACTCCGCACACTTTATTTGCTACTCAGTTAAACTTGGTTCTCAACAAACTTCTTCGCGAATATTTTAGTCTCATACCCTGCACGCTCTAGCTATTCACGGTCACTGTCTAACAATAATAATACATGTAATTCTGTGAGTATTGATAGCACACTTGAGACCAAAGTCGATCTGTGATATTCATCCAGAGGAGTCGCTGAGGAGGGGAAGTGGAGGGTACCCTATTGCGACTCACCGACGCTCCTGAAGTCGTCCTCTTGGGTCGCGTGTCAAGGTCAGACATGCCAACTACGAAACTGCCGATTCTAAGATTTTCCCCTCGTACCCTATTGCGACTCACCGACGCTCCTGAAGTCGTCCTCTTGGGTCGCGTGTCAAGGACGGACATGCCAACTACGAAACTGCCGATTCTAAGATTTTCCCCCTCGCCCTTAACCCTATGTTACACTCGTTGTCTGACAGATTCCAGACACTTTTCATCCTAACATCCCCCGACGAAATGTGAAATGATTTCGCATCTTTACTTCTTATCCAGGAATGACAAAAAGCTGCACAATCAATACTTTACATAATTTTCCGATCCAGCAGTCTTCTGAGCTTGTGCCCTTCGACTTGTTGCCATGACATAGAATTTGTAGGCTTGGTTGAGTTGGTCTAGATTTCGTGGACTGCGGAGTTCAACGTAAAACTTGGTAGATCCTAGAAAATAGTCATATTGTTATAAATTCTATAGTCAGAACAAAAGTAAAACTAAATTGTAAACTGCAAGGTATGGACTGGGGCCTGGAGCACCCCTTTCCCCCCATCCCCACTTACTGGAAACCCCATAAAATCTCTTTGACGCATACCACACCTTGCCACAGTAGATGGAGTAAAGAACAGGTCCGAGAGTTCTCACGAAAGTATTGCTTCTCTTTTAGGGGAGGGGGGTGAATTATAGTTTAACACCTGGTATATCACAAAAAACATGTCATATCTTAATTTACACATCATAATTATTTAGATGCATAAGTAAGTTTAGTCTTAGTATGATATGCATCACATTGTTGTAGTCGGTGGTCAGAACTAGAAACAGAGTTCAGTACAAAGTATTCCATGTAAGATTCTTGTATCAGTTTCCCATGTAGTTTGATAAACCGGGTCTGTTCAAACTTGTACACCAATTGCTGTGAGCTTTTTCATCCTTTCGTGTACAATACACAAAATTCCAGATTTTTTTTTGCATAATATAATGAAAATATCCAGACTTGGTGTTATTGAATACCGATCGGTAACCGAACGTTGAGAAAAGTTGTGCGAGGAAAGTAAGACTGCGAAACATGTTGCACAAATGTAAAATCCGGACTTTGTGTCACTAATTGAATACTGATCGGTGACCGAGGTTTGAGAAAATTAAACTTGTGCCAACACATGTGAAAATATGACTGTGACTTGAATAGTGTATGGTTTCTTCCACAATAATGTAATGGAAATATCTGGACTTTGTGTCACTGAATACTGATCGGTGACCGAAGTTTGAGAAAAGTTGTGTGGGGAAAGTAAAAAGATTGTGGAATATGTCGCACAATATAAAAAATTGGGACTTTGTGTCACTAATTGAAACTGATCGGTGACCAAAGTTTGAGAAAAGTTGTGTGGGGGAAGTAAAAGGATCATGAAATATGTCGCACAATATAATGAAACTATCTGAACTTTGTGTCACTAATTGAATACTGATTGGTGATCGAAGTTTGAGAAAAGTTGTGTGGGGAAAGTAAAAAGATCATGAAATATGTCGCACAATATAATGAAACTATCTGACTTTGTGTCACTGATTGAATACTGATTGGTGACCGAAGTTTGAGAAAAGTTGTGTGGGGAAAGTAAAAAGATCATGAAATATGTCGCACAATATAATGAAACTATCTGACTTTGTGTCACTGATTGAATACTGATTGGTGACCGAAGTTTGAGAAAAGTTGTGTGGGGAAAGTAAAAAGGTTGTGAAATGTGTCGCACAATATAAAAAATCCGGACTTTGCGTCACTAATGGAATACCGTTCGGTGACCGAAGTTTGAGAAAAGTTGTGCAGGAGAGCAGAAAGATTGTACAATGTGCTGCTCATGTTAGGGACACTTGGTTCATCGTCTGTCAAGTGCACACTTTGTCAGTGGTCAAGCACAATACACGACATCCATGCTCTGTGGGCTACGATAGGACGTGGACGTTTGGTGGATGTCCAGCATTTGGTCAACAGAACGCCCACAATAGCCTGTACTCCATGCTGCTGGGCTGTGTTCGATACTCGAAGATTGGGAAAAACGTTTCAGAGGCATGGATTAATTCATGACAAAATCCATGCTGCATTCACTTGTACTGTATATCTGGCGCCTGGTAGCAAAAAGCACACAGATTCCCATACTACGTATAACTAGGCTGAGCTCGGTTGTCGAAATCTGGAAGGAAAAACATACAGGCATTGATTAATTCGTGACCAAATCCACATTATTACCTTACGTCTTATCTGACGCCAAGTGACATAAGCACACAGCTTTCCATACTATGTACAAGTGGGCTGCGCTCGGTTGTCGAAGTTAAGGAGAAAAAATATTGTACAAGCAGGGATTGTCTAGGCAAGGATTCATTCTTGACAAAATCCATATTGCTGTTACTTGTACTGTTCATTGACACCAGTCCTGGTTCCTAAAAGCGCACAGATTCCCCTACGATGTACAACTAGGTTGCACTCGGTTGTCCCAAGGTTGTGGAATGTGCAAGTAAGTGGGAAAAAAACTTACAAAATTCATATTATTAACCATGTCCACTGCAGCAGTTTGTACGACTTCTCGCTCAGCTTCTAGGACATTCAAAGTAAATCTGCTAAGGTTCACCTAAAAGTTTGCGTCACGCGAGAACTGTTTAACCGGTGTATTTAGGAAAGCACATCAAGAAGACTGTCAAGCTATTTACAAATGTGACGGACGTGTCGTCATAGCCTGGTGTCGCCCCCCTTTGTTTGTGGCCTACATTTTATTGTATGTATGTTCTGGGCTATTGGGCTATTGTATTTTTAGGTCTTTGGTTTAAGAGTTTCGCTGTCCTTGGCTTTTACACCTTCCTTTTAAAAAATGTTTCTTGTTCTCGTTTCTGTGTGTTTTTGTGGCAGGAATTAGGTTTTTAGAATTTTGCCCGGGCAGCGGCCTTGTTCGGTCTGCTCTCCTTGAATTTCAACTGCCAACTTTAACCTGCACAAGGGCCATCTGAGTTTTTCTTTCTTATCCGCGAAGACTAGATGCTAGATCCTACCTAGCATGGAATCTCTGCACTGACCGGGGATCCAATCTGGTACCTTTGGCATGAGAGGCGAGCATGTTGTATTTTTTATACAAAGCTTATTTTCTCACGTCCCTCCAAGATTCAAAATACAGGACAGCGTCGCGTAAGAAGGCACAATTGGTACTTGTGTAATTTCAGTTAGAAAACACTCAAGATTTACCTTGTTAAAATCACCACTGGACCCCTCACGGCCTTGAGTAAAGTAAAAAAAACTAAATGGCAGCTCATTGAAAACTATAAAGGAACAACCAATTATGCCAGTGGGTCTTAGGGAATCCCCAAAATTTGTCTCCATAAAGATCATACGATAAAGAGAAGAGGAAAGGTGAAAATCACCTCCAATCTCTCGAAATAAGCAAATGAATGCTGTCAAGAAACATTTCCCCTCTCATTACCAAAAGGGCAAGTTCATGTTGTCAAAAAACATGTCCAATCTCTTTACAAAAATGGGCAAATTAATGCGATCAAAAAACGTTCCCCTTCTCATCAGCAAAAGGGCAAATTAATGCTATCAAAACATCTCACTCATTACCAAAAGACCAAATTAATGCTGCCAAAAATCTCCCTTCTCACAACGAAAACGACAAACTTAATGCTATGAAAAAAACGCCTCCCCAATCTCATTATCAAAAGAACAGCTTAATGTTATCAAATCTCCAACCTCATTACTGAAAGTCAAGTTGATGCTATAAAGATCTTCAATCTCATCATGTAAAAACAGGCAAGTTAACGCTATTTAAAAAAAAAATCTCCAATTTCATTATGTAAAGGGCAATTTGATGGGATCAAAAACAAAACATCGCCAATCTCATTATGTAGGAGACAATTTGATGCTATGAAATCTCCAGTCGCATTACCAAAAGAGTAAGTTAACGCCATTTTAAAAACATCTCTTTTCATTACGAACAGAGCAAGAACCAATTTTTCAAATTGATTTTCTGGCCCCTGTAGCTCTGTGGCACCAGAAGAATACAGTACAACATTTAAAGGCCAAGAGAGTAGCACGATCAAAACGTCCACTGGTCCACGGGAAAAAAATGTTACACAACACCTGCCGGCTCATTGAAGCTTCATGACAATCTTCAGCCAAATAAATCTGAGAGTAAGACTTCCTTCTGTCCATCTTTTACTGCTTTGACTCCTGAATAATATCACGATCAAAACGTGCACTGGTCCATATTTTCCGCACTGTTTCACACATTTACGATAGTCCATCTTTTCTGCTGCCCATTATCTCCAGTTGTCCACATTTTCAATATGGGTCGAAATGCTTTTCACTGGTCTACTTTTTCTGAACTGGGTTGTATTTTCTGCGTTGGTCTACATTTTCTGCACTGGTGCACATCTTTGGCACTGGTGCACATCTTTGGCACTGGTCCACATCTTTGGCACTGGTCCACATTTTTGGCACTGGTCCACATTTTTCGCACTGGTCCACATTTTTTGGCACTGGTCCACATTTTTTGGCACTGGTCCACATTTTTTTGGCACTGGTCCACATTTTCTGCACTGGTCCACATTTCCTGGCCTAGCCTGCATTTATTGCACTTGTCCACATATTCAGCCCTGGTCTAGATTTTCTTGCCATGGTCCACATTTTTTTTTACTGGCCCATATTTTCTACACTAGTTCACACATTTTCTTCAGTGGTCTACTTTTTCTGCAAAGGACCAGGCTTGCTTCATTGGCCTATTTTTCCTGCAGTGGTCCATATTCTCTCCAATTTGAAATATAGTTCTTTAACGGCTGGTCGGCACAATAACGGCTTGGTCGGCATAATAACGGCTTGGTTGGCATAATAACGGCTTGGTTGGCATAATAACGGCTTGGTTGGCATAGAAACGGCTTGGTTGGCATAAAAACGGCTTGGTTGGCATAATAACGGCTTGGTTGGCATAATAACGGCTTGGTTGGCATAATAACGGCTTGGTTGGCATAATAACGGCTTGGTTGGCACAATAACGGCTTGGTTGGCACAATAACGGCTTGGTTGGCACAATAACGGCTTGGTTGGCACAATAACGGCTTGGTTGGCACAATAACGGCTTGGTTGGCACAATAACGGCTTGGTTGGCACAATAACGGCTTGGTTGGCACAATAACGGCTTGGTTGGCACAATAACGGCTTGGATGGCACAATAACGGCTTGGTTGGCACAATAACGGCTTGGTTGGCATAATAACGGCTGGTTGCCATGATAACGAAATCTCCAGTCCCATTACCAAAAGAGCAAGTTAACGCCATTTTAAAAACATCTCTTTTCATTATGAACAGAGCAAGAACCAATTTTTCAAAATGATTTTCTGGCCCCTGTAGCTCTATGGCACCAGAAGAATACAGTACAACACTTAAACGCCAATAGAGTAAAATGATCAAAACGTACACTGGTCCAGGTGAAAAAAATATTTTACACAACACCTGCCGGCTCATTAAAGCTTCATGACAATCTTCAGCCAAAATAAATCTGAGAGTAAGACTTCCTTCTGTCCATCTTTTACTCATTCGTCTAAGCTTTATGACAATTTCAGCCAAATTAAATCTTAGACTAAAACTTCCTTCTGAGAGTAAGACTTCCTGATTTGTCTGTCTCCTGAATATCACGATCAAAACGTGCACTGATCCATAGGAAAAAAAAGACATTTCACACCTACCGGCTCATTGAAGCTCTGTCCAAATAGATCCGTCGGGGAGACATGCTTGTCACCATCTTTCCCTGATTCTTCCGTCTCCTGAATATCACGGTGAAATATAATCATGAAAAAAACATGATGTTAATTCTTGTGCCAAGCTGAACTCATGTTAATTCTTGTGCCAAGCTGAACTCAGAAACGTGCTATCAAGTAAATGATTTTGAAATTACACTCCGTGTATTAATGTTGTTGCCAGTTGGTGTTTAGTGCATTGAAAGACTTTCTCTCTCTCAGCTTTGGTTTTATTTTTACTTTTCTTTTCGTCAGAGCGGCGGGGGAAGCAGAGGTTTGAGCCTGCCGGACCGAATGAGAGAGAGCATGAAGGGGGAGCTCGAGGGGGAGCTGGAGGGAGACATAAAAGAAAGACATGGAGTGGCAGAAAAATTGGCTACATGTTGATGAAACACACGAGTCTTGGAAATGACGTCACAAACACATACACAAGGCAATGGAGAATTTCTTATCGTTTCACCGTCATTACTTACTCGTGCCAGAGAATCCTCCAGAGCTTCCTCGTACGTCCTGGGAAGAGTTCCCTTCCAAGATTCGTCAGTCTTCATGTGATAAAAAAGAAAATGAAAAATTAAAAAAATCAGCATATTTATTTGTGCACACCAAAAAAAGAAACTATCATTCTCATGTTTACTTACTTTACTTGACTTTTTCATCCTCTGTTGCCGTTGAGCTTCGAGGGGAGATGCAGTTTTTTTATGGTAGGCCAACTCTGCCGCTCTTTCAACTGAGATGTTGTTGTTTCTCAGGGTTCCTTTGACTCCTTCAATCCATCTTTTGCGTGGACAGCCTCTTCTTTTGTAGCCTGAGAATTTGGTGTTGAAGGCTCCCGAGGCTGGTTGTCTAGGTGGCATTCGTGACAGGTGGCCAGACCATCAGTCGTTTTTCTATGAAATGCAAGGATGATTCTGTGCCAACACTCTTACTAGTCTTACAACTTCATTTCTTTGCCTGCCTCTTCTCGTGATGTTGAGGGTTTTGCGGAGGCAATTCATTTCGCATGGTGTAATCCTGCTTTCACGAGTTTTACTTAATGTCCAGGTCTGGCATTGTTAGCATAATGTTGGAATAAACGTTGAGTTGATAAACTGTCTCTTTGTGTCCATAGAGCTGCTTGGATGGGACAGGAGGGGTGCAAGCTGATAGGTGACGGTGTTGGCTTTTTGGGTTCAGATTTCTATCTCTCTGTCTACGGACCCTTCTTCTGTAAACATGCTGCCTAGATATTTAAACTCCTTAACCTGCTTCAATTGCCTGTTGTTCACGTGAATGTTCAGAGGACTGGGATTTCGGCTGACTTTCACGACTTCTGTCTTTGGTGTGCCTGTTCTCATGACAAATCTTGCACAGCTGTTGTTGAGTGCGGTGGTGTGGGTTTGGAGGCTTTGTTGGTCTATATGAATAAGACTTCAGTCGTCTGCAAACAGAAGTTCATTTAGGTCTTCTGGGCTTTGATTTGCTACGTGTTTGATTTTGTGCATATTGATTATGAAAAGGAGGGGAACGATTGAGGAGTCCGATAGGAGATAGTACACATCCCTGTAGGACTCCTGATGTTACCGCGAACTAGTTTGTGTTGCTTTCTTTTGTTCTTACTGAACTTCTGCTGTTGGTGTACAGAGCTCTCACGTTGTCCAATAGTTGAACTTTGACACCATAATTATATTGTTCTAGTGTTGTCCATATATTGTTCTAGTGTTGTCCATAGTTTGTCCGGGTTGACTCTATCGAAGGCTTTCTCCTGATCTACAAAGACAATGCCGGCTTCATTGTTGTGCTCGGTGGTTTTCTCGCATAGCTGTCGTAATGCGCAAACCGCATTCGTGCGTCCTCTGCCTTTGCGGAATCCAAACTGAGCCGCGGCCAAGTTTCCCTCTACAATAGGTCTTATCCTCCGTGCCATGATTTTTTGCGTACGTTTACCCTCTATGGCTTAGTAATAGTATGGAGATGCCTCTATATGTAGTACAGTCACGTTTGTTCTCATGTTAACCCTCATAATTCACGATACAACAGACCATGCAGCAAGTAATATTCTTAATGTGACCGTGTCACGACTACTCCGGTGGTCCGAAGGCATGCCCGAGGGTGTCGTTGTCCGAAGGCGTGCCCGGGGGTGTCGGGTGCTTGGATTCTATGATCTCCAATACCTGCACTGACCGAGGCGACTCGGCCGTGTCAGGATGTTTTATGGGCGTGAGTGGCCCAGAGGTCGTGGAATTCCCGAACTCAATTGCAATTAGCTTGGGGCAGGTTTTGGCGCTGCATGAAATGCGTATTTTTGTCAATCTATCGCAGCGTCATTCCCTAGCTAGGCACTCGGACCAAGAGGACGGTCATTCGTGCAAGTTGTACAGTTCTGACTCTTGAGAACTGGTGAGTTGGTCTTAGTAACTTTGTTCTCTTTGATACTTACTCGCATTTCGTTTACTCTGCAGTGAATATTATAAATGAATATTGCATATTATTATACGATTACTATGTTGGACAGTGTGGTTGGATGATCACTGCTTAAGCACGTGTTCATTAGAGATGTTATGGCCACTTAGACTGGCGGTAATAAGAGTTTGATGCTACACTGTATGTTATGTAATATTGATGCTGTGGAAGTTTTCTGTTATTTGAAGTTCAGTTACTTCACTGTGTTTGGAAGCATATTATGGTCCATGATATTTACTGATAAGGAGGCATATTGGATGGTTAATGCGTGTACACTTGAATATCTTCATGTTAACCCAGATGATGGTACATGATGGGACTAGAAGTTATGCAGTATGTTGTCCCAATTGTTGCAGGTTACTGGGGGAAGACAGCTGATACTGTGGGGCGGTGAGACGCCATACACTGGCACTGGGCCAGGCCAGCCCATCCACGGTTAGTGAATAGTATAGTAATGAACGAATATGACACTGAGATTGGAGCTCACTGTGTCTTGGTAATATGGTTACTGTTTGCTATATTATGTTATTGTGTTGGTTATTATTGTTTGTCACCAAGGGCAGCTGGAGAAGATGACATCATGCTCAAGTGATTAGTAAGCCTGTGAAGGCCAGTATGGTCAGATAATATAATTATGGGGTCTTTGTGGTTTGTGTGCATCTTTATCTCTCCTGTATTATGAGGCTGTTATTTGGAGGACGTGTGCGTATATTGAATGCATGGTGCATGGGGTGAATGATAGTAGTATAACTACAATGTATTAATCCATGCATACGAATGATATACATGTATGCTTACTGTAATGTATGTCCATCGTTTTGGATTTATTCACAGTAAGGATGAGGTAGTGAGCCAGGGATGCCGGTAGGCGTGGCTGCACTGGGTTTTAGTTCTCTTTAGTTTTTAGTACTTTTAGTTTCTTGATTTTAATTCTTTTTAGTTTTAGTTCTTTTTAGCCGTTTACAGTTTTAGTTTATAATATTAGTCATTTACAGTTTATAGATACTATAGCTTTTCTTTTTGTTCTTTTTGGTAAACTCCAATCATTGCTGGGCTACATAACCCTTTTCTATTTTTTATATATAATAAATGTGGTCCCTGTCGTGGAAAAGATCCTGGTGTGGTGTTGCTGTGTTGTAAAGGTCGTATGATCGTGAGCGAGCACCACGGTGTTGGGTGTTGAATGGTTAATTGTCTTCTAAATTCCATTAGAAACCCCACCACATTAATTTTATTAAAAACTTAAGCACTCATCACCATCGTGTCCGGTTGAGGGGACATTGCGCCAAAATCCTGCTTCTGGAACAGTAAAGCACAAGACAAAAACATCAAAGAATCAGCCTACGTATTTACATATAACAATAAAAAAAAACATATTATACTCATTTCAAAACTTAAAATGCACTATATACCAGGAGGGAAACGTTCTATAGTCTTTCTTATTTAAAAGAAATTCAATTCCCCACGTAAAATCCCCCCCCCCCCGAGTATTTTGCCATTATCCGAGAAGACTAGGTGCTTTATTAGGATCAGGGACAGGAATCCCCCCCCCCCAAAAAAAAAAAAACAACAAACAACCCAAACATACGAGCACCTTGCCTCTTGACGGGAGTTTTGAAAAACCACGGGTCCATTGTGTCACAAATCCCAGACTGGGAGATGTAATAGTTTATGACAGGACGACAATCACGAACAAACAAGTTAACACTTAACAAAACAACCCATCAGACTCACACATTTATTAAACATAATTATACATATAATAGCGCAATTACATACATTATATTATTGAAATCAACTGCCGTACAACGGCCTTATTCTCACACACACTCTCCCTCGGATCCACAATCCGGTAGTTACTCCTAAAGGCACTTCGGCCTCAGCCTCTCCCCTCAGGGTCTTAATAGCACATTAATGATTCACTGGCACCGCCGTCTCTCAACATCACCTTCCTATTGCCATACAACTTATCAGTTCACTTGCCCCTCATCATGGCAATAATATAGTATCTCATTCACTCTCATATCTACGTCCCTGTCCGTGGCCCGACTGCCACGACTTTATGTGCCTCTACTGTCCTGCACCGACAGTCTCACTTCTGGCCTATGTATGGCCTCCGGCCCTATGCTGGCCTATCACTTGTGCTCATCGAGGTGGCTCTTCGGCCCGTCCCCGACACCAGTCATTACTGGAAAGACTCTCTCACTAGTCTTCTCGACTGCTCCCTTTATGTCCGCCCGATGGGCTCTTATTCACAGGTCCGCTCCGCCGGACCTTCTAACTTGCAGTGATAGTTATACAGCGCTTTCGCCTCATTCAGACCCCCCCCCCCCCACTACTCACAACAGCACGCTTAACTTGCTGTCTACTGTGAGCCCTTCTTACTCTACACCCGCTCTGTAGCAATCCCCTTAATTGCACTCACTCCACTCGTGACATCATCCCCCACCCCAAAAAAATTAATGCAATTAATTTCAAATCGCATCAAGATGACTGTCAACGAGTGAGCGTGAGCAATACCTACACTAAAAAAAATGACCTAGCAGTTCCCCTAGTATATAAAATACCGAAATCAGGGGAAAATATGGGGATCAATATGCCCTGCAATATGCATATATGTGTCACATCATCAATAGCTAACTAAACACAATACCTAATACAGAATCAAAAGCCAATCAACCTATCAACCATTCTTCATATCATATTTATAATGTCAATATTTTAAAGTCGACTCATTCACACAGATCCTGTCAATGTTCCTGTCCTCCGATGTATAAGCTCCTGAAATCTTGCCCTAGGCTCGACTAAGGTAGTCGGCGATATGATTGCTGGTTCCTGGAATTGGTTGAATAACGAAGGTATACGGCTGCAAAGCCAATGCCCATCTAGACAAGCGTGGGCTGGACGAACGATTCTTCGGCAAAAATGTCAGTGGCTTGTGGTCTGTCTGGATACAAAATTCTCGTCCCATGAGATAACGTCCTAGTTTCTGGACGGACCAGACAATGGCAAGACACTCACGCTCTATCACAGAATACTTTCTTTCTCTCTGCAATAACTTCCTACTGACATAACATACAGGATGGAGACATTCGTTCTTCTCCTGTAGAAGACAAGCGCCGACACCAGAGTCCGACGCATCCGTTCTGAGGATAAAATTAGATCGAAAATCGGGTAATATCAGAATGGGTGACGATGATAATGCTGTCACCAAATTATCAAATGATGTCTGACATTCAGACGTCCACTGGACCTTATCGGGTTGTCCCTTCTTAGTAAGGTCAGTAAGAGAAGATGACAAGGAGGAAAAATTTGGAATGAACTTTCTGTAATAATTTAAAATTCCCACTAAGCTTCTGACTTGTTTCTTTGTTTTAGGGATTTGCAACCCTACTAATTTGTCAATTTTTGTTACTTCAGGTCTCTGAACACCTCTACCCACAATATGTCCTAAGAATATTATCTCTGGACATGCCAAATCCATCTTTGCGGGTTTAGCAGTTAACCCAAAATGACGTAATCGTTGAAAAATTACTGTTAGTGTCTGAATATGCTCAGACCATGTCGACGTATGGCATGCTATATCATCAAAGAATGACACGACATTAGGTATGTCCTTCAACACTAATCTCATTAATCGTGCAAACGTCGCTGGCGCGTTTACCAACCCAAATGGCATGACCTTAAATTGGAATAATCCAATGGGCGTTTGGAACGCCGTGTATTGTTTAGACTCCTCAGTAAGCGGGATTTCCCAATACCCTTTCGTCAAATCTATCTTGGAAAACCACGTGGACCCGGCCAATGAAGCTATTAATTCCTCCTGAAACGGGATAGGCTCCCTATCGCCTACTGTAATAGTGTTCAATCTTCGAAAATCAATACAGAACCGCACCGATCCATCAAGTTTTTTCACGAGGACGATGGGTGATGAATACGGCGATGTTGATGGTTCTATCACATCTAACTTCAACATTGACTCAACTTCCTTTATGACTCTATCTCTCGAAGAAAAAGGCAACGGATACGGTTTAAGAAATACTGGCTTGTCCGAAGTCAACTTTATTTGGTGCTGGATCACCGTAGTGCGACCCGGCAAATCCGTAACAACATCCGGGAATGACGCTAACAGGGTCTCAAGTTCCCTACTCCTTGAACTCGTAAGGTCAGGGTTAATTTTTACGTCCCTGTAACCTTGTGTCGCAGTTAACTCCGGCAATTGAATTTGTAACTCTTCCTGCGCCTCGGTGTCGCTTACGTCACAGTCCAACTGGTCTACGACCCCCGTACAAGCAATAGAGAAGACAGTCTCCTCTGGTCTTGTCTGTGCACACAGATACTGTGGTCTCTCATAAAATCTCTGTAGCATATTAACATGGAAAACCTTACTCGCTCCATCAATGTGGATAGTGTAATCTACCTTTGAAACAACTCGCTCAATAACATAAGGGCCTTTCCATGTCATCAATAACTTATTATGGTCCGTAGGTAACAACAATAGGACCTTGTCTCCTGGCTTAAAAATTCTCAGTTTGGAACCTCTATCTTTATAGTCTTTTGCTCTTTTCGAAGCGATACCAGAAGCTTCTTCTGCTATAGTGCGCGCTGAAGATAGTCTTTCTCTTAAATCAACAAGGTACTGAAACACCGAAATCTGCTCATCGTCTCCCGATGATGGCGACGTCATCATGTCCCGAAGAACATCAGTTGGGCCCCTAGGACTACGACCGTACATCATTTCAAACGGCGAGAATCCCGTTGACTCTTGCCGTACCTCTCTGTACGCGAATAACACTGCAGGGATATATCTATCCCAATCTTTAGGGCGATCAGCAGCTACCTTACGCAGCATCGACTTTAACGTCGAGTTCAATCTCTCGCACATGCCATTAGCCTGCGGATGATAAGGGGTGGTAGTGATGGGTTGTATACTGAATAAGCGGAACAATTCCTTCATCATCTCCGACGTAAATTGCGCGCCCCTATCAGAAAGAATTTGCTCTGGTATTCCTACCCTAGCGAAAATTGCAAACAACGCTTCCGCGACTGCCTCAGACGTTATGGTCCGCAGAGGAACCGCCTCTGGCCATCTCGTAGCATTACATATGACCGTTAAGAAAAATCGATTCCCCCTATCGGTCGCTGGGTGAATGGGGCCAACAAGGTCTATCGAGACCTTTTTAAACGGTTCCGAGACCGTGGGGATCTTCTGAAGAGGAGCCTGGGGTGTACGACCCTTATGCGTCGTCTTTTGGCACGCACTGCACGTCTTACAATAGACCTGCACATCTCTGTGGATCGATGGCCAGTAAAAATTTTTAAGAACCCTTTCTTTGGTTCTAGCTATCCCCATATGACCCGCTAATGGGACATCATGTGCCAAATGCAATACTGTTGCGATCAGCAACGCTGGCACAACGACCTGCTTTAAAATGGAGGCCACCGTTACATATTTACGGAACAGAATGCCCGCCTGAACAATAAAGGAGGACGACCCGTTCTTATATCTCCTCGTTTTCTCGGTTCGCGCTTCCCCAAAACATGGGTTTAATGATGGATCCTCCCTTTGTAATCTCGCCAAGCGCTCTGGCGTGATATCTAGGTTGACCGCTGGCGTCGCCAAAGGTCTAATCTTATCTTTATCAGCTACCCGTCGACGTGTTTCGACCGCGGCGCAAAAGTCAATACCTTTTGATTGCGACCATGCTTGCACGTTCTCATCGGAAGGGGAAACCACCCGTGATACATTCCCAATGATGAGCTGGGCGCCTGGAAAACAACCAACGACTGCTTCGACTTCCCGCTAAGGAAAGGTGTATCTATCATTATTCTTGCCATGGGTAATTTCTCAATGGCCCCCGAAAATTGGATGCACGGGACAGTCTCACCTGTAAGCTGTGAATCCCGAATGCCATCCCTATGCACTCCCACAACGGTAGATCCTGTATCTCGTAAAACCGAGACCGGTTCGTCCCCAACAAACCCCGGATAAACCCTAAGACCACCTCCTGTATGACATGAATTTATAACGGGGATCTTTCTCCCACAAGGTAAAACACCGGAAGATAACTTCTCACAACTGGGACACTTAGAATACTGTCCGCCTCCGTTGTCCGATGTAACACACGCAGCCGCATGATGAAATTTATTTGGGGAACATGGACTGGAGCTACTGTCCACGTTCGCCGCTATCCTACCTGCAGGGCAGTTCACGCTGATGTGATCTGCTCTTCCGCAGTTCCAACACTTCGCGGCCCTACACTCGCGTGAAAAGTGACCCACGCGTCCGCAAGTCCAACACTCCGCTCCCTGTGCTGTACTAGGCCTGGGTCCCCGTGACCCATCGCGACCGGAACTAGAGTCCCTATGCCGTCGGTCATCGGCAAAGGTCACAATTCGCCCCCGGCCATTACCGCGACCTAGCCCTCCTGCTCGGTCAAACTTACCGGATCCATATGCCGGTGATTGGTGATAGCCCCTACGCTGCCCCTGGGCTTGCCTGCTATAGGCACCACGCTGACGCGACCTGTCCCTAAGTCCTGCCGGCGACCCCTCGACAACGGCGACGTACCCCGCATCTTGGACGTACGCCCTGGCGACTGGTTTGGACGGATGTGCCGTACGGTATGCTTCCGCCAACTTAGACGCCTCCTGCACCGTCGCGGGTTCGTTCTCTTTCAGGAAAGCCACCAGATCTTTGTGGCACGACGCGTACAGCTGGTCACGGATCATTAAGTCTTTCAGTTTAGCAAAATCCGCGCCCACATGCGCCAAGTCTACCCAGTTCGCGAAATACTCCGTTAGTCTCGCGACGAAGGCAGCAAAGTCCTCCCTGGTATCTGCACGTGCCCGCCTAAACTGCTCCCGGAAATATTCCTCGGTACGCGCAAATCGGCGAAGCAGCAAAGCCTTCAGCTTATCGTAATCTTGCACGTCTTCGCGCTGTAGCTCTTTAAAGTAGGTTAACGCTCGCCCCTGCAACAGAGACGCCAGGTACGTGGCCCATAATTCCTTATTTTCCCCCCATTGCAATTGTGCGTTCAGTTCGAACCTGTAAAGGAAGGCGTCTATGTCGTCCTTCCGGTCGTCGAACGTAGGGAGCTTAATCCTAACGCCACCTTTATTGTGTACCTGCCGCTCAGCCGTTTCCGCTGGCGTATTCTTCTTGAGTTCTAACTCCGCAATCTTTACTTGCGCCTCTATCTCCTTTAACCTTATCTCTTGCTGCTTAAACTCCCTTTCCTGTTGCTGAGCCTCTAACTCCTTTAACTTAAACTCTCTTTCCTGTTGCTTATCCTCCCTTTCCTGTTCCTTATCCTTAGCCTCTCTTTCTTGTTGCTGAGCCTTAGCCTCTCTTTCCTCTTCTCTCTGTCGCTCTTGAGCCTCTTTTTCTCGCTCTCTATCCTTAGCACGCTCATCGCGCAAATCCGCCTGCTGTTCTTTAATCCAGCCGCGTAGCTCCTCTCCCTCCAGGCCAAGTTCCTTACCCAACTTCATTAGTTGGTGGAGTTCCGCCATTTCACAGATTTATGGTTATGGTATATATTTTAAAAAACGGCTAACCTGTCGGTATGATAACTAACGACACGACCAGAGACCTGAGATCACACCAGATATAACAATACCCGGTTGTCTCAAATACAATTCAGAAATCTACCTTTACAGCACAACTAATTCTATACCTATAAAATGCCTAGCACTATTAATTATAAAAGAAACTAGAAACGACAAGAATGAAGAAATACAGTAGAAGGACCACAAGTACGTCAAGGACAACGAACCAGACTAGGACAAGCTTCTACAAAAAAAACCAAAAAAAAACTATAATGGAAAAAAAATGCAATCTACTACGCCGATTACACAACACGGTACGAACAAGAACAGAGTCTGAAAAAAAAGAACATATCTACAAATAGGGAAGAGAAGGACAAGAGAAACGTCTTCCTAAAACACGAGGAAGATAGAACGCTACAATCTAAACAAAAATACAGGTCCCTACAGAACTGTTCACTGTGATGAACGCAGTTCCTAGATTAGCCCACCTCCCGAAGAGGACAAACTACGCTCACCACAGCAAACCCGCGCCACCGCCCGTATAATCGATTACGACAAAAACAGCAAAAACAGGGAAACAGACAGATGAAAAGACAGCCCTCAATCCAGGGCACAAAAATTTTGACTTTTACTTAACTTTTGAAATTTTGAGTAAGACTCCTCCCTTTAATCGGAGCTCTGGCTGCTCGTCTCCTCAGGCTGCACGCACACACTCTGGAAAGTTTAAATACACATTAATACATATTCATCAAAATACATGCATCAATACATATTATTATTCATAAACATACATAAATCATATCATCATGAAATTTCCATTCATCCCACGAACAAGGACAACAGCACGAATTCCTAGCACAACAGAAAAACAACTAGATATAACGAATACACAATGTCAAAATGACCACAGGTAAACAGGACGAGCCCCCAGTGTCACAAATCCCAGACTGGGAGATGTAATAGTTTATGACAGGACGACAATCACGAACAAACAAGTTAACACTTAACAAAACAACCCATCAGACTCACACATTTATTAAACATAATTATACATATAATAGCGCAATTACATACATTATATTATTGAAATCAACTGCCGTACAACGGCCTTATTCTCACACACACTCTCCCTCGGATCCACAATCCGGTAGTTACTCCTAAAGGCACTTCGGCCTCAGCCTCTCCCCTCAACGTCTTAATAGCACATTAATGATTCACTGGCACCGCCGTCTCTCAACATCACCTTCCTATTGCCATACAACTTATCAGTTCACTTGCCCCTCATCATGGCAATAATATAGTATCTCATTCACTCTCATATCTACGTCCCTGTCCGTGGCCCGACTGCCACGACTTTATGTGCCTCTACTGTCCTGCACCGACAGTCTTACTTCTGGCCTATGTATGGCCTCCGGCCCTATGCTGGCCTATCACTTGTGCTCATCGAGGTGGCTCTTCGGCCCGTCCCCGACACCAGTCATTACTGGAAAGACTCTCTCACTAGTCTTCTCGACTGCTCCATTTATGTCCGCCCGATGGGCTCTTATTCACAGGTCCGCTCCGTCGGACCTTCTAACTTGCAGTGATAGTTATACAGCGCTTTCGCCTCATTCAGACCCCCCCCACTACTCACAACAGCACGCTTAACTTGCTGTCTACTGTGAGCCCTTCTTACTCTACACCCGCTCTGTAGCAATCCCCTTAATTGCACTCACTCCACTCGTGACACATTGTTTGAGAACAATAGATTCAGACTATGACAAACCGCGCGTTCATTTTCTACCAGCATGTACAATATCATTTTACTGTATTAGCTGTGAGTATCGATAACATAGAAAGTAACGAAATTCTTCACACTTTTGCATCTTGATCGTGTGTTTCATCATCTCCCTCTGCGTTTCTTGTACAGGCTTGGGACTGCCATCGGCCGCATTAGGATGATTTTAAGTTAAGGGTCCAGTAAAAATGTGTCAAAATGTTGAAGATAAAATTTATTTACATTTTGCCGGCAGCAGTTTTAAAACAATTTGTCCCAGGAATTTCAGATTGTGGCATCTCTTGGTTCCTGTATGCATTTGTGAGCATTTGTTTTGCAGCCTGTTTTTCCCTGAAGTCCTTTGTTGTCCTCGTGGTGGATACAGATCTCATCCGTATTTCCGACTTTGTTCCTCGCTGAGGTGTTTCATAAATACAAACAGGTTTGGGTGCATGGACGCGAAGGTCTTTTTAAAGTGGCAGCGGAAGGCTTTCATTGCAATGGTTGTGGTGCCGCTTTGGTCCTGTGTCGACCACAAGTGTGGTGGAAATGGAGCTTTTCCGCTCTCAATATATGTCGTCAGGATGTAGTCTGAGAAAGCTGTACACTTTTCAGTCTGGGGCAGAAGACATGAGCTCAAACACAAAGTAGTCACTGATTTCGCCCGGTTCTAGAGCTGGGAGGCCGAAAAACAATTTTTAGCCACTTCCCGACTTCAGACTCACTGTCGGAATACTCACTGGCAAGACCAAGCACTTGGATTTTCCGAAACCAAGAGGCTGCTTTCGATGAAATTGACAGATTTTGATGTCGACATCTGGCCACGTCGTTGCAACAGCTGCGATCGTCGCCTCTTCTAAGTCGACGTGGACAGCTTTGATATGAAGATCAACAGGACATTCTTCACACTTCTGCAGAAGGATCCTGATGACTTTTGCGTACGTTTCTTTGGTCTTGTTAGGTAGTAGGAAATATACACATGCAACAAAAGTTCCGTTTCTGAGACCAAAAAAAGAATACAGATGAAAGCACATCAGGAACTCTCTGCCAAAATCATTGCGAGAAGCATCTACCGAGTCAAAATTCAAAACTGGTCTAAAAACCCACCTTTTTAAAAAACACTTTCAGTTGTGAAGTCTCGACATTCCCAATCCATTTATTTTCTCAATTTACTTTAATTTTGCTGTTTTATCGTTTAATTTCTGTCTTATAGTATGTTATGTGAGTGTCTGTCTATGTATGCAGTGTACATGTATGTCTAGGAGAGAGATAGGGAGAGAGAGAGAGAGAGAGAGTTGCAGATAGAGAGAACCCGACTTTCTGTAGAGCGCCTAGAGCAAATTGTTTGGATTGGGCGCTATATAAATGAGCTTCACTATTATTGTTATTATTATAACATGACGATACGATCATCCTGGTCGATGTGCTGCACGAGATCTGCTCCAGGTTGACCTGATGTACTATATATATGTCTGAAGCGCCTGTAACGAGTCTGAACGATTTGCTGGAAGTGTTGGTCATATTTTCCTGCGTCCTTTGTACATGGATTGAATCCATGTTCATTTGAGGGAAATTGGCAACCTCATCGCATATTAGCTTTAAAGGTCTCTCATTCAAGTCTTCAGTTGCTTTTCGTTTTAAAGTTTGACCAACGTGGTGCATCCGCAACTTGCTGTCATCTTCTTTTTCATGGTTGTGCTCACTTGGTGTTACCAAGTAACATGTCATCTGTAAAAATAAGTGAGCGTAAATCATCATCAGTAGTATTAGCAGCAGCAGCAGCATTAATAGTAGTAGTAGTTGTGATGGCTTGTGATAGCGTGGATGAAGCTGGATGTAGTCGCTCAAGAAGTGGAAAAGAAATACAAGAACCAGCCATCTCTTCCGCTGATGACCCAACTGGTCTTTAATTTTTCCGTTGAAGAGTACAATCGTAAGGGGACATACCTATGACAATGACAGACGTGATGAATCAAACACAGTTATCATTCTTTTAGACAAACATTTCAGATATCTAACAACACTAGTAACAGTAACAGATAAATACATTACAGTAGTAGTACTTAGTAGTAGTAGTAGTATAGTAGAAGTAGTACATGTAATAATAATGATAACCACTTGCCTGTTAGACAGCTTGCATTGCACTTGTCGTTTGTACATCACCATGAATGTGTCATCTTGTGCTTTCTGTCAGTTCGGAAAGGAAATCCATCCACAAGAATTCCGATCTTTCCAGTACTTGTGCTGTGTTTTTCCATCGTTCTGCCGTCTTCAGGATTGCCGCTAAGTCTACTGGTCGCTTAAATTCGGTTGTGGCAGGCAAAAAAAAATTGAACACACCAAAACATATAACATAAACCAAAACCCAAACAAACCGTGTTCAGAAATGTAAACAACACAAGTTGCTGGTACTGTTTACTGTTATTTAAAAGTAGAACATACCAAAATATAAACACAAACCAAAACCAAATACCAAAACAAGCCGTCCTCAGCAATACCGGTACCGATATGTAAACTGCTCAAGTCTTAGAAATGATTTGCTGGTATCGTTTACTTTTATTTAGTAATCGGTCATTATAATTAAAAACGCGCGGTTCGACATTGTAAAAAAGCGCGGTTTGTCATTGTCTGTGACGTCATACGCGCGGTTTGTCAGTACAGCCGATGCGCGCTATATCGAAGCGTATGGATTTTTTTATAAAGAGAGGTGGAGTGGCAGAACATGTTGCTGCATGCTGATGAAACACTCAGGTCTAGGAAATGACTCAACAAAAGACCCAATAAAGTGGAGAATTTCACACAGTTTAAGGACTTGTCTCCCACTTACCAATAATGATACGAGGGCAGTGTCTCTAGGCACATGTGTTTTCATTGGCTGGAAAAATAAATTGCAAGAAAATAAATAATCGGCATATTTCATAAAAATAAAGGAACTCTTCAATTTAAAACTCACATGTCACCGCAAATCAGACATTACAACACCCACTCGCATATTATTTTTATAATTTAATTAAAAACAAATTTAATTTCATATACAAAATATTATGGTGATAATAGAGCAGGGGTAGCCAAACCGCGGCTGGAGAGCTGCATGCCACTCTTTGGGCCTCCAATATGCGGCTCTTGGAAATGTGTTAACTGAGCTCTTTTTTCATCACAACAGTTACAAAACTGCTAACAAGGCTAAATATTGTTGCTTAATATATGTATTTCCTCCTTGTTGTATCCTAATAATTGAATACAATTTTGTAACATGTATGTAACAGGAAAAACGAGTGTGTAAATTTTATTTTCTTCATATCTTGTGGCTCTCAAACATCTACAACGTATCGTATGTGGCTCTTACATTAAACAAGTTTGGCTACCCTTGTAATAGAGGTTAAGATGGAATAAAGAAGCAGGAAACTCTTCACAATGACTCTCGTACAGGTCTTGGAGAAAAACATTTCAACACCCAGGGAACCCTACTACCAAAACCTAACATAAACAGCAATAAATGCGTCTAGAGTAAGAATCTGGTAAACTAATGTAGTTTTCCTACCAAGAAGTCAAAAACATGCAAAAGATCCTGAAGAAATGGATTCTAGAGCTAGAGATCTCTTTCTGTCTCTTTCTCTCTGCCTCTCTATCTCTCTCCTCTCTCTCTCTCTCTCAGCTCTATGTGTTTTCTTTTTCAGCCATTTAAATTTGTAATTTCCGGGAAAAGCGCAGGGACAGGGGAACTTCAATCTTGTCAGTTATAGATTGAGAATGAGAGAACAAAGACAGGGTCTCGAAGGAGGTAAAGGTATAAAAGAAAGTCACAACGTGACAGAGAAACTGGCATCATGTTAATAAAGCACCAGAGTCTGTGAAATGACTAAATAAATACACAAGGCAATGAATTGAATGTTCTTTGCCACCTGCATCTCCCACTTACTTTGCCAAGTACGTAATCGTCCAGGAATTTGTTCATCATTTGTTCCCTTTCTTTCTGTGAAATGACAAAATGTACTAATAGCATTTAAATCCAAGACCGAACATAAACAGCTCCGCAACAAAAGGCATTGATTCTCGAGTAAGAATCTGGTAAACTAATGTAGTTTTCCTACCAAGAAGTCTCTCTCTCACTTTCTCTCTGCCCCCCTCCCCCTCTCTCTCTCTGTCTCTCTCTCAGCTCTTTCTTTTTCAGCCATTTAAATTTCTGTTTTCCGGGAAAGGGGCGGGGACATCCGCAGTTCAAGCACGTCAGTTATAGATTGAGAATGAGAGAAGGAAGACAAGGGATTCGAAGGAGGGAAGGGCATAAAAAGTCACAGCGTGACTGACAAATTGGCTTCATGTTGATAAAGCACCGGAGTCTATGAAATGACTAAATATATACACAGGGCAATGAACTGAATGTTCTTTCCACCCGCATCTCCCATTTACCTTGTCCAAGAGGTAGGAGTCGAGAAATCTGGCTGTGAAATGACGAAATAATAAAAAATGTATGTAGCAATAGCATTAAAATCGAACTGGATCTCATCCTCCAAAAAGAGTAGTTGCAGGAATGTGACATAAAAATAAACACACAATGAATGCAGACTTTCCTGCATTTCTCTTTTGCTTGACAACAATGAAATGTCCCACTGACAGGCCTTGAGGAATCAACAAACAGAAATAGATGGGGCTGAAAATAACCATTCACTGGGTCAGGCTCACAGCGGAATAAAATTAAGGCGACTTAAATCCACTGTAGAAGACAAAAAAGCCAATAACTCGGACAGACAATGAACCTGACACAAGATACGATCAGAAAGCAAGTCATCAGAGACACCGTGGATACTGTGCCATATCCAGAACATCAGAGAAAAACAGACTGAAGTGGTTTGGTAATCTCATGAGGCTTCCGAGCGAACAGACAGCATAGAGATCCTATATAGCATGAAAAGGCATTGATCCAGAAGGGGGACGTCCCAAGAAAATATGGATAAAATTATTGGTGTCGAAGAGCTTTCAAAAGCGAAATTTTGACACCAAACCACGTTTGTGCAAGTCACGAGATTTGCAAAGCAATGATCATGGAAATGTTATGAAAATGTCTCGGGCAAATGAGTTATGACAGTGGCGATTCATGGCACTATTAATATTACAATTAATATATTTTCAACAGAAGACGCATCAGAAAATGAAACAACCCAGACATCGTCCATGACGTCAGCAATCTTCCTTCAGTGTCGGTTAATTTTTACTCCCTCTCCCCCTTCCCACACGTTTGCGTTCTTCGTTCCCTTGGCTTCATAACTCCTCTCCCCCCCTTCTATCTGCGCCTACTCGCTTGTCAGCATACAGCCATGAAAATGTTTAAATGTCCGTAATAAACATTTTGGTATTTTGTTTTGGAAGTTTGAAATGACATTTTAAACAGATTCTCTCTCTGTTTCCATTAGAAACATTGCATGCGTAGCTTGTAGTCTATTTGAATATAAATTAATCTACTACTTGTTTTGTTGAAAAGAAAAATATTAAACAAAACCAAATGTTTTTAATTCTTTGCCTTAACTGAAAAGCATCAGCTGTACATTTCTCAGAAACCCTCTCCCAGTCCGTGTATTCTTTTCTTATGCTACAGCATCCCCCCCCCCTCCCCCTTCCTTCAACTGACAGGATAATAAAAATGAACACGTTGGAAAAGGAAATTTCTACAGCTCTAGGACTATATAATGAAGGTCAATCATATTTTGTACTGCACCACTTGCTAACGCAATGTCTAAACCTACAATAATCTGTCTTTTTTTTCTTTTGAACGTTTTTCTTTCTTTTTCTCTGTCTTTCTTTTTTATCTCTCATTCATTTTCTTTTTCTTTCTCTCTTTCTTTTTCTCTTTTTCTCTCTCTCTCTCTCTCTCTCTCTCTCTCTCTCTCTCTCTCTCACTCAATATGAAAAAATGTTATTTTGTCTGTCAGTACAGCCAGGACGTCCCACCAAACCTACCCATGGGGTATCGACGCCAGTAATGCCGCACCGGCAGCGGCTGTGGCTTCCTCTGTTTGGGGTGCATGTGCTGCTTTTTTTTTTCTCTTGTTTTCTCTCTGTTGCAATGAAACCAAAAGAAGTTTAAGCCACATGAACAAAAGACTGGAAAAAAGAACAGAGAAAGGAAGAGATTGACAGAAAGATGGGATAGATAGTGGTTCCTCAATGATATTGCCGACTGGTAGGCGGTTTCGATCTCTGGTGGGGAGGGGGGTGGGGGGGTGGCGAAAACGAAGAAAAAGGCGTCAACGGGCTTAAACAATTGAGGGGGGTTGGGATAGGGGGCGCCGAACACAGGGCAGCCACTGACTTGTTGAGCATCACGCATTGATGGGTTGTATGAACAGAAAAGACCTGTTGTTTCTATAACCTGCACTGGATCAAGAATGCTTTCTGTTTGATCATGAATAATCAACATGCCCTTTGTTACTAAATAAGGCTTTAAGAAAATAGCTGACGTGATATTTTATATTTTACAAGATTGACCTACCGGGCATTGCCCGGAATAAACAATGATGTGCTCCTTCTCTCTCTCTCTCTCTCTCTCATATAAAAGTAATAAACTACAGTCTTGCTTCAGAACTCATGCGCACCAGAACACTACGCACCAAACTGAACGCTTGAACTTTGGCCACTTTGCTAGATTCATAAAAATCGCGAAACGATATGGCGGAACGAAAAATATCGGGCGGTGAAAAAGAATGAAAACACGCTAGGAGAAATTAAATGAACTATATTTAGTTTTATTTTTAGAAATTCGTTGCAATATTTAATCTGCAGTCAGATATCGTAAAAACCTAGTAATACTCGTTCTGTCTGAGCACAGAAAATTTCACAATTTTACATCCAGCCGTTTTTATACCTATAGAGCACAAAGTTTCAAAGTCTTCACTTATTTATAGAGAGATACGTGTCGTGTCTACCTTCATGTGAAATATACCTATTTGCTTTAAATAGGTCTCTATTTGGGAAGGGGGGGGGGTGAGAGAGAGAGAGAAAAGGGAGTGGGCGCGAAAGAAAATTTGGAGCCTAAATGAAGGGTTGCCTGAAGAAAAAGGCTGAGAACCGCTGGGATAGAGAGAAGTTCAAGTTTGGAGTTCATGGAGTGGCGGCTCAATAAGGCGTCATTCAGAAAGTATGTATGCTCCAATTTGGCCGTTTTCTACTCCTCTCCCAACCCATATGTGTGTGGCTTTTCGTACGTTGACTCAACCTTCCACCATCTCCAACCCTCCCCCCCACCCCTTCGTACGAGTTTTGAGCTTGAGTTTTTAACTGCGCATCGGCCCGATAACGGCCACTTTGCGCCTACCGCGCTTTCTGGGTTAACCCGACTTTGAGTCCATTTCCAATGCTTGATCTTTGACAGTTAATGGGACAAAATAAAAGTGTCGAGAATCCAAGTTTCAGACTCGCAGACGTTACGCATCTGCATTTGTTATTATGTGGTCTGGGATTTTTAAATTTATTCCATTAATTTTCTGTGATGCTCCATGTTTAAACATTCCTGGAAAAGGCGAGCGGAACGAAAACTTGATTTTTGTCTTTCCTTTTCCGTTGTATTTTGTTGTATGGTTTCTGTAGTATTTCTGATGCCAGGTTCTGGTTTCATACAACTTTTTCTTTCTGCCACCGTTTGCTTTAAAACCTTGCTTCTACCCCACAGATTTTCTGTGCTTTTTTTTTTCATTTTATTTTTTCGAATTCATGTTGGCGGGGGGGGGGGGGGGGGCAGAGCCCCTATTCCCTCCAGGCATTTTTTTTTTTAGGGCTCAGATTCAAATGCGACTTGGAATGCATCCATTTCGTGCATGACTCGGTGATTACAGATCGCTAAATAGGACTCCAAACACATGTACTCTATGGAAAGCCGCTAAAGGCAGTTCTCCCTGTAGGGGTCACTGATAGGGTTCATCGTTACTCTATGGAAAGTGAGAACCAGTCTACACAAAACGAATCTGTCTGTTTGGTATGCATGGACACGGAATGTCTGAAAAGATGACAAGTAGAGTCTTTCCCCTAGGATGTAGGAATGAGTGAGTGAGGGAAGAACATGGCTAAAGACAATCTTATTCCACATAATTATTACACCCTACATAATTATAATGACCAAATGCACAGACCTTCCAATAGGAGACTGTTATTCCTGAGCAGGCTGTTCTTGCTAACTTTAAACTCTCAGAATTATTTTATTCAGGAATTCGTCTCTTTCTGTGTTAGAGATAAACGTGACATGTGTGGTTTTGTCAGTTTGCCATTTGAGTCCATTCTTTCTTTCTTTCTCTCTCTCTCTCTGTCTGTCTGTCTGTCTCTCTCTCCCCCACATCTCTCTCTCTCCCTCCCCCCCCCCTCTCTCTCTCTCTCTGTCTCTCTCTTTCCCCCCTCTCTCTCTCTCTCTCTCTCCATTTTTGATTATTAGGTTTCTCATTTACTTACCTCAAAGTTATAACCAGCCGTTCCCCTCGTAAAACGGGCCGATGCCACCAGTGTTGCACCATGTTTTGATCAGTCTGTGCTCAACTTTACTCAAAAAATAATCAAATGTCTCCAGATTCATTCTGGTATATGAATAAAAAAAATCTGTCAGGATGGCTTTTAAGATGGTTAAAGAGATGACGATATTGACCTAACGTTCTTCATTCTTTATTGATTTCATTCACACCTACCCTTCTGTATTTTAGTTAGAGAGGACACTGTCCAAGAGTGAAAATTCTTCGTCAGAAATGGACATGTTCACATCACATACAATGTACCCCACAGACTAATAAATTAACCAGAATGGAAACACGAGCTTACGAGCTTCGGGCTGTGTCGTTTTTTACGGAATTTCCCGAGCGGCGACCGTATAACCGACATGGCCGCCGCTAGGAAAATTCCGATTCTAGTTTTATCCGCAGTAGAAATTTCATTTTATTTGTCAAGATTGGTTGCACATGTATTAATAATGCATTAACTTGCCTATCCTTTTATTTTATTGTCTACATCTGCCCTTTTTTTATTGTTATAAATGATGACCGTATGGACTTTTAGCGACCGCTGCATTGTAGCTATGCTGAAGCGTCGGTCGCAACCGTAAACCTAAAATGGCGGACCTTTCACTGTTTTGTGACATCACACAATGGGATCATCCAGTCTGGGTATTTTATTAGCCTGTGGTACATCCCGCTTCAGCTTGCCCATGTGCTTATAGTCACCGAACTACTCATGGCAATTTCTGTGTAGCATTGGAGTGTTAGGTGCACATTGATTGTATACGCTTGCGCACATTCGGTAACCTTAATGGGGTCGCCCTTCTGCTACAGGAGTCTACCTAAGGACAAATGGGTTACTGATCTGCAGGGCAACATGGGGGGGGGGGGGGTTCTCTTTGAATGGAATATGTTTATAATACGACAACAAATGCATATTATTATTTTTTTCTGTTAATACCCAGCCAGCATCCCTACATCAAGCCGACGTAGATTTGTATAGAATTTCCATAAGATTGGCAGGATTACCATAGAATCGGATTCCCTACATTAAACCTACGTCGGTGTGATGTTTTTGTCAGCGTATCTATATGGAAACAATGTCATTCCCATGTGCAAAAATTGACTTCAATCCTACGATTTGTAGTTCCCTAGAATTTCTGGCTGGATACACAGAAAATAAACACGTTTTCCCCTTGAGGCCTAAACAAACTCAGGTCTCCATGTTTTATTGTCCTTTATCACTGCCATTATCCTAACATCTTTCTTTCTGTAGTTTTAACCGTCAATCTGGCGGATTTTTGAGAGGAATACAAGGTGGCGACTTCAGTTCCACAGATGTTGCGACACTGATGGGGGACAACTCCACAGATCTCTTGGCCATCGGGTTTCCATTCCCATTTCAAGGGAAACCACCGAGATACAAACAAGGAAAGCGTTAAAGATACGTGTTATCGCCCTTGTCTGGTTATTTCTATTTTAAAATCATGCTTTTTCTTGTGAGTGTTCAAGTACGATTTTATGCATAGCCCACCCCCCCCCCCACCCGCCCCCTAACCTCCTACAGCCAGAGGATCTTGCGCAATCTCTGAATCATCTGTCCCAGTGGTTTTCAACGCAGGCGATATCGCCCCCCCCCCCTCCCGGGCGATTTTGATCTCCAAGGGGGCCAAAACGAAGAAAAGGGTGATGGGTGGGGGGCGAAAATGATGAGGGGGCAATGAGGGACAAAGATTAATCGAGGACGATTTAGGGGGCAAATACAGGGCAGCTAATGACCTATTCAACAGCATGGGTCTATGTCTTTATGAACAGAACCCTCCCCCCCCCTCTCTCTCTCTCCCCCCCCTTTTGTGGTACTCACCCTAGCTTGACTCTACAGGAAGTGCTCTTTTTTCTTCCTTCCCAGTAGTTCCCCTTGTCCATCCTGGCCAGGAGTTGCCAGGTTGTTGACCCCCAGTTTGTGGCCAAATAAAAACTATTCACATTATGCAACATCTCCCCCTCAAAGATGGGCTATCCTCACCCCAAGTCATCCACATGAATCAACAAACTTGTTTACATTAATTCACTCAAAAGTAAAGTTCAGTGTCCTTCTTGGCACATGAAATATAGTTTACTAAGTGTCTTTTCCTCCACACATACGAAAAGAAAAACTTGCTGTAGGACGATCACTGCACTTGGTGAGTCGTCCGTTCACAATTATGGAAAAATTAAATTATAGGTCAAGCCTCTGTGGGGGCTTGATGACTCTCCCATATCTACTTGTTTGGGAGGTACCAGTAGGTCGAGGACTCGGCTGTTGTACAGGTGGTGGCTCGTGTTGAACAACAGGGGAGCTTTGATCGTTTGTGTCGCCTCGAGGTGATCATTCTGGTGGTTGTTCCTGTTGAGGTGGTGTAGACACGAGGAACCTCCTGTTTCTTCTCACTGGGGTGTTGCTGTTGTCCGGACGTACAACGTACCATCTGGGGCTGTGGTGTTGTTGGACTACACGGGCATTACGTCCTATGTCTTTAATGTAGACTCTCTCACCTGGAATAAGGTCAGGTTGAGATCTGGCGAGATGACGACTGTTGTACTGTCTGCACTGGTATTCTCTATACTTCTTCTCCCATTCTTCGAGAAGTCGCTGACTTGGGCCGTGAGGGACAAGTTTTTTCTGTGTGATGGGTACTTTGGTCTGGAGTTTCCTACCCATTAGCAGTTCGCTAGGTGAATATCCATTCTGCAGAGGTGTAGCTCTGTAGTTGAGAACTGCAATGTAAGGGTCATCTGCTGTTTTCAGAAGGTTTTTGAGAGTCTGAATTGCTCGTTCTATCATTCCGTTGCTCTGAGTATACCTTGATGAGCTCTACTAATGTGAGTGAAACCATAATCTTTGGCAAATTTCTTGAACTGTGAATTGGCAAATTGAGGACCATTGTCGGACATCATGACATCAGGAATTCCATGGTTGCTACGATTGACTTAAACTTGTTGATCACATGTGCACTGGAAAGTTGGTCCAAAAGCCTAATTTTCGGCCATCTTGAATAATAGTCTGTCACAGCGAGATAAGCTTTACCTTTGAGGTCAAAAAGATCTATGGCTACACGTGACCAAGGTCGATCAGGAAAAGAAGATGAAAGAGGTGGCTCTTTAACATCTGGGCGTAACTTGGCACAAACTAGGCACTTCCATGTCCTCGATTTGGCTCATAACGGTCGGCCACCAGACTGAGTTGAGCGCCAATGCTCTGCATTTGGTGATACCAAGGTGACTTTCATGCAGCCGGTTAAGGATATCTAACCGCAAGTCTCTCGGGATGACAATCCTGTCGTCATCCAAAAGGAGGTCATTCACGATAGAAAAGTGGTGCTGGTTGGTCCAATACTGTTTTAACAAGGTATTGACAGGCATGTAGGTCGGCCATCCAACAGTGCAAAACTTGCGAACTTCTGGTAGGTTATGATTTCCATGATTCTCTGAGGGGTTGCTGGAAGGGAGTCGAATGCCTGTTCTTCCATAGCGTTCACTTCTTCATAGAAAGAGATGTCAGCCTCAGTAGGTTTGCTTGAAGGAGCTCGGGAAAGAGTGTCTGCCACGATCTGGTGTTTTTATGAAACATGCACAACCTCGGGAGAGTAGCGTGCAAGATGAAGACGGAATCGCTGTATCCGAGGCGGCAACTTTGCAAGTTCTTTAGACATGAGGAGGGTCACAAGAGGTTTGTGGTCAGTTTCTATGACGTATTGAAGGCCTTGGACGTACTCGCTAAGCCTCTCTGATGCCCATGTAGCTGCTAAGGCTTCTTTCTCAATGACCGCGTCTCGCTGTTCTGTGTCAGTCATTGTGCGGGAAATGTAGCTGACTGGCTTCCGCGAACCGTCTGGTTGGATTTGAATCAAAACTGCTCCAATCCCATTGTTGGATGCATCTGCCGCCAATTATCGTCTTTAAATTTGGCGAGTAATGGGCAAGAACAGGTGATGATGTTAGCTGCGTCTTGATGGCGTTGAAACATTCCTCCTGTGGGTGGTCCCATATCCACTGACTCTCTATTTTGAGTAGGAGACGAAGGGGGTCCGTTAATGAAGCGAGTCGGTCGTGGTGAGAACTTGGCCATCTGATTTACCATGCCCAAAAATCGCTGTAGCTCAGTGATAGTTTGTGGCTGTGGAAAGTTGATGATGGCCTTGACTTTGTCGGGGTCCACGTGGATGCCGGATGAATCGATGACATGACCAAGAAATTTCAAAGATGTCTGAGAAAAGGCACATTTCTCATTGAGTGTCAGACCTGCGACTTGTAAACGCTGCATGACCTGTCTCACGCGCTTGTCATTGTCACAAATCCCAGACTGGGAGATGTAATAAGTATGACGGGACAACAATCACGAACAACAAGTTTAACACTTAACAGAACAACCCATCAGACTCACACATTTATTAAACATAATTATACATATAATAGCGCAATTACATACATTATATTATTGAAATGCACTGCCGTACAACGGCCTTATTCTCACACACACTCTCCCTCGGATCCACAATCCGGTAGTTACTCCTAAAGGCACTTCGGCCTCAGCCTCTCCCCTCAGGGTCTTAATAGCACATTAATAATTTACTGGCACCGCAGTCTCTCAATATCACCTTCCTATTGTCATACACCTTAGCATTCCCCTCGCACCTCAGCAGGGCAATAACACATTATTATTTCCATAGCCATCAACATGGCAACACCATAATATCAGTTCACTAGCCTATCAACATGGCAACAATATAGTATCTCATTCACTCTCATATCTACGTCCCTGTCCGTGGCCTGACTGCCACGACTTTATGTGCCTCTACTGTCCTGCACTGACAGCCTCGCTTCTGGCCTATGTGTGGCCTCCGGCCCTATGCTGGCCTATCTCCTGTGCTCATCGAGGTGGCTCTGCGGCCCGTCCCCGACACCTACAAGAATAACATTACATTGGTATAATACCCTACCATTTCTATTCACTCCACCTCTCCTTACAACCCATGAAACGTACACACACTAGTTCACCTTTCACTCACCACACATCTTACGGTAACACACTTCCATCGGAGTACACACTACTCACTCGCGCTACAAATCCATGAACTCACTTTCATCTATCGCTCGTGGCGCACATTGCTATATCCAATATCACGGACTTCCACATTCCTCACATATACTTATTCACATCATGGTAATAGACGAATATAATATAATACATCAATCATAATAATCAATCAACGTTCTACATACCAGTCATAACTGGAAAGACTCTCACTAGTCTTCTCGACTGCTTCCCCTTATGTCCGCCCGATGGGCTTTTATTCACAGGTCCGATCCGTAGGACCTTCTAACTTGCAGTGATAGTAATCCAGCGCTTTCGCCTCATTCAGACTTCCACACCACTCATACACGCACGCTTTTCCCACTTGTCTGCATGAGTTATTTTTACTCTTCCCCTTTCACGTCTTTTCCTATCCGTCTGTCGTGAGCTCTTCTTATTCTACACCCGCTCTGTAGCAATCCCCTTAATTGCACTCACTCCACTCGTGACATCATCCCCCACCCCAAAAAAATTAATGCAATTAATTTCAAATCGCATCAAGATGACTGTCAACGAGTGAGCGTGAGCAATACCTACACTAGAAAAATGACCTAGCAGTTCCCCTAGTATATAGAATACCGAAATCAGGGGAAAATATGGGGATCAATATGGCCTGCAATATGCATATATGTCTCACATCATGAATAGCTAACTAAACACAATATCTAATACAGAATCAAAACCCAATCAACCTATCAACCATCCTTCATATCATATTTATAATGTCAATATTTTAAAGTCGACTCATTCACACAGATCCCGTCAATGTTCCTGTCATCTGATGTATAAGCTCCTGAAATCTTCCCCTAGGCTCGACTAAGGTAGTCGGCGATATGATTGCTGGTTCCTGGAATTGGTTGAATAACGAAGGTGTACGGCTGTAAAGCCAATGCCCATCTAGACAAGCGTGGGCTGGACGAACGATTCTTCGACAAAAATGTCAGTGGCTTGTGGTCTGTCTGGATACAAAATTCTCGTCCCATGAGATAACGTCCCAATTTCTGGACGGACCGGACAATGGCAAGACACTCACGCTCTATCACAGAATACTTTCTTTCTCTCTGCAATAACTTCCTACTGACATAACATACCGGATGGAGACATTCGTTCTTCTCCTGTAGAAGACAAGCGCCGACACCAGAGTCCGACGCATCCGTTCTGAGGATAAAATTAGATCGAAAATCGGGTAATATCAAAATGGGTGACGATGATAATGCTGTCACCAAATTATCAAATGATGTCTGACATTCAGACGTCCACTGGACCTTATCGGGTTGTCCCTTCTTAGTAAGGTCAGTAAGAGAAGATGACAAGGAGGAAAAATTTGGAATGAACTTTCTGTAATAATTTAAAATTCCCACTAAGCTTCTGACTTGTTTCTTTGTTTTTGGGATTTGCAACCCTACTAACTTGTCAATTTTTGTTTCTTCAGGTCTCTGAACACCTCTACCCACAATATGTCCTAAGAATATTATCTCTGGACATGCCAAATCCATCTTTGCGGGTTTAGCAGTTAACCCAAAATGACGTAATCGTTGAAAAATTACTGTTAGTGTCTGAATATGATCAGACCATGTCGACGTATGGCATGCTATATCGTCAAAGAATGACACGACATTAGGTATGTCCTTCAACACTAATCTCATTAATCGTGCAAACGTCGCTGGTGCGTTTACCAACCCAAATGGCATGACCTTAAATTGGAATAATCCAATGGGCGTTTGGAACGCCGTGTATTGTTTAGACTCCTCAGTAAGCGGGATTTCCCAATACCCTTTCGTCAAATCTATCTTGGAAAACCACGTGGACCCGGCCAATGAAGCTATTAATTCCTCCTGGAACGGAATAGGCTCCCTATCGCCTACCGTAATAGTGTTCAATCTTCGAAAATCAATACAGAACCGCACCGATCCATCAAGTTTTTTCACGAGGACGATGGGTGATGAATACGGCGATGTTGATGGTTCTATCACATCTAACTTCAACATTGACTCAACTTCCTTTATGACTCTATCTCTCGAAGAAAAAGGCAACGGATACGGTCTAAGAAATACTGGCCTATCCGAAGTCAACTTTATTTGGTGCTGGATCACCGTAGTGCGACCCGGCAAATCCGTAACAACATCCGGAAATGACGCTAACAGGGTCTCAAGTTCCCTACTCCTTGAACTTGTAAGGTCAGGGTTAATTTTTACGTCCCTGTAACCTTGTGTCGGAGTTAACTCCGGCAATTGAATTTGTAACTCTTCCTGCGCCTCGGTGTCGCTTACGTCACAGTCCAACTGGTCTACGACCCCCGTACAAGCAGTAGAGAAGACAGTCTCCTCTGGTCTTGTCTGTGCACACAGATACTGTGGTCTCTCATAAAATCTCTGTAGCATATTAACATGGAAAACCTTACTCGTTCCATCAATGTGGATAGCGTAATCTACCTTTGAAACAACTCGCTCAATAACATAAGGGCCTTTCCATGTCATCAATAACTTATTATGGTCCGTAGGTAACAACAACAGAACCTTGTCTCCTGGCTTAAAAATTCTCAGTTTGGACCCTCTATCTTTATAGTCTTTTGCTCTTTTCGAAGCGATACCAGACGCTTCTTCTGCTATAGTGCGCGCTGAAGATAATCTTTCTCTTAAATCAACAAGGTCTATCGAAACCTTTTTAACCGTTTCCGAAACCGTGGGGATCTTTTGACGAGGAGCCTGGGGTGTACGACCCTTATGCGTCGTCTTTTGGCACGCACTGCACGTCTTACAATATAACCGCACATCTCTGTATACTGACGGCCAATAAAAATCTTTCAGAACTCTCTGCTTGGTTCTAGCACTCCCCATATGACCCGCTAATGGAACATCATGGGCCAGACGCAATACTGTAGCAATCAACCACCGTGGCACGACGACCTGCTTTTGAACGGAAGCCACTGTGACGTACATACGGAACAGAATGCACCCCTGGACAAAAAAAGAAGATGACCCGTTTTTATATTTCCTTGTTTTCTCGGTTCGCGCTTCCCCAAAACACGGGTTTAATGATGGGTCCTCCCTTTGTAATCTCGCCAAGCGCTCTGGCGTGATATCTAGGTTGACCGCTGGCGTAGCCAAAGGTCTAATCTTATCTTTAGCAGCTACCCGTCGACGTGTTTCGACCGCGGCGCAAAAGTCAATACCTTTTGATTGCGACCATGCTTGCACGTTCTCATCGGAAGGGGAAACCACCCGTGATACATTCCCAATGATGAGCTGGGCGCCTGGAAAACAACCAACGACTGCTTCGACTTCCCCGCTAAGGAAAGGTGTATCTATCATTATTCTTGCCATGGGTAATTTCTCAATGGCCCCCGAAAATTGGATGCACGGGACAGTCTCACCTGTAAGCTGTGAATCCCGAATGCAGTCTCTATGCACTCCCACAACGGTAGATCCCGTATCTCGTAAAACCGAGACCGGTTCGTCCCCAACAAACCCCGGATAAACCCTAAGACCACCTCCTGTATGACATGAATTTATAACGGGGATCTTTCTCCCACAAGGTAAAATACCGGAAGATAATAACTTCTCACAACTGGGACACTTAGAATACTGTCCGCCTCCCTTGTCCGATGTAACACACGCAGCCGCATGATGAAATTTATTTGGGGAACATGGACTGGAGCTACTGTCCACGTTCGCCGCTATCCTACCTGCAGGGCAGTTCACGCTGATGTGATCTGCTCTTCCGCAGTTCCAACACTTCGCGGCCCTACACTCGCGCGAAAAGTGACCCACGCGTCCGCAAGTCCAACACTCCGCTCCCTGTGCTGCCCTAGGCCTGGGTCCCCGTGACCCCTCGCGACCGGAACTAGAGTCCCTATGCCGTCGGTCATCGGCAAAGGTCACAACTCGCCCCCGGCCATTACCGCGACCTAGCCCTCCTGCTCGGTCAAACTTACCGGATCCATATGCCGGTGATTGGTGATAGCCCCTATGCTGCCCCTGGCCTTGCCCACTATAGGCACCACGCTGACGCGACCTGTCCCTAAGTCCTGCCGGCGACCCCTCGACAACGGCCACGTACCCAGCATCTTGGACGTACGCCCTGGCGACTGGTTTGGACGGGTGCGCCGTACGGTATGCCTCCGCCAACTTAGACGCCTCCTGCACCGTCGCGGGTTCGTTCTCTTTCAGGAAAGCCACCAGATCTTTGTGGCACGACGCGTACAGCTGGTCACGGATCATTAGGTCTTTCAGTTTAGCGAAATCCGTGCCCACATGCGCCAAGTCTACCCAGTTCGCGAAATACTCCGTTAGTCTCGCGACGAAGGCAGCAAAGTCCTCCCTGGTATCTGCACGTGCCCACCTAAACTGCTCCCGGAAATATTCCTCGGTACGCGCAAATCGGCGAAGCAGCAAAGCCTTCAGCTTATCGTAGTCTTGCACGTCTTCGCGCTGTAGCTCTTTAAAGTAGGTTAACGCTCGCCCCTGCAATAGCGATGCCAGGTACGTGGCCCATAATTCCTTATTTTCCCCCCATTGCAATTGTGCGTTCAGTTCGAACCTGTAAAGGAAGGCGTCTATGTCGTCCTTCCGGTCGTCGAACGTAGGGAGCTTAATCCTAACACCACCCTTATTGTGTACCTGCCGCTCAACTGCTTCCGTTGGCGCATTCTTTTGGCTTTCCAACTCCGCGATTCTCATTCGCGTCTCTCTCTCCTGTTGGTTATCCCTAGCTTCTATCTCCCTTAACTTTAACTCCCTCTCCTGCTCCCGTTCCTTAGCCTCTCTTTCCTGTTGCTTAAACTCCCTTTCCTGTTCCTTATCCTTAGCCTCTCTTTCTTGTTGCTGAGCCTTAGACTCTCTTTCCTCTTCTCTCTGTCGCTCTTGAGCCTCTTTATCTCGCTCTCTATCCTTAGCACGCTCATCGCGCAAATCCGCCTGCTGTTCTTTAATCCAGCCGCGTAGCTCTTCTCCCTCAAGGCCAAGTTCCTTACCCAACTTCATTAATTGTTGGAGTTCTGCCATTTCACAGATTTATGCTTATGGTATGTATTATAAAAACGGCTAACCTGTCGGTATGATCACTAACGACACGACCAGAGACCTGAGATCACACCAGATATAACAAAACCCAAATACAATTCAGAAACACCCCTAACTAAACATTCTACAGCCTACTCTCTCTAACTAATTGTATGTTTATAAAATGTCTAGCACTATTAAATAACAAAACGAAAGGAAAAGATAAGAATGAGAAAATTCAGTAGAAGGACCACAAGTACGTCAAGGACAACGAACCAGACTAAGACAAAGGCCTAAAAAAGAAAATATAATGGAAAAAAAATGCAACCTAAATACGCCGATTACACTACAAGGTACGAACAAGAACAGAGTCTGAAAAAAAAGAACGTATTTACAGACAGGTAAGAGAGGGACAAGAGAAACGTCTTCCTAAAACAACGAGGAAGATATCGACGCTACAACTAAACAATATTACAGGTCCCTACAGAACTGGTCACTGTGATGAACGAAGTTCCAAAGTTTACCACACCTTTTTAAAAGGATAAACTAAGTTCAACACAGCAAACCCGCGCCACCGCCCGTATAATCAATTACAACGAAAACAGCAAAAACAGGGAAACAGACAGATGAAAAGACAGCCCTTAATCCAGGGTACAAAATTTTAGACTTTTACTTAACTTTCAGCCTTATGAGTTTAAGTCCTCGACCTAATCGGAGCTCTGGCTGCTTGTCTCCTCAGGCTGCACGCACACACACTGTCTCTCTGAAATTTAAGTACACATTAATACATATTCATCAAAATACATGCATCAATACATATTATTATTCATAAATATACATAAATCATATCATGAAATGTCCATTCATCCAACGAACAAGACAGCACAAATACCTACTAACTAACTACAACTAAATATTACGAAAATGGACGAGTCACAATGGACGAGCCCCCAATGTCACAAATCCCAGACTGGGAGATGTAATAAGTATGACGGGACAACAATCACGAACAACAAGTTTAACACTTAACAGAACAACCCATCAGACTCACACATTTATTAAACATAATTATACATATAATAGCGCAATTACATACATTATATTATTGAAATGCACTGCCGTACAACGGCCTTATTCTCACACACACTCTCCCTCGGATCCACAATCCGGTAGTTACTCCTAAAGGCACTTCGGCCTCAGCCTCTCCCCTCAGGGTCTTAATAGCACATTAATAATTTACTGGCACCGCAGTCTCTCAATATCACCTTCCTATTGTCATACACCTTAGCATTCCCCTCGCACCTCAGCAGGGCAATAACACATTATTATTTCCATAGCCATCAACATGGCAACACCATAATATCAGTTCACTAGCCTATCAACATGGCAACAATATAGTATCTCATTCACTCTCATATCTACGTCCCTGTCCGTGGCCTGACTGCCACGACTTTATGTGCCTCTACTGTCCTGCACTGACAGCCTCGCTTCTGGCCTATGTGTGGCCTCCGGCCCTATGCTGGCCTATCTCCTGTGCTCATCGAGGTGGCTCTGCGGCCCGTCCCCGACACCTACAAGAATAACATTACATTGGTATAATACCCTACCATTTCTATTCACTCCACCTCTCCTTACAACCCATGAAACGTACACACACTAGTTCACCTTTCACTCACCACACATCTTACGGTAACACACTTCCATCGGAGTACACACTACTCACTCGCGCTACAAATCCATGAACTCACTTTCATCTATCGCTCGTGGCGCACATTGCTATATCCAATATCACGGACTTCCACATTCCTCACATATACTTATTCACATCATGGTAATAGACGAATATAATATAATACATCAATCATAATAATCAATCAACGTTCTACATACCAGTCATAACTGGAAAGACTCTCACTAGTCTTCTCGACTGCTTCCCCTTATGTCCGCCCGATGGGCTTTTATTCACAGGTCCGATCCGTAGGACCTTCTAACTTGCAGTGATAGTAATCCAGCGCTTTCGCCTCATTCAGACTTCCACACCACTCATACACGCACGCTTTTCCCACTTGTCTGCATGAGTTATTTTTACTCTTCCCCTTTCACGTCTTTTCCTATCCGTCTGTCGTGAGCTCTTCTTATTCTACACCCGCTCTGTAGCAATCCCCTTAATTGCACTCACTCCACTCGTGACATCATCCCCCACCCCAAAAAAATTAATGCAATTAATTTCAAATCGCATCAAGATGACTGTCAACGAGTGAGCGTGAGCAATACCTACACTAGAAAAATGACCTAGCAGTTCCCCTAGTATATAGAATACCGAAATCAGGGGAAAATATGGGGATCAATATGGCCTGCAATATGCATATATGTCTCACATCATGAATAGCTAACTAAACACAATATCTAATACAGAATCAAAACCCAATCAACCTATCAACCATCCTTCATATCATATTTATAATGTCAATATTTTAAAGTCGACTCATTCACACAGATCCCGTCAATGTTCCTGTCATCTGATGTATAAGCTCCTGAAATCTTCCCCTAGGCTCGACTAAGGTAGTCGGCGATATGATTGCTGGTTCCTGGAATTGGTTGAATAACGAAGGTGTACGGCTGTAAAGCCAATGCCCATCTAGACAAGCGTGGGCTGGACGAACGATTCTTCGACAAAAATGTCAGTGGCTTGTGGTCTGTCTGGATACAAAATTCTCGTCCCATGAGATAACGTCCCAATTTCTGGACGGACCGGACAATGGCAAGACACTCACGCTCTATCACAGAATACTTTCTTTCTCTCTGCAATAACTTCCTACTGACATAACATACCGGATGGAGACATTCGTTCTTCTCCTGTAGAAGACAAGCGCCGACACCAGAGTCCGACGCATCCGTTCTGAGGATAAAATTAGATCGAAAATCGGGTAATATCAAAATGGGTGACGATGATAATGCTGTCACCAAATTATCAAATGATGTCTGACATTCAGACGTCCACTGGACCTTATCGGGTTGTCCCTTCTTAGTAAGGTCAGTAAGAGAAGATGACAAGGAGGAAAAATTTGGAATGAACTTTCTGTAATAATTTAAAATTCCCACTAAGCTTCTGACTTGTTTCTTTGTTTTTGGGATTTGCAACCCTACTAACTTGTCAATTTTTGTTTCTTCAGGTCTCTGAACACCTCTACCCACAATATGTCCTAAGAATATTATCTCTGGACATGCCAAATCCATCTTTGCGGGTTTAGCAGTTAACCCAAAATGACGTAATCGTTGAAAAATTACTGTTAGTGTCTGAATATGATCAGACCATGTCGACGTATGGCATGCTATATCGTCAAAGAATGACACGACATTAGGTATGTCCTTCAACACTAATCTCATTAATCGTGCAAACGTCGCTGGTGCGTTTACCAACCCAAATGGCATGACCTTAAATTGGAATAATCCAATGGGCGTTTGGAACGCCGTGTATTGTTTAGACTCCTCAGTAAGCGGGATTTCCCAATACCCTTTCGTCAAATCTATCTTGGAAAACCACGTGGACCCGGCCAATGAAGCTATTAATTCCTCCTGGAACGGAATAGGCTCCCTATCGCCTACCGTAATAGTGTTCAATCTTCGAAAATCAATACAGAACCGCACCGATCCATCAAGTTTTTTCACGAGGACGATGGGTGATGAATACGGCGATGTTGATGGTTCTATCACATCTAACTTCAACATTGACTCAACTTCCTTTATGACTCTATCTCTCGAAGAAAAAGGCAACGGATACGGTCTAAGAAATACTGGCCTATCCGAAGTCAACTTTATTTGGTGCTGGATCACCGTAGTGCGACCCGGCAAATCCGTAACAACATCCGGAAATGACGCTAACAGGGTCTCAAGTTCCCTACTCCTTGAACTTGTAAGGTCAGGGTTAATTTTTACGTCCCTGTAACCTTGTGTCGGAGTTAACTCCGGCAATTGAATTTGTAACTCTTCCTGCGCCTCGGTGTCGCTTACGTCACAGTCCAATTGGTCTACGACCCCCGTACAAGCAATAGAGAAGACAGTCTCCTCTGGTCTTGTCTGTGCACACAGATACTGTGGTCTCTCATAAAATCTCTGTAGCATATTAACATGGAAAACCTTACTCGTTCCATCAATGTGGATAGCGTAATCTACCTTTGAAACAACTCGCTCAATAACATAAGGGCCTTTCCATGTCATCAATAACTTATTATGGTCCGTAGGTAACAACAACAGAACCTTGTCTCCTGGCTTAAAAATTCTCAGTTTGGACCCTCTATCTTTATAGTCTTTTGCTCTTTTCGAAGCGATACCAGACGCTTCTTCTGCTATAGTGCGCGCTGAAGATAATCTTTCTCTTAAATCAACAAGGTCTATCGAAACCTTTTTAACCGTTTCCGAAACCGTGGGGATCTTTTGACGAGGAGCCTGGGGTGTACGACCCTTATGCGTCGTCTTTTGGCACGCACTGCACGTCTTACAATATAACCGCACATCTCTGTATACTGACGGCCAATAAAAATCTTTCAGAACTCTCTGCTTGGTTCTAGCACTCCCCATATGACCCGCTAATGGAACATCATGGGCCAGACGCAATACTGTAGCAATCAACCACCGTGGCACGACGACCTGCTTTTGAACGGAAGCCACTGTGACGTACATACGGAACAGAATGCACCCCTGGACAAAAAAAGAAGATGACCCGTTTTTATATTTCCTTGTTTTCTCGGTTCGCGCTTCCCCAAAACACGGGTTTAATGATGGGTCCTCCCTTTGTAATCTCGCCAAGCGCTCTGGCGTGATATCTAGGTTGACCGCTGGCGTAGCCAAAGGTCTAATCTTATCTTTAGCAGCTACCCGTCGACGTGTTTCGACCGCGGCGCAAAAGTCAATACCTTTTGATTGCGACCATGCTTGCACGTTCTCATCGGAAGGGGAAACCACCCGTGATACATTCCCAATGATGAGCTGGGCGCCTGGAAAACAACCAACGACTGCTTCGACTTCCCCGCTAAGGAAAGGTGTATCTATCATTATTCTTGCCATGGGTAATTTCTCAATGGCCCCCGAAAATTGGATGCACGGGACAGTCTCACCTGTAAGCTGTGAATCCCGAATGCAGTCTCTATGCACTCCCACAACGGTAGATCCCGTATCTCGTAAAACCGAGACCGGTTCGTCCCCAACAAACCCCGGATAAACCCTAAGACCACCTCCTGTATGACATGAATTTATAACGGGGATCTTTCTCCCACAAGGTAAAATACCGGAAGATAATAACTTCTCACAACTGGGACACTTAGAATACTGTCCGCCTCCCTTGTCCGATGTAACACACGCAGCCGCATGATGAAATTTATTTGGGGAACATGGACTGGAGCTACTGTCCACGTTCGCCGCTATCCTACCTGCAGGGCAGTTCACGCTGATGTGATCTGCTCTTCCGCAGTTCCAACACTTCGCGGCCCTACACTCGCGCGAAAAGTGACCCACGCGTCCGCAAGTCCAACACTCCGCTCCCTGTGCTGCCCTAGGCCTGGGTCCCCGTGACCCCTCGCGACCGGAACTAGAGTCCCTATGCCGTCGGTCATCGGCAAAGGTCACAACTCGCCCCCGGCCATTACCGCGACCTAGCCCTCCTGCTCGGTCAAACTTACCGGATCCATATGCCGGTGATTGGTGATAGCCCCTATGCTGCCCCTGGCCTTGCCCACTATAGGCACCACGCTGACGCGACCTGTCCCTAAGTCCTGCCGGCGACCCCTCGACAACGGCCACGTACCCAGCATCTTGGACGTACGCCCTGGCGACTGGTTTGGACGGGTGCGCCGTACGGTATGCCTCCGCCAACTTAGACGCCTCCTGCACCGTCGCGGGTTCGTTCTCTTTCAGGAAAGCCACCAGATCTTTGTGGCACGACGCGTACAGCTGGTCACGGATCATTAGGTCTTTCAGTTTAGCGAAATCCGTGCCCACATGCGCCAAGTCTACCCAGTTAGCGAAATACTCCGTTAGTCTCGCGACGAAGGCAGCAAAGTCCTCCCTGGTATCTGCACGTGCCCACCTAAACTGCTCCCGGAAATATTCCTCGGTACGCGCAAATCGGCGAAGCAGCAAAGCCTTCAGCTTATCGTAGTCTTGCACGTCTTCGCGCTGTAGCTCTTTAAAGTAGGTTAACGCTCGCCCCTGCAATAGCGATGCCAGGTACGTGGCCCATAATTCCTTATTTTCCCCCCATTGCAATTGTGCGTTCAGTTCGAACCTGTAAAGGAAGGCGTCTATGTCGTCCTTCCGGTCGTCGAACGTAGGGAGCTTAATCCTAACACCACCCTTATTGTGTACCTGCCGCTCAACTGCTTCCGTTGGCGCATTCTTTTGGCTTTCCAACTCCGCGATTCTCATTCGCGTCTCTCTCTCCTGTTGGTTATCCCTAGCTTCTATCTCCCTTAACTTTAACTCCCTCTCCTGCTCCCGTTCCTTAGCCTCTCTTTCCTGTTGCTTAAACTCCCTTTCCTGTTCCTTATCCTTAGCCTCTCTTTCTTGTTGCTGAGCCTTAGACTCTCTTTCCTCTTCTCTCTGTCGCTCTTGAGCCTCTTTATCTCGCTCTCTATCCTTAGCACGCTCATCGCGCAAATCCGCCTGCTGTTCTTTAATCCAGCCGCGTAGCTCTTCTCCCTCAAGGCCAAGTTCCTTACCCAACTTCATTAATTGTTGGAGTTCTGCCATTTCACAGATTTATGCTTATGGTATGTATTATAAAAACGGCTAACCTGTCGGTATGATCACTAACGACACGACCAGAGACCTGAGATCACACCAGATATAACAAAACCCAAATACAATTCAGAAACACCCCTAACTAAACATTCTACAGCCTACTCTCTCTAACTAATTGTATGTTTATAAAATGTCTAGCACTATTAAATAACAAAACGAAAGGAAAAGATAAGAATGAGAAAATTCAGTAGAAGGACCACAAGTACGTCAAGGACAACGAACCAGACTAAGACAAAGGCCTAAAAAAGAAAATATAATGGAAAAAAAATGCAACCTAAATACGCCGATTACACTACAAGGTACGAACAAGAACAGAGTCTGAAAAAAAAGAACGTATTTACAGACAGGTAAGAGAGGGACAAGAGAAACGTCTTCCTAAAACAACGAGGAAGATATCGACGCTACAACTAAACAATATTACAGGTCCCTACAGAACTGGTCACTGTGATGAACGAAGTTCCAAAGTTTACCACACCTTTTTAAAAGGATAAACTAAGTTCAACACAGCAAACCCGCGCCACCGCCCGTATAATCAATTACAACGAAAACAGCAAAAACAGGGAAACAGACAGATGAAAAGACAGCCCTTAATCCAGGGTACAAAATTTTAGACTTTTACTTAACTTTCAGCCTTATGAGTTTAAGTCCTCGACCTAATCGGAGCTCTGGCTGCTTGTCTCCTCAGGCTGCACGCACACACACTGTCTCTCTGAAATTTAAGTACACATTAATACATATTCATCAAAATACATGCATCAATACATATTATTATTCATAAATATACATAAATCATATCATGAAATGTCCATTCATCCAACGAACAAGACAGCACAAATACCTACTAACTAACTACAACTAAATATTACGAAAATGGACGAGTCACAATGGACGAGCCCCCAATGTCACAAATCCCAGACTGGGAGATGTAATAAGTATGACGGGACAACAATCACGAACAACAAGTTTAACACTTAACAGAACAACCCATCAGACTCACACATTTATTAAACATAATTATACATATAATAGCGCAATTACATACATTATATTATTGAAATGCACTGCCGTACAACGGCCTTATTCTCACACACACTCTCCCTCGGATCCACAATCCGGTAGTTACTCCTAAAGGCACTTCGGCCTTAGCCTCTCCCCTCAGGGTCTTAATAGCACATTAATAATTTACTGGCACCGCAGTCTCTCAATATCACCTTCCTATTGTCATACACCTTAGCATTCCCCTCGCACCTCAGCAGGGCAATAACACATTATTATTTCCATAGCCATCAACATGGCAACACCATAATATCAGTTCACTAGCCTATCAACATGGCAACAATATAGTATCTCATTCACTCTCATATCTACGTCCCTGTCCGTGGCCTGACTGCCACGACTTTATGTGCCTCTACTGTCCTGCACTGACAGCCTCGCTTCTGGCCTATGTGTGGCCTCCGGCCCTATGCTGGCCTATCTCCTGTGCTCATCGAGGTGGCTCTGCGGCCCGTCCCCGACACCTACAAGAATAACATTACATTGGTATAATACCCTACCATTTCTATTCACTCCACCTCTCCTTACAACCCATGAAACGTACACACACTAGTTCACCTTTCACTCACCACACATCTTACGGTAACACACTTCCATCGGAGTACACACTACTCACTCGCGCTACAAATCCATGAACTCACTTTCATCTATCGCTCGTGGCGCACATTGCTATATCCAATATCACGGACTTCCACATTCCTCACATATACTTATTCACATCATGGTAATAGACGAATATAATATAATACATCAATCATAATAATCAATCAACGTTCTACATACCAGTCATAACTGGAAAGACTCTCACTAGTCTTCTCGACTGCTTCCCCTTATGTCCGCCCGATGGGCTTTTATTCACAGGTCCGATCCGTAGGACCTTCTAACTTGCAGTGATAGTAATCCAGCGCTTTCGCCTCATTCAGACTTCCACACCACTCATACACGCACGCTTTTCCCACTTGTCTGCATGAGTTATTTTTACTCTTCCCCTTTCACGTCTTTTCCTATCCGTCTGTCGTGAGCTCTTCTTATTCTACACCCGCTCTGTAGCAATCCCCTTAATTGCACTCACTCCACTCGTGACATCATCCCCCACCCCAAAAAAATTAATGCAATTAATTTCAAATCGCATCAAGATGACTGTCAACGAGTGAGCGTGAGCAATACCTACACTAGAAAAATGACCTAGCAGTTCCCCTAGTATATAGAATACCGAAATCAGGGGAAAATATGGGGATCAATATGGCCTGCAATATGCATATATGTCTCACATCATGAATAGCTAACTAAACACAATATCTAATACAGAATCAAAACCCAATCAACCTATCAACCATCCTTCATATCATATTTATAATGTCAATATTTTAAAGTCGACTCATTCACACAGATCCCGTCAATGTTCCTGTCATCTGATGTATAAGCTCCTGAAATCTTCCCCTAGGCTCGACTAAGGTAGTCGGCGATATGATTGCTGGTTCCTGGAATTGGTTGAATAACGAAGGTGTACGGCTGTAAAGCCAATGCCCATCTAGACAAGCGTGGGCTGGACGAACGATTCTTCGACAAAAATGTCAGTGGCTTGTGGTCTGTCTGGATACAAAATTCTCGTCCCATGAGATAACGTCCCAATTTCTGGACGGACCGGACAATGGCAAGACACTCACGCTCTATCACAGAATACTTTCTTTCTCTCTGCAATAACTTCCTACTGACATAACATACCGGATGGAGACATTCGTTCTTCTCCTGTAGAAGACAAGCGCCGACACCAGAGTCCGACGCATCCGTTCTGAGGATAAAATTAGATCGAAAATCGGGTAATATCAAAATGGGTGACGATGATAATGCTGTCACCAAATTATCAAATGATGTCTGACATTCAGACGTCCACTGGACCTTATCGGGTTGTCCCTTCTTAGTAAGGTCAGTAAGAGAAGATGACAAGGAGGAAAAATTTGGAATGAACTTTCTGTAATAATTTAAAATTCCCACTAAGCTTCTGACTTGTTTCTTTGTTTTTGGGATTTGCAACCCTACTAACTTGTCAATTTTTGTTTCTTCAGGTCTCTGAACACCTCTACCCACAATATGTCCTAAGAATATTATCTCTGGACATGCCAAATCCATCTTTGCGGGTTTAGCAGTTAACCCAAAATGACGTAATCGTTGAAAAATTACTGTTAGTGTCTGAATATGATCAGACCATGTCGACGTATGGCATGCTATATCGTCAAAGAATGACACGACATTAGGTATGTCCTTCAACACTAATCTCATTAATCGTGCAAACGTCGCTGGTGCGTTTACCAACCCAAATGGCATGACCTTAAATTGGAATAATCCAATGGGCGTTTGGAACGCCGTGTATTGTTTAGACTCCTCAGTAAGCGGGATTTCCCAATACCCTTTCGTCAAATCTATCTTGGAAAACCACGTGGACCCGGCCAATGAAGCTATTAATTCCTCCTGGAACGGAATAGGCTCCCTATCGCCTACCGTAATAGTGTTCAATCTTCGAAAATCAATACAGAACCGCACCGATCCATCAAGTTTTTTCACGAGGACGATGGGTGATGAATACGGCGATGTTGATGGTTCTATCACATCTAACTTCAACATTGACTCAACTTCCTTTATGACTCTATCTCTCGAAGAAAAAGGCAACGGATACGGTCTAAGAAATACTGGCCTATCCGAAGTCAACTTTATTTGGTGCTGGATCACCGTAGTGCGACCCGGCAAATCCGTAACAACATCCGGAAATGACGCTAACAGGGTCTCAAGTTCCCTACTCCTTGAACTTGTAAGGTCAGGGTTAATTTTTACGTCCCTGTAACCTTGTGTCGGAGTTAACTCCGGCAATTGAATTTGTAACTCTTCCTGCGCCTCGGTGTCGCTTACGTCACAGTCCAATTGGTCTACGACCCCCGTACAAGCAATAGAGAAGACAGTCTCCTCTGGTCTTGTCTGTGCACACAGATACTGTGGTCTCTCATAAAATCTCTGTAGCATATTAACATGGAAAACCTTACTCGTTCCATCAATGTGGATAGCGTAATCTACCTTTGAAACAACTCGCTCAATAACATAAGGGCCTTTCCATGTCATCAATAACTTATTATGGTCCGTAGGTAACAACAACAGAACCTTGTCTCCTGGCTTAAAAATTCTCAGTTTGGACCCTCTATCTTTATAGTCTTTTGCTCTTTTCGAAGCGATACCAGACGCTTCTTCTGCTATAGTGCGCGCTGAAGATAATCTTTCTCTTAAATCAACAAGGTCTATCGAAACCTTTTTAACCGTTTCCGAAACCGTGGGGATCTTTTGACGAGGAGCCTGGGGTGTACGACCCTTATGCGTCGTCTTTTGGCACGCACTGCACGTCTTACAATATAACCGCACATCTCTGTATACTGACGGCCAATAAAAATCTTTCAGAACTCTCTGCTTGGTTCTAGCACTCCCCATATGACCCGCTAATGGAACATCATGGGCCAGACGCAATACTGTAGCAATCAACCACCGTGGCACGACGACCTGCTTTTGAACGGAAGCCACTGTGACGTACATACGGAACAGAATGCACCCCTGGACAAAAAAAGAAGATGACCCGTTTTTATATTTCCTTGTTTTCTCGGTTCGCGCTTCCCCAAAACACGGGTTTAATGATGGGTCCTCCCTTTGTAATCTCGCCAAGCGCTCTGGCGTGATATCTAGGTTGACCGCTGGCGTAGCCAAAGGTCTAATCTTATCTTTAGCAGCTACCCGTCGACGTGTTTCGACCGCGGCGCAAAAGTCAATACCTTTTGATTGCGACCATGCTTGCACGTTCTCATCGGAAGGGGAAACCACCCGTGATACATTCCCAATGATGAGCTGGGCGCCTGGAAAACAACCAACGACTGCTTCGACTTCCCCGCTAAGGAAAGGTGTATCTATCATTATTCTTGCCATGGGTAATTTCTCAATGGCCCCCGAAAATTGGATGCACGGGACAGTCTCACCTGTAAGCTGTGAATCCCGAATGCAGTCTCTATGCACTCCCACAACGGTAGATCCCGTATCTCGTAAAACCGAGACCGGTTCGTCCCCAACAAACCCCGGATAAACCCTAAGACCACCTCCTGTATGACATGAATTTATAACGGGGATCTTTCTCCCACAAGGTAAAATACCGGAAGATAATAACTTCTCACAACTGGGACACTTAGAATACTGTCCGCCTCCCTTGTCCGATGTAACACACGCAGCCGCATGATGAAATTTATTTGGGGAACATGGACTGGAGCTACTGTCCACGTTCGCCGCTATCCTACCTGCAGGGCAGTTCACGCTGATGTGATCTGCTCTTCCGCAGTTCCAACACTTCGCGGCCCTACACTCGCGCGAAAAGTGACCCACGCGTCCGCAAGTCCAACACTCCGCTCCCTGTGCTGCCCTAGGCCTGGGTCCCCGTGACCCCTCGCGACCGGAACTAGAGTCCCTATGCCGTCGGTCATCGGCAAAGGTCACAACTCGCCCCCGGCCATTACCGCGACCTAGCCCTCCTGCTCGGTCAAACTTACCGGATCCATATGCCGGTGATTGGTGATAGCCCCTATGCTGCCCCTGGCCTTGCCCACTATAGGCACCACGCTGACGCGACCTGTCCCTAAGTCCTGCCGGCGACCCCTCGACAACGGCGACGTACCCAGCATCTTGGACGTACGCCCTGGCGACTGGTTTGGACGGGTGCGCCGTACGGTATGCCTCCGCCAACTTAGACGCCTCCTGCACCGTCGCGGGTTCGTTCTCTTTCAGGAAAGCCACCAGATCTTTGTGGCACGACGCGTACAGCTGGTCACGGATCATTAGGTCTTTCAGTTTAGCGAAATCCGTGCCCACATGCGCCAAGTCTACCCAGTTAGCGAAATACTCCGTTAGTCTCGCGACGAAGGCAGCAAAGTCCTCCCTGGTATCTGCACGTGCCCACCTAAACTGCTCCCGGAAATATTCCTCGGTACGCGCAAATCGGCGAAGCAGCAAAGCCTTCAGCTTATCGTAGTCTTGCACGTCTTCGCGCTGTAGCTCTTTAAAGTAGGTTAACGCTCGCCCCTGCAATAGCGATGCCAGGTACGTGGCCCATAATTCCTTATTTTCCCCCCATTGCAATTGTGCGTTCAGTTCGAACCTGTAAAGGAAGGCGTCTATGTCGTCCTTCCGGTCGTCGAACGTAGGGAGCTTAATCCTAACACCACCCTTATTGTGTACCTGCCGCTCAACTGCTTCCGTTGGCGCATTCTTTTGGCTTTCCAACTCCGCGATTCTCATTCGCGTCTCTCTCTCCTGTTGGTTATCCCTAGCTTCTATCTCCCTTAACTTTAACTCCCTCTCCTGCTCCCGTTCCTTAGCCTCTCTTTCCTGTTGCTTAAACTCCCTTTCCTGTTCCTTATCCTTAGCCTCTCTTTCTTGTTGCTGAGCCTTAGACTCTCTTTCCTCTTCTCTCTGTCGCTCTTGAGCCTCTTTATCTCGCTCTCTATCCTTAGCACGCTCATCGCGCAAATCCGCCTGCTGTTCTTTAATCCAGCCGCGTAGCTCTTCTCCCTCAAGGCCAAGTTCCTTACCCAACTTCATTAATTGTTGGAGTTCTGCCATTTCACAGATTTATGCTTATGGTATGTATTATAAAAACGGCTAACCTGTCGGTATGATCACTAACGACACGACCAGAGACCTGAGATCACACCAGATATAACAAAACCCAAATACAATTCAGAAACACCCCTAACTAAACATTCTACAGCCTACTCTCTCTAACTAATTGTATGTTTATAAAATGTCTAGCACTATTAAATAACAAAACGAAAGGAAAAGATAAGAATGAGAAAATTCAGTAGAAGGACCACAAGTACGTCAAGGACAACGAACCAGACTAAGACAAAGGCCTAAAAAAGAAAATATAATGGAAAAAAAATGCAACCTAAATACGCCGATTACACTACAAGGTACGAACAAGAACAGAGTCTGAAAAAAAAGAACGTATTTACAGACAGGTAAGAGAGGGACAAGAGAAACGTCTTCCTAAAACAACGAGGAAGATATCGACGCTACAACTAAACAATATTACAGGTCCCTACAGAACTGGTCACTGTGATGAACGAAGTTCCAAAGTTTACCACACCTTTTTAAAAGGATAAACTAAGTTCAACACAGCAAACCCGCGCCACCGCCCGTATAATCAATTACAACGAAAACAGCAAAAACAGGGAAACAGACAGATGAAAAGACAGCCCTTAATCCAGGGTACAAAATTTTAGACTTTTACTTAACTTTCAGCCTTATGAGTTTAAGTCCTCGACCTAATCGGAGCTCTGGCTGCTTGTCTCCTCAGGCTGCACGCACACACACTGTCTCTCTGAAATTTAAGTACACATTAATACATATTCATCAAAATACATGCATCAATACATATTATTATTCATAAATATACATAAATCATATCATGAAATGTCCATTCATCCAACGAACAAGACAGCACAAATACCTACTAACTAACTACAACTAAATATTACGAAAATGGACGAGTCACAATGGACGAGCCCCCAATGTCACAAATCCCAGACTGGGAGATGTAATAAGTATGACGGGACAACAATCACGAACAACAAGTTTAACACTTAACAGAACAACCCATCAGACTCACACATTTATTAAACATAATTATACATATAATAGCGCAATTACATACATTATATTATTGAAATGCACTGCCGTACAACGGCCTTATTCTCACACACACTCTCCCTCGGATCCACAATCCGGTAGTTACTCCTAAAGGCACTTCGGCCTTAGCCTCTCCCCTCAGGGTCTTAATAGCACATTAATAATTTACTGGCACCGCAGTCTCTCAATATCACCTTCCTATTGTCATACACCTTAGCATTCCCCTCGCACCTCAGCAGGGCAATAACACATTATTATTTCCATAGCCATCAACATGGCAACACCATAATATCAGTTCACTAGCCTATCAACATGGCAACAATATAGTATCTCATTCACTCTCATATCTACGTCCCTGTCCGTGGCCTGACTGCCACGACTTTATGTGCCTCTACTGTCCTGCACTGACAGCCTCGCTTCTGGCCTATGTGTGGCCTCCGGCCCTATGCTGGCCTATCTCCTGTGCTCATCGAGGTGGCTCTGCGGCCCGTCCCCGACACCTACAAGAATAACATTACATTGGTATAATACCCTACCATTTCTATTCACTCCACCTCTCCTTACAACCCATGAAACGTACACACACTAGTTCACCTTTCACTCACCACACATCTTACGGTAACACACTTCCATCGGAGTACACACTACTCACTCGCGCTACAAATCCATGAACTCACTTTCATCTATCGCTCGTGGCGCACATTGCTATATCCAATATCACGGACTTCCACATTCCTCACATATACTTATTCACATCATGGTAATAGACGAATATAATATAATACATCAATCATAATAATCAATCAACGTTCTACATACCAGTCATAACTGGAAAGACTCTCACTAGTCTTCTCGACTGCTTCCCCTTATGTCCGCCCGATGGGCTTTTATTCACAGGTCCGATCCGTAGGACCTTCTAACTTGCAGTGATAGTAATCCAGCGCTTTCGCCTCATTCAGACTTCCACACCACTCATACACGCACGCTTTTCCCACTTGTCTGCATGAGTTATTTTTACTCTTCCCCTTTCACGTCTTTTCCTATCCGTCTGTCGTGAGCTCTTCTTATTCTACACCCGCTCTGTAGCAATCCCCTTAATTGCACTCACTCCACTCGTGACATCATCCCCCACCCCAAAAAAATTAATGCAATTAATTTCAAATCGCATCAAGATGACTGTCAACGATTGAGCCTGAGCAATACCTACACTAGAAAAATGACCTAGCAGTTCCCCTAGTATATAGAATACCGAAATCAGGGGAAAATATGGGGATCAATATGGCCTGCAATATGCATATATGTCTCACATCATGAATAGCTAACTAAACACAATATCTAATACAGAATCAAAACCCAATCAACCTATCAACCATCCTTCATATCATATTTATAATGTCAATATTTTAAAGTCGACTCATTCACACAGATCCCGTCAATGTTCCTGTCATCTGATGTATAAGCTCCTGAAATCTTCCCCTAGGCTCGACTAAGGTAGTCGGCGATATGATTGCTGGTTCCTGGAATTGGTTGAATAACGAAGGTGTACGGCTGTAAAGCCAATGCCCATCTAGACAAGCGTGGGCTGGACGAACGATTCTTCGACAAAAATGTCAGTGGCTTGTGGTCTGTCTGGATACAAAATTCTCGTCCCATGAGATAACGTCCCAATTTCTGGACGGACCGGACAATGGCAAGACACTCACGCTCTATCACAGAATACTTTCTTTCTCTCTGCAATAACTTCCTACTGACATAACATACCGGATGGAGACATTCGTTCTTCTCCTGTAGAAGACAAGCGCCGACACCAGAGTCCGACGCATCCGTTCTGAGGATAAAATTAGATCGAAAATCGGGTAATATCAAAATGGGTGACGATGATAATGCTGTCACCAAATTATCAAATGATGTCTGACATTCAGACGTCCACTGGACCTTATCGGGTTGTCCCTTCTTAGTAAGGTCAGTAAGAGAAGATGACAAGGAGGAAAAATTTGGAATGAACTTTCTGTAATAATTTAAAATTCCCACTAAGCTTCTGACTTGTTTCTTTGTTTTTGGGATTTGCAACCCTACTAACTTGTCAATTTTTGTTTCTTCAGGTCTCTGAACACCTCTACCCACAATATGTCCTAAGAATATTATCTCTGGACATGCCAAATCCATCTTTGCGGGTTTAGCAGTTAACCCAAAATGACGTAATCGTTGAAAAATTACTGTTAGTGTCTGAATATGATCAGACCATGTCGACGTATGGCATGCTATATCGTCAAAGAATGACACAACATTAGGTATGTCCTTCAACACTAATCTCATTAATCGTGCAAACGTCGCTGGTGCGTTTACCAACCCAAATGGCATGACCTTAAATTGGAATAATCCAATGGGCGTTTGGAACGCCGTGTATTGTTTAGACTCCTCAGTAAGCGGGATTTCCCAATACCCTTTCGTCAAATCTATCTTGGAAAACCACGTGGACCCGGCCAATGAAGCTATTAATTCCTCCTGGAACGGAATAGGCTCCCTATCGCCTACCGTAATAGTGTTCAATCTTCGAAAATCAATACAGAACCGCACCGATCCATCAAGTTTTTTCACGAGGACGATGGGTGATGAATACGGCGATGTTGATGGTTCTATCACATCTAACTTCAACATTGACTCAACTTCCTTTATGACTCTATCTCTCGAAGAAAAAGGCAACGGATACGGTCTAAGAAATACTGGCCTATCCGAAGTCAACTTTATTTGGTGCTGGATCACCGTAGTGCGACCCGGCAAATCCGTAACAACATCCGGAAATGACGCTAACAGGGTCTCAAGTTCCCTACTCCTTGAACTTGTAAGGTCAGGGTTAATTTTTACGTCCCTGTAACCTTGTGTCGGAGTTAACTCCGGCAATTGAATTTGTAACTCTTCCTGCGCCTCGGTGTCGCTTACGTCACAGTCCAACTGGTCTACGACCCCCGTACAAGCAGTAGAGAAGACAGTCTCCTCTGGTCTTGTCTGTGCACACAGATACTGTGGTCTCTCATAAAATCTCTGTAGCATATTAACATGGAAAACCTTACTCGTTCCATCAATGTGGATAGCGTAATCTACCTTTGAAACAACTCGCTCAATAACATAAGGGCCTTTCCATGTCATCAATAACTTATTATGGTCCGTAGGTAACAACAACAGAACCTTGTCTCCTGGCTTAAAAATTCTCAGTTTGGACCCTCTATCTTTATAGTCTTTTGCTCTTTTCGAAGCGATACCAGACGCTTCTTCTGCTATAGTGCGCGCTGAAGATAATCTTTCTCTTAAATCAACAAGGTCTATCGAAACCTTTTTAACCGTTTCCGAAACCGTGGGGATCTTTTGACGAGGAGCCTGGGGTGTACGACCCTTATGCGTCGTCTTTTGGCACGCACTGCACGTCTTACAATATAACCGCACATCTCTGTATACTGACGGCCAATAAAAATCTTTCAGAACTCTCTGCTTGGTTCTAGCACTCCCCATATGACCCGCTAATGGAACATCATGGGCCAGACGCAATACTGTAGCAATCAACGACCGTGGCACGACGACCTGCTTTTGAACGGAAGCCACTGTGACGTACATACGGAACAGAATGCACCCCTGGACAAAAAAAGAAGATGACCCGTTTTTATATTTCCTTGTTTTCTCGGTTCGCGCTTCCCCAAAACACGGGTTTAATGATGGGTCCTCCCTTTGTAATCTCGCCAAGCGCTCTGGCGTGATATCTAGGTTGACCGCTGGCGTAGCCAAAGGTCTAATCTTATCTTTAGCAGCTACCCGTCGACGTGTTTCGACCGCGGCGCAAAAGTCAATACCTTTTGATTGCGACCATGCTTGCACGTTCTCATCGGAAGGGGAAACCACCCGTGATACATTCCCAATGATGAGCTGGGCGCCTGGAAAACAACCAACGACTGCTTCGACTTCCCCGCTAAGGAAAGGTGTATCTATCATTATTCTTGCCATGGGTAATTTCTCAATGGCCCCCGAAAATTGGATGCACGGGACAGTCTCACCTGTAAGCTGTGAATCCCGAATGCAGTCTCTATGCACTCCCACAACGGTAGATCCCGTATCTCGTAAAACCGAGACCGGTTCGTCCCCAACAAACCCCGGATAAACCCTAAGACCACCTCCTGTATGACATGAATTTATAACGGGGATCTTTCTCCCACAAGGTAAAATACCGGAAGATAATAACTTCTCACAACTGGGACACTTAGAATACTGTCCGCCTCCCTTGTCCGATGTAACACACGCAGCCGCATGATGAAATTTATTTGGGGAACATGGACTGGAGCTACTGTCCACGTTCGCCGCTATCCTACCTGCAGGGCAGTTCACGCTGATGTGATCTGCTCTTCCGCAGTTCCAACACTTCGCGGCCCTACACTCGCGCGAAAAGTGACCCACGCGTCCGCAAGTCCAACACTCCGCTCCCTGTGCTGCCCTAGGCCTGGGTCCCCGTGACCCCTCGCGACCGGAACTAGAGTCCCTATGCCGTCGGTCATCGGCAAAGGTCACAACTCGCCCCCGGCCATTACCGCGACCTAGCCCTCCTGCTCGGTCAAACTTACCGGATCCATATGCCGGTGATTGGTGATAGCCCCTATGCTGCCCCTGGCCTTGCCCACTATAGGCACCACGCTGACGCGACCTGTCCCTAAGTCCTGCCGGCGACCCCTCGACAACGGCCACGTACCCAGCATCTTGGACGTACGCCCTGGCGACTGGTTTGGACGGGTGCGCCGTACGGTATGCCTCCGCCAACTTAGACGCCTCCTGCACCGTCGCGGGTTCGTTCTCTTTCAGGAAAGCCACCAGATCTTTGTGGCACGACGCGTACAGCTGGTCACGGATCATTAGGTCTTTCAGTTTAGCGAAATCCGTGCCCACATGCGCCAAGTCTACCCAGTTCGCGAAATACTCCGTTAGTCTCGCGACGAAGGCAGCAAAGTCCTCCCTGGTATCTGCACGTGCCCACCTAAACTGCTCCCGGAAATATTCCTCGGTACGCGCAAATCGGCGAAGCAGCAAAGCCTTCAGCTTATCGTAGTCTTGCACGTCTTCGCGCTGTAGCTCTTTAAAGTAGGTTAACGCTCGCCCCTGCAATAGCGATGCCAGGTACGTGGCCCATAATTCCTTATTTTCCCCCCATTGCAATTGTGCGTTCAGTTCGAACCTGTAAAGGAAGGCGTCTATGTCGTCCTTCCGGTCGTCGAACGTAGGGAGCTTAATCCTAACACCACCCTTATTGTGTACCTGCCGCTCAACTGCTTCCGTTGGCGCATTCTTTTGGCTTTCCAACTCCGCGATTCTCATTCGCGTCTCTCTCTCCTGTTGGTTATCCCTAGCTTCTATCTCCCTTAACTTTAACTCCCTCTCCTGCTCCCGTTCCTTAGCCTCTCTTTCCTGTTGCTTAAACTCCCTTTCCTGTTCCTTATCCTTAGCCTCTCTTTCTTGTTGCTGAGCCTTAGACTCTCTTTCCTCTTCTCTCTGTCGCTCTTGAGCCTCTTTATCTCGCTCTCTATCCTTAGCACGCTCATCGCGCAAATCCGCCTGCTGTTCTTTAATCCAGCCGCGTAGCTCTTCTCCCTCAAGGCCAAGTTCCTTACCCAACTTCATTAATTGTTGGAGTTCTGCCATTTCACAGATTTATGCTTATGGTATGTATTATAAAAACGGCTAACCTGTCGGTATGATCACTAACGACACGACCAGAGACCTGAGATCACACCAGATATAACAAAACCCAAATACAATTCAGAAACACCCCTAACTAAACATTCTACAGCCTACTCTCTCTAACTAATTGTATGTTTATAAAATGTCTAGCACTATTAAATAACAAAACGAAAGGAAAAGATAAGAATGAGAAAATTCAGTAGAAGGACCACAAGTACGTCAAGGACAACGAACCAGACTAAGACAAAGGCCTAAAAAAGAAAATATAATGGAAAAAAAATGCAACCTAAATACGCCGATTACACTACAAGGTACGAACAAGAACAGAGTCTGAAAAAAAAGAACGTATTTACAGACAGGTAAGAGAGGGACAAGAGAAACGTCTTCCTAAAACAACGAGGAAGATATCGACGCTACAACTAAACAATATTACAGGTCCCTACAGAACTGGTCACTGTGATGAACGAAGTTCCAAAGTTTACCACACCTTTTTAAAAGGATAAACTAAGTTCAACACAGCAAACCCGCGCCACCGCCCGTATAATCAATTACAACGAAAACAGCAAAAACAGGGAAACAGACAGATGAAAAGACAGCCCTTAATCCAGGGTACAAAATTTTAGACTTTTACTTAACTTTCAGCCTTATGAGTTTAAGTCCTCGACCTAATCGGAGCTCTGGCTGCTTGTCTCCTCAGGCTGCACGCACACACACTGTCTCTCTGAAATTTAAGTACACATTAATACATATTCATCAAAATACATGCATCAATACATATTATTATTCATAAATATACATAAATCATATCATGAAATGTCCATTCATCCAACGAACAAGACAGCACAAATACCTACTAACTAACTACAACTAAATATTACGAAAATGGACGAGTCACAATGGACGAGCCCCCAATGTCACAAATCCCAGACTGGGAGATGTAATAAGTATGACGGGACAACAATCACGAACAACAAGTTTAACACTTAACAGAACAACCCATCAGACTCACACATTTATTAAACATAATTATACATATAATAGCGCAATTACATACATTATATTATTGAAATGCACTGCCGTACAACGGCCTTATTCTCACACACACTCTCCCTCGGATCCACAATCCGGTAGTTACTCCTAAAGGCACTTCGGCCTCAGCCTCTCCCCTCAGGGTCTTAATAGCACATTAATAATTTACTGGCACCGCAGTCTCTCAATATCACCTTCCTATTGTCATACACCTTAGCATTCCCCTCGCACCTCAGCAGGGCAATAACACATTATTATTTCCATAGCCATCAACATGGCAACACCATAATATCAGTTCACTAGCCTATCAACATGGCAACAATATAGTATCTCATTCACTCTCATATCTACGTCCCTGTCCGTGGCCTGACTGCCACGACTTTATGTGCCTCTACTGTCCTGCACTGACAGCCTCGCTTCTGGCCTATGTGTGGCCTCCGGCCCTATGCTGGCCTATCTCCTGTGCTCATCGAGGTGGCTCTGCGGCCCGTCCCCGACACCTACAAGAATAACATTACATTGGTATAATACCCTACCATTTCTATTCACTCCACCTCTCCTTACAACCCATGAAACGTACACACACTAGTTCACCTTTCACTCACCACACATCTTACGGTAACACACTTCCATCGGAGTACACACTACTCACTCGCGCTACAAATCCATGAACTCACTTTCATCTATCGCTCGTGGCGCACATTGCTATATCCAATATCACGGACTTCCACATTCCTCACATATACTTATTCACATCATGGTAATAGACGAATATAATATAATACATCAATCATAATAATCAATCAACGTTCTACATACCAGTCATAACTGGAAAGACTCTCACTAGTCTTCTCGACTGCTTCCCCTTATGTCCGCCCGATGGGCTTTTATTCACAGGTCCGATCCGTAGGACCTTCTAACTTGCAGTGATAGTAATCCAGCGCTTTCGCCTCATTCAGACTTCCACACCACTCATACACGCACGCTTTTCCCACTTGTCTGCATGAGTTATTTTTACTCTTCCCCTTTCACGTCTTTTCCTATCCGTCTGTCGTGAGCTCTTCTTATTCTACACCCGCTCTGTAGCAATCCCCTTAATTGCACTCACTCCACTCGTGACAGTCATGTGTGGCCTAGTCTGGAGCGTGAATGATGATAATTATCGTCAATGTGGTACATAGCACCCTCTTGGCCTCGTAGAATCTTAGTCATTGTACGCTGGAAAACTTCTGATGCTGAGGAAATGCCGAAGGGCAGGCGGTTCATGCAAAATCTTCCAAACGGTGTTAAGAAAGTTGTGTACTTGTGTGAATTTTCAGAAAGAGGAATTTGCCAGAATCCCGATCTTGCGTCTAATTTGGTGAATATTTTCGAACCTGAGAACTGTGCGAGGTCTTCATCTACAGACTTTAGTGGATGAACTTCTCTCTTGACAGCTCTGTTGAGGGCCGTAAGATCTATGCAAATTCGAACTGAACCATCTTGTTTGGGCACTACCACCATTCCTGCGCACCAATCAGTAGGATCTGTGACTTCAGAAATTAAACTATCAGCTAACATTTTATCGAGTTGAGCTTTGACCTTTGGAAGGAGGGGGTGAGCTATCTTGCGTGGAGTGTAAATGTGTAAAGGTTCCACACCATCTTTCAACTTAATGGTGTACGGCTCTTGCAGCTTACCTGAGCCTTTGAACAGTTTTGGGAATTCTTTCTTAAAATCTGGTGTTTCATCAATCTGGTTTATTCTGGCTATCAAACCCAACTCGACACATGCGTCTCGACCGAGTAGAGAGCGATCTTGACCTTTGACGACGTACACTTTTTCCACAATGCACTTGCCTTTATTTCTTAGAGTTTTTTCAACGAAGCCTAATATTGTTAGGTTGGTTCCCCCGGCAGCTCTGAGTGCTTTGTCTGGCCTCTTCAATTTATTGGATGCCACACCTATGTCCTTTTCCCCCATAACTGTTACTGACGCACCAGTGGCTTAAAGGGATGAAGGTGTTTGTCGATATGGATATTGACAACCCAGTCATTGTCGTCGGTGACGTCCTGTAGATAATGTGTCCTGGGAAGGAACTAGGGAGATCACAGTCCGAGGTGTCTTGATCGAAGTGCACCTCGGTCACAGGTTTTGATCTGCACACCTTTTGGTAGTGGCCCATTTTCTTGCATCTGTTACAGCGTGCTGTAGGTGCAGGACATTCCGTCCGGTCGTGTTTCCCGTAGCCGCAAAATCGACAAGATGACGATTTGAGTGCGTTTCCACGTGCGTTGCTGTTACTGTAACCTTGTTTCCGAGTTGAGTTGGACGAGTTTCCGGATTGAGAGCCCAAAGCAGATCGGTGTTCGGGTCTACGACTCTTTTATGATCTCCTGCAGATTACGGTTGTCATCATCTGTGGCAAACTGGAATCCGTTGTATATTGGGAGCACTTCATCATCGAGGCTATGAGGGAACAGAGCAACTTGGAACTTGACGTCTAATTGACGCGACAGGATGGCATATGTGCTCCACCTCTGTTTAAATAACTTCCAAGTTTCTACGGGATTAGACCCCAGCACCAGTTTGTCTGGTGGTCTAATGCCTGCGATTACAGGTTTTTGTCGTTTCTCTTTCAGCCATGAGGCCTATATTTTTCCAGATCTTGTAAAAACAGTATAATCTAGCCTATCTGACTAGATCTAGATTTAAAAACAGGATGGACTCAATTACTGTTGATTGTTGTTGTCTAGATCTCTAAGATAGGTATGGGTGACTGGGCTATGTTTCGATTTCATCTGGATTAGGTTCTTAAAAAACCCGCTGCCACCATTTTGTGGTACTCACCCTAGCTTGACTCTACAGGAAGTGCCCTTGTTTCTTCCTTCCCAGTAGTTCCCCTTGTCCTTCCTGGCCAGGAGTTGCCAGGTGGTTGACCCCCAGTTTGTGGCCAAATAAAAACTATTCACATTATGCACCCCCCCCCCTTTTTAAGTGCATTAAGAATGCTTTCTGTTCTATAATGAATACTCAACACGCCTATTGCCACTTGAAATCATAATTTGTGTGTAGTCTGTCTTCTTGTGACGTGTATCATTTCGGCTTTGGCCAAAAGAGCTTAAAACACATGGAGGCAGCCAAAGTAAGGTCAAGTCTGCTGGGTTGCATAGACGCACCCCCACTGTTTCATGAAGTTTAGGAGGTACAACGGGCGTTGATTCGGCCTTTAAAATAAAATCTCTGCGATTCATTTTTCCTACAGAGTCAACTCCACTTAATCAATGAAAATATATTGAAAATGCCAAGCATGAAGATGTTCATAGTATTCCAATTTATTCTTCCATCCGATTTCGAACCTATTGCAAGTTAATGCATGAGCGTTCTATGGTTCACACACATATGGGCCTACTAAGTAATATTGCTCAGTATTGCTATTGCTAAGTAATAAACAGTTTTGTTCTATGTCAGTGGCAATACTGGTCTACGGCAAGGCTAGCGAGGTCAAGGAAAGAGAGTCTAATTGAACAATGACGAAATAGGCATAGTACTAATTTGTTGTTTCTGGCGTGGCTGTTCATAAACTAAGAACTTATGATTAAAATGAGTAACAATGCACACATGAATGAACATGGAATCATGCCATAAAGGCGTGACCAAAAAAGTGAATTATAGTTAATGAGGCCACTTCAGAAATGTTATAACTTCCAATCCTTCCTTCTGTTCCCATCGCATGCCTGCCCCCACCCAGAGAAAAACAAATCATTCAAATAGGTTACAAAACACTGAACCTTAAGAATAAACAAAATTTGGAGAGAATGGTAAAAAATGCCGTGGTTTAAGATTTTTTTAAATAAAAGCTTTGAAAACCTCCTATGTGAAACTGAACCCAGGTTCCAATTCTTGCAAGCTTACTGCATTAATTACAATTCTTGCAAGCTTACTGCATTAATTACAATTCTTGCAAGCTTACTGCATTAATTACAATTCTTGCAAACTTACTGCATTAATTACAATTCTTGCAAGCTTACTGCATTAATTACAATTCTTGCAAGCTTACTGCATTAATTACAATTCTTGCAAGCTTACTGCATTAATTACAATTCTTGCAAGCTTACTGCATTAATTACAATGCGAAAGGCCAATAATTTAAATCAGCTTTGGACAAGTTTTCCTCCTATTCCTTACCTCCTGTACGATACATCATTCAGGAATGTGAAACTGCATCACAACTTTCAAATGCTCAGAATCTGTCTTTAATGTGAACAAAATATTTGACGATATTACAAAGAGCAGTAATAATCACTAAACTTGTAGCAAAGAGAACACTAACACATGAATGAATGAAAGATTTTAAAGTCGATTAAGAAAAGAAAAAAATAATAAAAATAATAATAATACAACATTTTAAGCCTTCACTATGTCTTGTAGTTGAGCCTGGAACAGGGAACTTCAGACCTAACTATATAATCTTACAACTAATCTGTGCAGATGTAATGATAATAATAATAATAATAATGGAGATAATTTATATAGCGCCTAATCCAAACAAGTTTGCTCTAGGCGCTTTACAGAAAGTCTTGTTCTCTCGATTTGCATCTCTCTCACTCTCTCTTTCTTTCTCTCACCCTTCCTCTCTTTCACTCTCTCTACATCTCTCTATCTCAGAGCAAATTGTAACGCAGCCTGTTAGGTGCAGTTCACAACTCACAACAGTTCACAGTTCACAACAGATATCAGACAACTTGGGCTTAGACAACTCAACTTATTATCTTTCTCGTCATTTTCTATGTTTGGAAACTGAATAATTATATTTTTCTAAATATACAGTGGAGCTCCCCGGCCCAGTAACGGTCTACGATGATGCCGATCAACAAGAGGATTGGGGCAGAACGGCAATGTGGGGCCTAGGCAGCTGATAGATTTAGTAGACCGACCATCCCTCATGGACATAGATCTATTTACTTGAATTAATGGAGACAGGAGGGAAGAGGATTAGATTAGAACTAAACATCTCAGTTGTTGTTTTTTTCTTTTTAGTTATAGTTATAGAGCAAACGCGAAGATGCATGATGTAATGTGGATCAACACTTGCAAATCAACCGCGTGCCAGTGCCACAGTCGCGCGATCAAAATTCCTTCATCACGTTAAAACCTTAATTTTATGCTTAACTAAGCAACAAAACACTAAGCATTCCCTGAGTTTTGTTATCTTTTGTTATGTTTTCTTTGTTTGTTGAATTAAGACTGTAAGCCTCCCTGTTCTGGTTTTTATACATGTATAATTCAATGCCTTTATACCGAAAAGGATAGTTATTGAAGATCGCAAACTCTAAAGCTAAGGCTCCAGGAGGCCGCACAGATTTAACAACATTGAAATCCATAAGCGCTATGCAAATAAACGCCCGTTTAATGGTTCACAAATGCCATTGAACCAAAGAGCATGACAGACCGGACATCCCACTGATAATGAGAGACAACCAGGCAAATAAACACCGTCTAACTTCCTGAAGGAGATAAAGCGAGATTTTCCACCAACTAGATATTGACAATTTGCTGGTAAAAAAAAATGTGCACGGGGGGGGGGGGGCGCAATATGTGGAGATTTATTGTGTGAATACACAGAGGGCAGGGGGGCTCAGCGTGACACTGAACCTGGCACACTCTGTAATAAAAACTGCAAAAATAAAAGTCTAATGTTCACATATCCAAACTGACAACTTGATAAAACTAAAGGCTATAATTATGCATGAGGAATAACACCATAGAATATTATAATCAAAAGAATATCGACAGTACATCCTATAACATGAGAAAACCGATATTGAATTGATTGTGGATGAATTTTTTATTCTACTGTTGCTAGATTTGATAGTTTAGTACCAACCATCTCTTCTTAGTTTTACCAGTAGTAGAAGCATGCTCTTCCCTGACTTTGACAGGATAGATTTATCGTAGATGAATTTCTTATTCTACTGTTGCCAGATTTGATAGTTTAGCACCAACCATCTCTTCTTAATTTTACCAGTAGTAGAAGCATGCCCTTCCCTGACTTTGACAGGATAGATTTATTGCAGATGGATTTCTTATTCTACTGTTGCTAGATCTGATAAACCAACACCAGCACATCTCTTCCTGGTTTCACTGGCAGCAAGCACGTCCTTTCCTGGGTCGGCAGTGTCGCTAAATTAAGGGGGTGGGGTGGGAGGTGGGGGCCCCTGAAGGTGATTTTTGTTACTGTGAGAAATAGATAATTTTAAGTGTCATAATCGAATTTACCGTTTAGATATGAATTAATAGAACTCGGTATGCTGAGCCTCAGCAATGATTTGCAAACTACCCAAAGGTTATGACAGATGTGTCCAGAGGACTACGGGGGACAGAATGGGCGGGGGGGGGGGGGAGGAATACTGTAAGTTACAAGGTGTAACTGGGTATAGAACAGTCGGGAGCGGAGGATACACTGGGGAAGAGGGGAGGGGCGGCGACGGCGGGCGGGCTTATATCATATGAACTTATGAAGCAACATGTACTAAAAGGTCTAATGAAGCACCTCTCGCCTTTCTACTAGCTTTTGAATCCGCTACAGCTCATCCCAGCTACCCACAATAAAAACAACGTATTAACATAATCAGTACTCTTTTTCTGTTACTGGTCTACACCTTCTTGAGATCTCTTGTCTGACTTTTCGCAACTGCAGGGAACGCAAAGTGACTTTCTACTTGGGCGTCTTTCACAAACGGTAACAAATTCCACTTTTTTTTAAGCCCTACCTCAATAAAAGGTTTGTTACAGGGTTATAACAATTCAAAATTGGCAAATGGTTAGTAAAATAATGTTCCCAGATAGATAAACTGACCGAAAAGTGCAAAATCTGGACATCGATATTTTGAAGGCTCCCCCCCCCCCCCCTAAGGAAATCCCCGGGGTAGAATTGCCATCAAGTTTGTTCATGCAATTAACGACGCCGTTACTACGTAGATTTGCTGGTTACGTCAGTTTTGGATATGAAACCCGCTTCTACTGTGACCCTATCACCGCTTCGGTAACCCTACCGCCCCTGCGGTAACTCTATCGGCGATACGGCAGCCCCACCAAGTCTTCGGCTGGGTAGAACTACACGATTACCTTCAACATTATCTTATTCATGCAGTCTATTATCATTGGGAAACGGTGGATGATGTGGGCGTGATTAATTGTGCATGTGGTAATTTTTTGCTTTATACTGGTTCTCCACATTTTTCACACACCGATTCCCGAGGCTCCACATTCTCTTTCATCACCCCCCCCCCCCCCAAAAAAAACAAACTTTCACAACGAGACATACTACGCACAAATTGTGATGTTTAGTTTTTTTAAAACCTGAAAATAAGCGTGTCGATTAGTCATTATAAAACGAAAGGCTTCACCAATAGAGCGACGTGGCATCAAAACGAGATTGGGACCCGAAAGCTAGGCTTGGCCACCTGCACTTGTAGTGCATGACTGACATGACGAAGCGTTACCCCCAACCTCCAGGAACTTTTTGATACAGCAACTTATGTGGACCAAAGTTAGAGACAAACAATGCCGTACTCTGGGAAAAGACTGTACAAACCTAACATAAAATTTGACAGGAGACGCAAAACAACAACAAAAATTGATGTATTGTAACACCCGGCTGTAAAAACTTTGTTCTATATCCATTTTGTGATCACAAAAAGAAATTACATGCATTTTTCGTATCAAATTATAACCCAGACAGAATGAGAGAGCACGTTTTATTCTCTAAAAAAAAGCGTACATGGTCTTTTTTCTCTCCGTAACACTGCGTAACACACCGCCATATTGTTTGTTCTGTAGTCATGTGACATTACAGTAACTGTAATGGCCAGTAAGTTATGTTTTTTTTTTAGTGCCGACACCGAGTCTTTTAGAAGGGGAAATCAGTCCCGTCCCGTGTTGGCGCAAAAGCGATTCAGGGGCATTGAGAGGTGTACTTTTCTTATCTTTCCATGGGTGCAAGACCCTATATATGCCCAAACAAAATTTTGCAGGGAAAGCAAAAACAACAAAAAAGTTCATACTGCGGTCTGCTCCCAGCTTTATTCTTTATTAAATCTCCGTTCCGTGATGACCGGGACAAACTAGATGTATTAGTTGTACAAATATTTTATACCCCTATGTTAGCCTACTCCTCCGTTAATACTTAGCCCACACGCTTCAAATTTTACACACGTCGACAATATCTACATACCCAGGTTTTCGCCATTTAAAATATACGAACACTCCTGTCCCCGAATTTATTTATTTTTTCGGTCATTTTATTTTAATTCACCATTTTGAGTGAACCAGAAGAATGATACCATTTTGACGCGCCGACTGAATGCGGAAGTTTGGTTCGGCACCAAGAAACGAAACCGTTCGTAGGACGGGTAATTAAATAAAATAATTCTGTGTGAAATTGTGGTGTAACAGTAAGTTCTATTAGCCGTAGCATAGAATCCAAACGCCGCTTTAATGTAGCCTAGATCTAGATAATACGGTTGCACTTAGTACATGGAAAATTTGCAAGATATATCTTGCGCGGGTCGGCTAGTATATTATATTTTTGTTGTTGTTGTTTTCGTCATATCGTACTAGAGCCGTGTTGTACTAGGCAGTATCGTACTAGGGTAGTGTTGTGCCAAGGCAGTATGGCACTGCCGTATTAAGAAAAAAAGATCACATTGTTAAAAGCAAACTGGGGACACAAGACAAAACAGTTTGCAATGCGCCACGCTTTTGTTCTTTGTTTAGTTTCCATTTTGTGATGACCAAAAGAAACTACATGATTGTGTATCACTTGTACAACATTGTAACCCAAATAGAAAAATACAGCACATTTTCATTCTATAAAACGGTGGCAAAAAAATGAATTGGACCTAAATTAGCATTTACGATTTTGTTTGGTTGTTTTCTTCAGGGCCATGGCGGTGTAGCCCTTATAAGGTCTTTGGTGCAGACTACACATTGTCATACCAAAACTGGCATACCGTCTTTTATCAGTGATAAGGTCTATGACCTTGTAAGGCCTCTGTGTAGATTACGCATTGTCACAAGTCATGACGTATTTACCCATAAACACTTGCGGCATGTTCTCTCGGGATTTCTCTTTAGGTACTGGGATTGGCAGTGCATTAGCAGGTTCATTTTCTTCGTGGTCCCAGGATGTGTCACTCGATATCAAGCTCGTCAGGCTACCGCCAACAAGAGAGGCCATAACATATAGACAGAAAGTTTACCACCCATGCCAGCAATACGCAAGAACATTTTTGCCGGCTCTATTCCAGTGAGTATGCCAGTTTGGGAAGAGTTCCGTACGTCCTCACCACTTTAAACCGTAATGATTTTGTACAGATTGTCTTTTTGTTATCCCTTTGAAAAGGTTAGGGGTTGAGTCAGGGATAAGATTAGGTTCAGAGTTAGGGATGTTGAAGCGGTTAGTTAAAGATTCAAGGTTGGTTAGAGTGTGGTTTTTATTGGATGGTCGGGGCGAACGGAACTTTTCCCGTCATTATTTGTTTCTCGCTTTTCAATTAATAATTTGCGCCAGAGGTAAATGGTCTCTGGGTGTGGTTGCTCATACTTTTGACCATCTGTAGCGCATCTTGAGACACTTGAGTTCTTGACTGAGGCAAGTGGATACTGCAGAATCACAATCTATTTATTTAATAATAATTATACAAATATGAGGTACTCAGTAATAATAATAATAGTTCGTCCATCAGGTATGATGATGACCTTAACAACACCAGAGGAATAAAGAACAGAAATTGTTGAGAATTTCAACACATGGACAATAAAGAGAACTAAAGGACGCAGAGGACAGAATAGAAAGACTGTTCTTTCATGACTTATGGCTTCTCATGTGACTGATAAGTCCTATTTTTGCCCTGCAGACCCTTCCGCATAAATGACAAGAGTGCTCCGTTGGTTCAGTACCACTGGGCCTTTTCTTGCGCCGTTCTCTTTTTTTGATAGCCTGCTGGACTCTGACAGCTTCCCATGCTTTGCTGCCTCTGGTAAGGGCCGCCCTCCAATTTGCACGATCAAGCGAGAGCTTTTCCCACTCACTCACATCAATGGCAAAGGCCTTCAGTGATTGCTTGAGAGTGTCTTTGTAACGTCTCTTTGGGGCCCCAACATTCCTCGTTCCATTGGAGAGCTCAGAGAAGAAGATTTGCTTAGGGAGTCTGGAGTCGGGCATTCTGACAACATGTCCTGCCCAACGTAGCTGAATTTTTTTCAGGTGGCAGAAGATGCTCAATTCCTTGGCACGATTGAGGACCTCAGTGTCTGGAATTTTATCCTGCCATTTGATCCTTAGGATCTTTCTAAGGCAGGCCAGATGAAAGTGATTTAGCTTTCTGGCATGCGATTGGTACACTGTCCAGGTTTCAGCCCCATAGAGTAGGGTGGGAAGGACCACAGCATTGTACACTTTCAGCTTAGTGTCTGTGCGAATGCCGGCAACATCCCACACTCTCTTTCGAAGCCTGCCAAATGCAGAGCTGGCTTTGCTGATTCTTGAGAGAATTTCAGTATCAACACGAGCCGTGGAAGACAGTGTACTGCCAAGATAGGTGAAGTTCTCCGACACCTTCAGAAGACTGTCATGGACTTTGATATTTGGGGTCACAGGATACTTGTCGTCTGGAGTAGGCTGATGGAGCACTTCCGTCTTCTTTGTGCTTATTGTGAGGCCAAAGTTGTCACAGGCACTAGAGAACTTATCAACACAGTTTTGCATGCTATCCTCATCGTGTGCCAGAAGTGCACAATCATCAGCAAATAGTAGGTCACAGACTTGAGTACTTTTGGTTTTGGTTTTTGCCTGAAGTCTCCTGAGGTTGAATAGACTGCCATCAGTTCGGTACTTGATGCTTACCCCTTGAGGAGGAGAGCTAAAGGCTTCTTGTAGCATTGCAGAGAACATGATGCTGAACAGAGTTGGGGCTAAGACACAACCCTGTTTTACCCCATTTGTGACAGCAAAGGGCTCTGAAACACTGCCGTTGCTTTTGACTGCAGCTTGCATGCCATCATGAAACTGGCGCACTATTGTGATGAATTCGGGTGGACACCCAAACTTCGCCAAGATTTTCCAGAGGCCTTCACGACACACTGTGCCAAATGCTTTTGTGAGGTCAACAAATGTGATATACAGCGCTTTATTTTGTTCCATGCATTTTTCCTGAATCTGTCTGGCAGCAAAAATCATATCCGCCGTTCCCCTCTCTTTACGAAAGCCACATTGGCTCTCGGGAAGCAAGTCATTTGACGAGAGGTGATCAAGAAGGCGATTCAGAAGCATTCTTGCCAATATTTTGCCAGCAATTGAAAGTAGAGAGATTCCCCGATGGTTGTCACAGACTTGGCTGTCCCCTTTGTTTTTGTACAGATGGATGATTGAAGCATCTTTGAAGTCCTGTGGCAGCTTCCCTGCTTTCAACATATGATTGAACAACTCGGTCAACCTTTCAATAAGCTTTTATCCGCCGAAGGCATACACCTCAGCAGGAATTGAATCCACGCCTGGTGATTTGTTAAAGGACATCTGCTTTGTGGCAGTTCGGGTCTCATTTGCTGTGAATGGCTTGGCAAGAGCTGCATTAATAGGAGTCTGAGGGAGGCGGTCAATGGACTCAGTATTTATATTTGATGGCCGATTTAGCACACCTCCGAAATGTTCTGCCCAACGCTGAATTATGGCATTCAATTCAACAATGCGTGTTGAACCATCTGACGCAAGAAGTGGCGTAGTGCCAGAGCGGGATGGTCCAAACACAGCTCGGAGGCTCTCAAAGAACTTTCTAGTGTTGTTTGTGTCGGCATATTTCTGAGTTTCTCTTACTCGCTCTTCAAGCCAGTCATTTTTCATTTTCCTCAGCTTCTTCTGGAGTACACCCTTACATGCACGCAGTGCATCAGCTTTTGCTGTGGAAGAGGGGTCACTGCAGTGAGCTTGGATGAGACTATTTTTTTCTTTGATGAGCACTTTGATTTCATTATCATTATCATTGAACCAGTCCTGGTGCTTGCGGACAGGAAAACCAACTGTGCTGCTGGCGCAAGAGTGTACAGTCGTATTTAGGTCAGTCCAGCTCTGTTCAATGTTCTCAGGGTCAAAAGTCACGCAATCCAATTTTGAGGAGAGTTCTGATGAGAGCTCGCTCTGTTTCTCAGCTGAGCAGAGTTTTGAAACATTTAGGCGTTTAGGTGGCGCTTTCCCTTGAGGGCGTCTATTGCGCCTCAATGTTAGTCTGAGCTTGCAAACAATGAGTCTGTGGTCAGTTCCACACTCGGCACCACACATCGCCTTTGTTACAAGGACATCCTTTCTGTCAGTCTTCCTCACAATGACATAGTCTATGAGATGCCAATGCTTTGAGCGGGGATGCATCCATGACGTTCTGTTTCTCACGGGGAGACTAAAATTTGTGTTGGTAATGAACAGGCCAAATTCAGCGCACAAAGTAAGTAAACGCAACCCATTGTTATTGCATGAACCAACTCCATGAGGGCCCAAAACATTTGGCCACGCTGAGATTTCGGAGCCAACCCTAGCATTGAAGTCCCCCAAGAGAATCAGCTTATCAGCTGCCGGGACAGAGCATATGACAGATTCTAGATCAGAATAGAACTTGTCTTTGGCTTCATCTGGGTTTGTCATGGTGGGCGCATATGCGCTAATGAGGGTGGCTGACTGGCTTTTCCCAACTGGGATCCTGAGTGTCATTAGCCTGTCATTTATTTCAATTGGCATGGACTGCAAGTTTCTGACAAGGTCATTTTTAATTGCTAACCCAACACCATGCTGTCTCGGTTCGACTGCACCCTTGCCTTTCCAGAAGAAGGTGTATCCACCACTGAGCTCTTTGAGTTGGCCACTATCAGGGAGTCTGGTTTCACTGAGTGCCACTATGTCCAGGTTGTACCTGCTGAGCTCAATGGCAATAAGTGCAGTGCGTCTTTCCGGGTTGTTTGAGTTGTCCTGTAGTGTGCGTATATTCCAGGCTCCTAGCCTGAGTAAGCTGAATTTCTTTTTGTTTCGACCGCAAAAAGGGATCCCCACTGGTCGCGGTATACCAGTCAGGGTGATGTGAAGTGGGCTTTCTTTAGGGCACCTTTTCTAGCCCCTTCCTCAGTTGAGGTGAGCAGTGCTATCCTTAAATAAGGCTGCTCGGCTACTGTGGGTGCTGCCTCCTCACGCCTCCACTTCAATCGACGATGAAGCGACCATAGCCCACAGCCACCAACGAGTAGGTCTGTGCTAACAGCTTCCAGTCTATCCAAACCTGCTGCCACCGCACTCGCCCATCGCCGTTGGAATTTTGAGAGGAAAGAAGACGAGACAAAGATGAAAGAAGACGAGGTGAGTGTTAAGACTGGCGCAAAGAATTTGTTTTTAGTGAGAAAGAGCTGCGCAAACATCAGACTCACTCTCTCGCCTGGACACAACTTATCCAAGTGGCAAGACAGGGTCAAGACGACTGGAAATGTATCCAGGTGCAGGAGGATGCCAGAGGGACAGTCATATTGCCTGACCGGCTGCCTGTAGGCTACTCCACAGCCTCGCAGTCCCAACTGACTAGGGTGAAAGACCCAAACCAAAGAACACCAATACTGGTGGATGCTCTGTGTCACGATATCGAGGCCAGAGTGACGGTATATTGCCATCTGCCCTATCAATCAACCACTGGCCTGCTGCCGCCAGCTTCGAAGCTGCGTCCGGGAAGTTTGCTCAATTCTTCGTCTGTGATTTAGGCAAACAAGCCTATGACCACACCGCTACCGGGGGCCAATATGAAGGACTCAAGTACTGAGGGTCACATTGTGCCCTAGCATGTGGCCGTTGGGTTAGATGAAACCTCCTCCGCCCTGGCCGTTTGCACCGACAGGTGCACGCCCACTGATACCATGCTAGCGTACCAGTTCATGAAACAGGTTGTACTGGATTACATGTTACCAGTAGCAGATTTTTCTGACCTGACATGATCAAGGTACTCAGTACCACCCAGGATAAACAATAGTGTCATGTGCCCCCACCTTTCTCTCTCTGAACTAGGACATTTCCCGTTGTAATCTGCAATCTTGATATTGATGCCATAATATGGAAATTATTACTCCCATTATTATTATTATTGTTATGAGCACTCATTTCTGGGCCAGGAAATTGCCCGAAATTGAATGCGTGTAAAAACATTCCTATGCGCTGCGTTTAGCAAACCCAGCACTTACAACTTTAAAAAATAAAAGGCCTGAAACTTGAATGGATACAAAAGCGATTAGCTGAGGTTCTTTGAAACTTAAGAACATTGTTTGGATAACTTTTAGACCGTTACTTACTAGGCTGTAGCGTTTAGCAAAAGAAGGGGCGAAATTGCACTACAATGAACTATTCTCTTCACTATTTTTCTTTAAATATGTAATAGATGAGGTGCCCGGCATTAGCCGAGATAAACCTATGTTCCCAGCCGTCTCTCTCCCTCTCATCTACACAATTTACCATAATAATCTTAAGGGCCAATTTACAGGCTCAAATTTGTCTCCAAAGATGTTGTCAAACGGAGGAAAGTTTTGTAATGAGGAACGTATTAGTTCCTTATTGTCACATAAAAATACAAAAGAAATTTAGCAAACAGAGACTATTGTATATTATATTCGACACTATAATCCATGATTAAATATAATTTTTTGTTAAATTAAATGAACTCATATAAGATATGTGTAACAGCTGAGGTTGTTCTAGCACGTTATAGTAGGGGGGAGTTAGTTGATCTAACTACAACCCTTTAGAAAACGAAACTATTACAGCTGTAAAATAAATAAACACGAGATCCGACGATAGATTAAATATAACTAAAGTTTAATAACTATAGTGAACAATAAATTACTAGGAAGACACCAGCGAAACTAAATATCTACGCCACACAAAAGGAAACTCACTTACTCACCCCCCAACCACTCACACAGGTCTATATATATAAACATTCCTACAGAAAGTTCCCGAAATAAACGTTACCTCTGCCCTCGCACAAACTAACCAATCACGCATCAATACGTCATCAGGTTACATCACTCAGGGCCAAATCTGGCGTAAACATTCGTGTCCATAACGTTATCGAATATTCGGGAACATACTAATATTTACTGAACGAGCCAAAACACCTGACAACAAGCGAGCGAGGAAAAAACTACTCACTAAGAAAAGAAGGTCAGGTCACGGAGTACAGTACACTCTAGCGGTCGTCAACAATAAAATGAAAACAGAAATGAACACATGCTCACCAGTGTAACACGAAAACGGGGGAGGGCAAGGGATAGCTTGCAGATGCTACACAACTCCCCAAATTAAGTTGAATATTTTTCAACTCCGAAACATTATTCAGCGTCTGCAATATCTTGAAATAACAATCTTACAGTACTCCCAATCTCACAAAGGTAGTTGCTAATTCTATTACAATTATTAACAAATTCAGTGCCTTCCCAAATTTCATCGCAAATACAATACAATGCAATATCCTCTGCATACCCCGCCTGTGCAGATGCGGGGCCCTCTTGCAGAAGAGGGACAGCAAAGAATACATCTGACGTGATACTGCGTGTCGTAAGAGGCGACTAAAGGTGCAAAGGTCCTGGTCTCCCGAGAAGAGCCAGTTGGCGGTGGGCCAACTACCCACCCTGTAAAAATAAACCAGTTACAGAAACACAAGCAAATACTTTAAATCAGTCTTTTATCTTGGGAGAAGGGGGAGCATCTGCACCTGTAGATTCAATGAAGGACAATGGACAAAGCCGAAAGGACTCCACTGGCCTGACTGCTCCTTCATCAAACAAGTCACTCCGGATTGCGTCGTGGAATGTCCGCTCCATGTATGAAGCAGGAAAGAGTGCCCAGGTTACAATGGAGATGAGGCGATACAGACTGCACATACTTGGAGTTAGCGAGACCCGCTGGATACAGTCCGGACTGAAACAACTTAATTCTGGGGAAAAGATTTTGTATTCTGGAAGGGAGGACAAAAAGCATACAGAAGGAGTAGCGATCATCTTGAGCAAGCACGCCCAGAGGTCACTGAGGGGATGGGAACCCTACGGAAGGAGAATTATATTGGCATCATTTACTACAAAGAACAAGAACATCAACATGAACATTGTGCAGATATACGCCCCAACAAATGAAGCAACCAATGAGGACAAGGACGATTTCTACAACCAGCTTCAGGAAATAGTTGACACATTGCCAAGAAAAGATGTGAACATTATAATGGGAGACGCCAATGCCAAGATAGGACAGGACAATACAGGGTATGAGGACATTATGGGGTGCAATGGTTTGGGACAAATGAATGAGAATGGAGAGCGGTTTGCAAGTTTCTGCGCATTTAACAGCTATGTGATTGGAGGTTCAGTATTCCCACACAAGAGGATCCACAAGGCCACTTGGATTTCACCGGATGGAGTAACTGAAAACCAGATTGACCACTTTTGCATCACCCGACGATTCAGACGCTCACTGGAGGATGTCATAGTACAGAGAGGAGCTGATGTTGGATCTGACCATCACATGCTGCTGGCAAGACTCAAACTCCGCCTCAAGAAACAAGGTACCAGAGCAGGAACAAAGAGGAGAAAGTTTCAAGTGAGACTTCTGGATGGAGACAAGAAGGAAGAGTTCCAGCTGACACTGAGGAATAGATTCAAACCCCTTGTTGACCTCGAAGAGACAGTAGATTTGGAGACTCACTGGGCTAAGGTAAAAGGAGTATTTACATCGGCATGCCAGGATGTTCTTGGGGAAAAGAAAGTGGAACACAAGGAATGGATCAGTCAAAAATCACTGGACTTGATAAGGATAAGAAGAGACCTAAAAGAACAGGTAAATGCAAGTCGTACAAGAAGCTCAAGAGTTGGTAACCAGGAAGAGTAAAGAGCATCAGCTAAAGAGGTCAAAAAATCAATTAAAAAAGACAAAGAGGAGTTCATAGGAATGATAGCAGAGAAAGCAGAGAAGGCAGCAACAGGAGGACACATGAGGATCCTCTACCAGACTACAAAGACTCTTGCTGGAAAATATGGAAAACCTGAAGTTCCTGTCAAGGATTACAACAGGAAGGCTATTTTTGGAAAGGAAGCTCAGGCAAAAAGATGGATAGAACATTTTAACAGCCTCTTGAACAGACCTCCACCAAGCAACCCACCCGACATTCTACCCGCAAGAAATGATTTACCGATCAGTTGCGACCCTCCGACTAAAGCAGAGATTAATGATGCCATAAAGCAGTTAAATCGAGGCAAGGCAGCTGGACCAGATCAGATCCCAACAGAGGCGCTGGAGGCAGATGCTGCTGGGGCTGCAGAGGGTCTGCACTCACTATTCTCGAGGATTTGGATCGGAGGCAAGTTTCCAAAGGACTGGAAGGAAGGACACCTCGTGAAGCTTCCAAAAAAAGGGGACCTCAGCAATTGTAGTAACTACAGAGGAATTACACTTCTCTCCATCCCAGGAAAGGTTTTCAACCGGATTATTCTCAAGCGAATACAGAATGCAACAGACTCAAAACTTCGTGAGGAGCAAGCTGGTTTCAGGAGTAATTGATCAACCACCGACCAGATCGCCACGCTGAGAATCATAGTAGAGCAGTCGCTAGAGTGGAACTCCCAACTGATAGTGAACTTCCTTGACTACGAGAAGGCCTTTGATAGCATCGATAGAGAAACACTGTGGAGAATATTGAGACATTATGGAATCCCAGAGAAGATGGTGAACCTTATCAAGAGCATGTACGACGGGACAAGTTGCAGAGTCGTACACGATGGCGAGCTTACTGACAGCTTTGATATCAAGACTGGTGTTAGGCAGGGTTGTTTGCTGTCCCCATTTCTGTTTGTCCTGGTGATTGATTGGCTTATGAAAGAAACCACCAGTGGAGGAAGAAATGGCATACAATGGACCCCATGGACACAGCTGGACGATCTAGATTTTGCAGATGACTTGGCACTATTGTCGCACACACACGACCAGATGCAAGCAAAGACTACAGCTCTAAACAAAATTTCAGAATCTATTGGATTGAGGATACATCCTGCGAAGTCGAAGGTCCTAAAAATTGTTGCACCCCCAAGCGCACAAGTCAGAGTAGGAGATCAACCACTGGAAGATGTAGAGTCCTTCTGCTATCTTGGTAGTATCATTGACAATAAGGGAGGAACAGAGGCAGAAGTCAAAGCACGAATTGGAAAGGCACAGGCAGCTTTCACGTCCTTAAGCAAGATTTGGAGAACCAAGGATATATCTCTAAAAACAAAGCTGAGGATATTCAACTCGAACGTGAAGTCAGTCCTGTTGTATGGATGTGAGACTTGGAATGCGTCCCAGGCCTGCATAAAGAGAATCCAAGTTTTCATCAACAGATGTTTGAGGAAGCTACTTAAGATCAGATGGACAGACAAGGTCAGCAATGAAATTGTAGGGAAAAGAACAAGACAGAGCCCAGTCAGAGAGGAAATTGGTAGGAGGCGATGGAGATGGATCGGCCACACTCTCAGGAGGCCAGGAAACAGCATCACGAAGAAGGTATTGGATTGGAATCCCCAGGGCAAGAGATCAAGAGGAAGGCCGCGCGGAACGTGGAGAAGAGCCAGAGAAAATGATGTGCAACGAAGCGGAAAGACTTGGAATAATGTAAAGAGACTGGCCCATGATAGAGAGGGATGGAAAGTGTTTGTTGGTGGCCTATACCCTGATCCAGGGTGAGAAAGGCAATGATGATGATGATCCTCTGCATCACTAATACCATAACTAATACAATACCGTCATTGCTTCCCAATAGTAGACAGTAGGCCTACTAGTCAAAATAACACAACGCCACCACTGTGGTGAAACAATGGTCAATGATATTATTACAAATCATATAAGGTGAAACGATGGCCCATCGTTTACACAATGCTTCGTGCACGAATCATAGCATATAACTTGTTGTACATAACATGGTTATCTCCAAAATGTATAACTCACACGTACAATGGCAAAAATACCAATACATACCGACCACTGGTTAGGGTCTTTCTTCATCATATTAGGTCAAAACAAGTTACAACATTGCAATATAACACAAACACTGCTTGCTCGCAGTCCCCATTTGGGTTACATTTTCAAAAATTACACCAAGTTCCATTGGTAACTAATATGACATAGCATAAAACCAAAATGTGACTAACACATCATGACTCTATATCAGCCATCAATTCAGTATTCAATCACAGATGAACTATGTCCCCAATTACAGTACAATACTGCCGTCCTAGAAATTCATCCAGTAGGCAAAAGTATGGGTTACAATGCATTTCACTGATAGTGTACTACTTTAAAATACCCTGCTCAGGAAATCGGCACAGACATTTTCTCTGCCTTTTACGTAGTGAATCCTGAATCGATAAGACTGTAAAAATAAACTCCATCGTAATAACTTTGGACTGTCAAACTTGGCAGAGTTCAAAAACTCTAATGACCGATGGTCAGTTTGGAGCACAAACTCCTTTCCATACAAATACAAAGTAAACTTTTTTACAGCCCAAACAATAGCTAAACATTCGCGCTCTGAGACCGAATATTTTGTCTCACGAGGCAATAGCTTACGACTAGCATATGCCACAGGGTACAACTTTCCCTTGTGTTCCTGCATAAGACTAGCGCCTAATCCGCGATCTGATGCATCAGTTGCTAAGACAAACTCTTTGGAAAAATCTGGCAGACATAACACGGGTTTGGAGATAATGACATTCTTCAAAGAGGTGTACGCTTTCTCCTGCGTTTCATCCCACTGAACTATATTGGGCTGACCCTTTCTAAGTAAATCAGACAATGGTGATGCAATCGCTGAAAAGTTAAGAATAAATTCATGGTAATATCCCACTAATCCTAAGAATGCTTTCACTTCCTTCTTAGTGGTGGGTCTGGGTGCGTCTCGTACCTTACATACATTCTCTTCTAACAGGCCAATCATACCTTCTCCCACTAAGTGTCCAACAAAGTCTACTTCAGACGTTCCAATCAGACACTTCGATGGTCTTGCAGTTAATCCAGCTTGGTCCATCCTCTGCAGTAAGTCCTTGAGAGTCTTCACATGCTCGTCGAATGTCTCTGTATGAATCAGCAGGTCGTCCACATATGCTGTCACATTGTTCATTCCACGGATCAATGGCTTTACGATCCTGTTCAGTGTGGCTCCTGAGTTCATCATCCCAAAAGGCATCCGAATGAATTCATAGTGTTCGCCCATGGTGACGAACGTCGTCTTGGGAATGTCTTGCTCTCGAACTTTCACTTGCCAGTATCCCTTGCTCAGGTCAATCCGAGAGAATAATTTTCCTCTCGAGAGACTCTGAAACACTTCTGATGGCGCTGCTGTCGGATGAGGGTCGAATACTGTGATCTTGTTTAACCTCCTGTAGTCGATGCAGACTCGGTTGGATCCGTCCTTCTTCTTGACGACAACAATAGGTGAAGCATAAGCTGATGAGCTCCTTCGAATGATGCCCAGCCGTTCCATGGTGCTAAGCTCCTCCTTCAAGGAGTCGCGCATTGCGTAGGGCACCGGGTATGGTCGTTGACGAACTGGTACCTCTGTCGTCAGGTCGATGCGATGTTCACCCAACTGGCAACATCCAGGAAGATTAGTGAAGACGTGCTGGTAATTCTTCACCACATTGCAGAGTTCTTGACGTTGTTCCGATGTCAGTTGCGTTCCATACTGGACATCTCTGTAGCTTTCCTTCTGGTCCCAGCTTCCTAGGTCGGCAAGGTCCTCCGTCGTTCCACCGTTGTCGCCTTCCAGGTCGCAGTCCTCGATGACTGTCATGCTAGCTGACTCCACGGGTTGACCCTTGTCTATCAGGTCGTCCTCTGCTAGTACAGTCTCAGCACTATCACCGCCGCCGTCCTTTATGGCGTTGACATGTTCAGGCATGGTATCTCTCCTACTGTTGTCCATCCCACACATCTCTGTCACAACAGGTCTCGGTTCTATTGCCACTGCTGCTGCTTTTGACGTCCTTGGAATGTATCTCTTGAGGAGGTTGGCGTGCAAGGTCTTTTCTTTTGCACCCATCTTGACTCTATAGTCGTTAACACCGACAACTGAGACTACCTTATATGGTCCCTTCCATTGGACTAGGAGCTTGTTAGTGTTCGTCGGCAGTAGCACCAACACTTCATCTCCGGGGCGGAACTTCCTCTCTCGCGCCTTCCGGTCGTAGTAGGTCTTCTGTCTACCTTGAGCCTTGGAGAGTTCTTCCGTCGCTAACTTCCATGTGTCCTCCAGCCTCTCACGTAGTTCCATGACGTACTGGTAACTGGTCTTCGTTTCCGGCTCCTCTACGTCCTTGGTCCATAGTTGTCGTAAGATGTGCATTGGTCCTCTCACAGTTCTCCCATACAGCAACTCGAATGGGGCAAACTTGGTCGACTCTTGAGGAACTTCACGATATGCGAAGAGCAGCGGGTTGATGTATCTGTGCCACTGCTTGGGTTGCTCTGCGCACAGTCGTCTCAATGTTTTCTTCAGCGTGCCGTTGAATCGCTCCACCAACCCGTTGCACATAGGCTGGTAGACTGTAGTGGTCGACTGTCGAATTCCCAGTAGTCTATTCGTTTCCTTCATGACATCTGACATAAACTGGGTCCCTTGGTCCGACAAGATCTCTTCGGGCACACCCAAACGGCTGTAGATGTTCACTAAGGCTTCTGCTACCGTTTCTGCGTCGATCTTCTTCAAGGGTGAGGCTTCGGGGTAACGAGTAGCGTAGTCTATATACACCAGGATATACCGATGTCCACCTTCACTTGGGGGGTCGATAGGTCCTACTAAGTCCACGGCCACTCGCCTAAATGGTACGTCCACTACTGGCATACTCTGCAGGTGCACCTTTGGGGTCGCTCCTTTGTTCACCGTCCTCTGGCATATGTCGCATGAGCGGCAGTATCTCGCGACGTCACCTTCAATTCCAGGCCAATAAAAATTGCTCATAACTCTGTCTTTGGTTTTCTTCACGCCGAGGTGTCCTCCGACGATCGAGTCGTGGGCTACACTCAATACATACCCTCTCAGTTTCTCGGGTAGTACCACTTGCCTCATAACCGTCGCCTGTCTCAGGTCCTTGTAGATCCGGTACAGTACTCCTCCATGTTTCTCAAAATGAACAGATTTATTGCCTCTATTAGTAGGGATCTTCTTCTGCTCTAACTTCCTAATGACTTCGTCTTCTTCTTGGAGTCGGATAAGTTCCTCTCTATCCACTCCCGCGTGCCGTTCTGCCCTCGGCACCTTCAGCGACATAGACCGGTCCTTCCTCTTCTCCTGGGCCCTCGTGGTCACCGCTCCTACCATCACCTCAGTATCAGGGTCGTACGGACCCTTCGCTCCGTCCACGTTCCCGACTACTAGGTCGCAGATGGTCTCCGGGAGACACAGCGCCGTCACTTTGCCCGTCAGGTAAGGCGTCTTCACGTCGATAACGGCTTCCTCCGCCGCTAGCAAGGAGTTATCGATCCTCGCGATAAGTTTCTTCCCACCGGTGAGCTGTCCGTCGTCCACCAGTGCTCGCCGCACCACTACACCTTCACAGCCGGTATCTCTTAGGACATCTACCGCTCGATTTCCAATCAAGCCCTTCATCACTGGTAACTTCAGTTTCTCCACGGTCCTTCCGTCACTGCATCCTCCGCACGTAACAGGCACCGCTAACTGGAGCTTCCCGTCCTTCATTACCGCTTGAACGTTGATGCTGGTGTCAGCCGTCGTCGCATCCTGTCTCGACGACTCGTCCGCCGCTATCACTACGGCCGCCACCGCCTTGTTCGGCTTGCCTCGTCCCATATCCTTCTGGGCTGGACACATCCTCCGAACGTGGCCTGGCTTTCCACAAAGGTAACATTTCAACTCACCTTTGTCGTTTAACTTTGCACGACACTCCGTCGCCTTGTGTCCCGGCCTCTATCTGTATTGTCACATATTACACGTCACCACAACAACTACATCTGCTATCTGTATTGTCACATAGTACACGTCACCACAACAACTACATCTGCTATCTGTATTGTCACATAGTACACGTCACCACAACAACTACACCTGCTATCTGTATTGTCACATAGTACACGTCACCACAACAACTACATCTGCTATCTGTATTGTCACACAGTACACGTCAACACAACAACTACATCTGCTATCTGTATTGTCACATAGTACACGGCACCACAACAACTACATCTTCTATCTGTATTGTCACACAGTAAACGTCACCACAACAACTACATCTGCTATCTGTATTGTCACATAGTACACGGCACCATAAAAACTACATCTGCTATCTGTATTGTCACATAGTACACGTCACCACAACAACTACATCTGCTATCTGTATTGTCACATAGTACACGTCACCACAACAACTACATCTGCTATCTGTATTGTCACATCGTACACGTCACCACAACAACTACACCTGCTATCTGTATTGTCACATAGTACACGGCACCATAAAAACTACATCTGCTATCTGTATTGTCACATAGTACACGTCACCACAACAACTACATCTGCTATCTGTATTGTCACATAGTACACGTCACCACAACAACTACATCTGCTATCTGTATTGTCACATCGTACACGTCACCACAACAACTACACCTGCTATCTGTATTGTCACATAGTACACGGCACCATAAAAACTACATCTGCTATCTGTATTGTCACATAGTACACGTCACCACAACAACTACATCTGCTATCTGTATTGTCACGCAGTACACGTCAGCACAACAACTACATCTGCTATCTGTATTGTCACATAGTACACGTCACCACAACAACTACATCTGCTATCTGTATTGTCACATCGTACACGTCACCACAACAACTACACCTGCTATCTGTATTGTCACATAGTACACGGCACCATAAAAACTACATCTGCTATCTGTATTGTAACATAGTACATGTTACCACAACAACTACATCTGCTATCTGTATTGTCACATAGTACACGTCACCACAACAACTACATCTGCTATCTGTATTGTCACGCAGTACACGTCAGCACAACAACTACATCTGCTGTCTGTATTGTCACAACCATTGCTGTTGCTGATAATGCAAAGTCCATCACCATCCTTATTACATCGTCTATCACATCAACCATTACTACACCTATAAGAAAATCAATTCTACTATCTGGACGGTTTAAACGACAATATTGATAAGGTCAGTATTAAAGCACTACTTCTACTGCTACTTCTACTACTATTACAATTACTACTACTGCTACTACTATGACTACCGCCACTATTACAACTCCTACTAGCATCGCTGCCATTACTACACCTTAGTGGTGATTATCAGGAATGTTTACATAAAATTGAGAAAATATCTCTCTGAAAGTTCTTCATTTAGGCCTTTTAAAAAAAATAATTTTACAACCTCCCATACACACACACCAAACCACATCATACACTAACACAGACACAAGGAGACCCACATGAACGGAAACCAGTGACTAATGCGCCGTGGCACAAGTCGTTATTATAGCATGACCCGTCCAAGTCTGCCTTACCCAATCAGGACGGAGACACGTCGCTGGAATGACAGCATAATGTAGATTATAAAAGAGGCCTCTACAGCCTACAGAGTTCAGTTTGAGGTGTCAATGTCTAGTGCACGGATCTTCCCTAAAAAAAATCTTTACACATACAGCGTTCAGCTGCCAGCAGGATACCCAAGCTACAACTTCACAACGGTCATGTTGCTGTTAAAGTAAGCAGGTTAGTGTAAACTTTAAAAATTTTTGGTATTGTAAAAGATGTGATTTATTGTGTAATGTGTAGCAAGTATCAGCTCAGCATTTTATTTTGATTTCTTCAAATCATCCGATCAGTCACTCTGACAACTCTGTAACCAAAATTGATGTCAGTTTCACGTGCAAAGTGAGACACCCAACCGTGAACAGACAGGTCTAGAAATAATATTGAAGAGCTGACAGACATTAGATCATGTTACAACTCAGCCTGTCAGTAATTATTTTGTCCACGTCATCAAACATAAGGAGTCCTTGTGTTTTGCATCCACTCATCCATCACATTAATTTTGGACAATTCCAAACTGTCGTTTACTCTAAACTATGGACATGAATTTGAACTGGAAACTCCTTTTCTAACATGTACACATGCGTGTGTACAAAGGAAATCATTTTTTTGACTTACCTTCCTGTTGTAGAGGGTTAAGGTATGCAGGTGAGTTCAAAACTATGAAGGATAAACCAACACTGAGTTTTCCAATTATCCCGGAAATATTAGGCTAATGAGTCGGTTCAGCAACACACGGTTTCTCATTTTCGCGAGTATTTCGGCGTGCCTTGATCAACAATGGCTAAATTTTGCAAATTATTATTTTTTGACCCACGGGGTTGGAGATGAAAAAATGTCCTTTATCAAGTTATATAAAAAAAAAAACTTGGCCGACACCAAATGTTGTTTACAGAATAAGCAAATTTTATCTTCTATCAATATATGGAAAGTTCGTAAACGCGAACATGTTTGTTTTTGAATAAACACAATGCATATTTAAAGAAAAAATTGTCCGTGGTTTACCATTTAACCAATGCTCGACAAGAGTGAGTGCCTTATTCATATGTCACGTAAAGGGTTTTCTTTGTCTGTCTGTCTGTGTGTGTGTGTGTGTGTGTGTATATAATATTTGACCTTTTGTTCCAATCGACCCTAGGGGCACATTGTTTTTTTCAGCTTTTTTGAAACATCTTTTGGAAAGAAACAACAATCAATTAAATCAGTGAATTAAGAATATCGATACCATTCTGATAAGACCCCGTAGGTGTAAGCGAGGAAATTTTTCAGGGGAAACAAACAGGGGGGAGGGGGTGCGGGTCCTGAAGGCGATTTTTGTTATTATGAGAAATAGACAATTATAACCATTATAATCGAATTCAGAATGTCTGAATTGGCAGAAAAAAATGTAAAAAAAATTGTTTGTCATATGGTTGCCATAGAAACGCCGCCATCTTGAATTTTGAGTCCCCAAAAAGTATCAACTTCAATATAGATAGGCTTCGCCAAATTTCACTGGTTTTATTTGAAACTTCTCTTATGTTTTATTCAATCCAATTAAAAACTTTATACAGAAGGGAATTTTGATATCTTTCACAGATCTTTTGTTATAAATTTTTGAAAATGGTATCTAGCAGAATTCCATTTTTTTCCCATTTTCTATCACAAAAAAATTCAACCAAAAAAAAATGTTATAAACAAATTTCCTTTTGCATGAATTTTTGATTTGTTCAAACATGTTGTTAGCCAAATTTTATACCAATTGGTCAATAAATAAAACTAGTTCACAAATCACTGATCAAAAGTGCAATTTCGAGAAAATCGCATTTGAAAGTTTTTTTCAATAAAAATGTTATTGAAAAGTGTTACACATGGCTAAAGTCATCCCTACTTGGTGTGCTGGGCCTCAACAATGATTTGCAAACTACCAAAGTCTTATGACAGATGTGCACGGAGGAGTAGGGGGACAGAACGGGTAGGGAGGGTGGGGGGAGAAAAATAGTATAAGTTACAGGGTGGAACGGGGTATAGAACAGTCGGAAGTGGGGGTTACATGGCGAAGGGGGGAGGGGGGCAGGTGGGCTTATATCATATGAACTTATGCAGCAACATGTACTAAAAGGACTAGATCTAGTGAAGAACCTCCCGCCTTTCTACTAGCTTTTGAACCCGTTACAGCTTATCTCAGCTATCCACAATAAAAACAATGTAACATAACCAGCACTCTTCTTCTGTTACTGGTCTATACCTTCTTGAGATCTCTTGTCTGACTTTTTGCAACTGCAGGGAACGCAAAGTGACTTTCCTCTTGGATATCTTTCACAAACGGTAACAAATTCCGTGTCGCAGAGCAACGTTATAAAAACAAAGACTAGAAACAAACGCACTGTCCAGCTAGCTGACACTGTACTCTTTAGGCGAGGCGTTCTCACTACAGGCCGGTCAGCCGAATGTAGGTCAGACATGTAGTGGGCCGTCTCGCCGCAGAGAGACTGACTAGCATTAATTAAATAATACGTTTAGTACTACATGTATTACTAGAACAGAGGTCCACATGGGCTAGCTCAGATAATGAGAAATGTGTTCTAACAAACTATCGCGTTTTCGGCATTACTTAGAACACACCAAAATGTTTTTAAAATTATGATAAGTGAAAAAATTAAACACACAAAATACCTTCATTAACAAATACTACGTGCAGGACCAGTGATGCTTGGTTCAGTTAAAAAAAAATTACATAAAATCATATGATTCATAAAACCATAAAACTGACAAATTGACCAAGCAATGAAGCATGGTCCAATAACACAACTGTGCATGTACTGATGTAGATTCATTTTTTAATTCTAGATCTAGTGTGATGTGGAATTTGAGTGAATGAAAATTTCTGTGTTGTTTAAGAAACAGAACCTCATTTGAACAGTATTCATGGTTTAATTCTGATAGCATACACAGAATGGCACCAGATAAAAGCCGTCATTATAATGCAGTGTATACCAGGGGAAGTTAATAGCGATCTTTCATACACACACTTAAATAACTCCCTATCCTCATTCAGTCATTGCCTTTACCACCACCTTCACCCTATCCCAAACAAAAATTAACATGAATGAATGGGAGAAAGAAAAAAGACAAACTGTACAACATCAATAGCACTGACAACAATAACAATGAACTAAATGTTATTTTGTACTCACGAATAGTCTGTAATGTGGATGCAGGCATTATAATAATTACTCCAGGGATTTATTGTGACTTTGATGTCGGTTTAGCAATCTTCCTCTTTAGATGTTGGCTGCTGTTTTCGCTTTGCAACTGGAGGCAGAACCGCTTCAAAAGAATGTTCACAATCCGTCTAAGAACTGCATCACTCAGTTCAATATCTATATGGAACAGTGCTGGAAAGTCACAAATAATTTTCATGAGTCGTTTACTACAACTTGGTTCTTTTGAAGATGTGAAATATTTGTAAGCCTAAACGATCAGTTCAAAAAGGGCCAGAGATGGAATGCTTAACCCACCACGGTTGAGACTGTCTGTGAAGTCACTGACCTGTTGAGGCACTGATAAGGGGTTTCCTTTCAAATCAGGATGCTTAGAAGCCACATAGCCTCCAATAAAAAAAAGGGCCATTCGCTCATCATGAGACAATTGGTTGGCCGTGACTGGCAGGTCATCTAGGATGATGAGCTCTGCATCAGTCACAGGTTTGCTGCAGAGATCACAAGCATGGTGAGCAGCTGCATAATTTATTTCATTTTCAGGGTCATTCTGCGGCATCAATTTTGCTCTGTCCAGAGCATGGGTGTGTGCAACGTCCTGGGCAGTAATATAATAGTTACACCCCGCTGACATGCGAAAATGAGCAAAATGGTGCTCGATGTCATCCTGCTGAAAAAAGCCTACAGCCACATATTGATGTCGCAGGGCTGAGTCTGTCGTCAGCAGGTGATTGCATAGGTCTATAAGACATCTGCAAGTCCAGTTGAGGGCACTGGCTGTATCTTTAGTGAGACATTTAATCCTTTGACTGGTATGTGAAGATAGTCTCTCAACTGAATGTATAATGACCTTGACTGTGATAACCAAATGAATGCAAGAAGGAGATCCTGGTGCGTGTAGATGCGACTGTTCTTTGGGGTATTTGTTAGTGTTACAGATCTTTTGATGAGTGCAGTCTTCTTGTCATCATACTGATCCGATGCATAAGCCATCACAAAGCGAAGAACTTCATCAAGTTGACTCCATGACTTAATTTCCTTTACAAACTGGTGAAAAATCCTCTTCACACTGCAGTATGCTTCATAGTCTAAAATTAACGTCTCACTCTCAACTTTGCTTATAAGTTTGAAATGAACAGAAAACTCTGGTATTGGACCGGTTCTCTCATGGCTAAGGAAAATGTAATTGTTCGGTTGTTTAGTACTCGTTGCCAAAAAAACCCAGGTCTTTTAGTTTGCGACTTAACAGGTCATGGAAGCTCTCAGATTTTACTGAGTCAAGTTCGAGAAACTCACTCATTTCATCGATATCCACTGCGCGGGCCTCTTGTGTAGACATTTTTGTGCGGCGTGGAGTAGTGGAGGTAGAAGTGGGAACACAAGATGAGGGAACATTAGGAAACACAGGTGGGGGCACAGCTGGAACATAATGCCGAGAAGAGGGGATCTTAGTTGTAGGAACATCTTTTGGCCAATGCAGGGCGCCAATCCCCATGTTTCCAGTAATTATTCTTCTACATTCAGTTTGTTCGGTAAGCTTGCAACCCACTCGTGACACTTAGTTTTGTCCTTTGGAAATCCATAGATTGGTATTTTCTCTTTGGAATCATCAGTTTTATAGCCTGTTTTGCAGCCAAACACAGAACACCTTTCGTCCTATTTTGAGTGAATATTTGTAGACCCCTAGTCCAGTTCATGTAAAAAGTAGAATCTAGATCTAGACTAGATCTACAGTCAAGGCGGTTTCCTACAATCAGTAATGCAGCTCACTCACAGCCACCGTACAGCACGAAACACCACTATTTACAATGCACTGATTGTCACGAGTGGAGTGAGTGCAATTAAGGGGATTGCTACAGAGCGGGTGTAGAGTAAGAAGGACTCACAGTAGACAGCAAGTTAAGCGTGCTGTTGTGAGTAATGGGGGGGGGGGGGTCTGAATGAGGCGAAAGCGCTGTATAACTATCACTGCAAGTTAGAAGGTCCGACGGAGCGGACCTGTGAATAAGAGCCCAGCGGGCGGACATAAGTGAAAGCAGTCGGGAGACGGATGAGTGTTGTTCCAGTAATGACTGGTATGTAGAACGTTGATTGATTATTATGATTGATGTATTATATTATATTCGTCTATTACCATGATGTGAATAAGTATATGTGAGGAATGTGGAGGTCCTTGATATTGGATAGAGCAATGTGCGCCACGAGCGATAGATGAAAGTGAGTTCATGGATTTGTAGCGCGAGTGAGTAGTGTGTACTCCGATGGAAGTGTGTTACCGTAAGATGTGTGGTGAGTGAAAGGTGAACTAGTGTGTGTACGCTTCATGGATTGTAAGGAGAGGTGGAGCGAATAGAAATGGTAGGGTATTATACCAATGTAATGTTATTCTTGTAGGTGTCGGGGACGGGCCGCAGAGCCACCTCGATGAGCACAGGGGATAGGCCAGCATAGGGCCGGAGGCCACACATAGGCCAGAAGTGAGGCTGTCAGTGTAGGACAGTAGAGGCACATAAAGTCGTGGCAGTCAGGCCACGGACAGGGACGTAGATATGAGAGTGACTGAGATACTATATTGTTGCCATGTTGATAGGCTAGTGAACTGATATTATGTTGTTGCCATGTTGATGGCTATGGAAATAATAATGTGTTATTGCCCTGCTGAGGTGCTAGGGGAGTGCTAAGGTGTATGACAATAGGGAGGGGATATTGAGAGACTGCGGTGCCAGTAAATTATTAATGTGCCATTAAGACCCTGAGAGGAGAGGCTGAGGCCGAAGTGCCTTTAGGAGTAACTACCGGATCGTGGATCCGAGGAAGAGTGCATGTGAGAGTGAGGCCGTTGTACGGCAGTTCATTTCAATAATATAATGTATGTAATTGCGCTAGTATATGTATAATTAGGTTTAATAAATGTGTGAGTCTGATGGGTTGTTTTGTTAAGTGTTAAACTTGTTTGTTCGTGATTGTCGTCCTGTCATAAACTATTACATCTCCCAGTCTGGGATTTGTGACACTGGGGGCTCGTCCGTTGTGACACTGGGGGCTCGTCCGTTGTGACACTGGGAGCTCGTCCGTTGTGACACTGGGGGCTCGTCCTGTTTACCTGTGGTCATTTTGACATTGTGTATTCGTTATATCTAGTTGTTTTTCTGTTGTGCTAGGAATTCGTGCTGTTGTCTTTGTTCGTGGGATGAATGGAAATTTCATGATGATATGATTTATGTACGTTTATGAATAATAATATGTATTGATGCATGTATTGCTATGAATAGGTATTAATGTGTATTTAAACTTTCCAGAGTGTGTGCGTGCAGCCTGAGGAGACGAGCAGCCAGAGCTCCGATTAAAGGGAGGAGTTTTACTCAAAATTTCAAAAATTGAAAGTTAAGTGAAAATTTTGTACCCTGGATTGAGGGCTGTTTTTTCATCTGTCTGTTTCCCTGTTTTTGCTGTTTTTGTTGTCGTTATAGGTTATACGGGCGGTGGCGCGGGTTTGCTGTGGTGAGCGTAGTTTGTCCTCTTCGGGAGGTGGGCTAACTTTGGAACTTCGTTCATCACAGTGAACAGTTCTATAGGGACCTGTATTTTTGTTTAGATTGTAGCGTTCTATCTTCCTCGTTGTTTTAGGAAGACGTTTCTCTTGTACTTCTCTTCCCTATTTGTAGATACGTTCTTTTTTTTCAGACTCTGTTCTTGTTCGAACCGTGTTGTGTAATCGGCGTAGTAGGTTGCATTTTTTTTTCCATTATAGTTTTTTTGTAGAAGCTTTGTCCTAGTCTGGTTCGTTGTCCTTGACGTACTTGTGGTCCTTCTACTATATTTCTTCATTCTTGTCGTTTCTATTTTCTTTTATAATTAATAGTGCATACATTTTATAGATATAGAATTAGTTTTGCTGTAAAGGTAAATTTCTGAATTATATTCTGAACTGGGTATTGTTATATCTGGTGTGATCTCAGGTCTCTGGTCGTATCGTTAGTGATCATACCGACAGGTTGGTCGTCTTATAATAGATACCATAACCATAAATCTGTGAAATGGCGGAACTCCAACAACTAATGAAGTTGGGTAAGGAACTTGGCCTGGAGGGAGAAGAGCTACGCGGCTGGATTAAAGAACAGCAGGCAGAAATGCGCGATGAGCGTGCTAAGGATAGAGAGCGAGAAAAAGAGGCTCAGGAAAAGGAGATAAAGTTAAGGGAGATAGAAGCTAGGGATAACCAACAGGAGAGGGAGACGCGAATGAGAATCGCGGAGTTGGAAAAGAATACGCCAGCGGAAACGGCTGAGCGGCAGGTACACAATAAAGGTGGCGTTAGGATTAAGCTCCCTACGTTCGACGACCGGAAGGACGACATAGACGCCTTCCTTTACAGGTTCGAACTGAACGCACAATTGCAATGGGGGGAAAATAAGGAATTATGGGCCACGTACCTGGCATCGCTATTGCAGGGGCGAGCGTTAACCTACTTTAAAGAGCTACAGCGCGAAGACGTGCAAGATTACGATAAGCTGAAGGCTTTGCTGCTTCGCCGATTTGCGCGTACCGAGGAATATTTCCGGGAGCAGTTTAGGCGAGCACGTGCAGATACCAGGGAGGACTTTGCTGCCTTCGTCGCGAGACTAAAGGAGTATTTCGCGAACTGGGTAGACTTGGCGCATGTGGGCGCAGATTTTGCTAAACTGAAAGACTTAATGATCCGTGACCAGCTGTACGCGTCGTGCCACAAAGATCTGGTGGCTTTCCTGAAAGAGAACGAACCCGCGACGGTGCAGGAGGCGTCTAAGTTGGCGGAGGCATACCGTACGGCACATCCGTCCAAACCAGTCGCCAGGGCGTACGTCCAAGATGCTGGATACGTCGCCGTTGTCGAGGGGTCGCCGGCAGGACTTAGGGACAGGTCGCGTCAGCGTGGTGCCTATAGCGGGCAAGCCCAGGGGCAGCGTAGGGGCTATCACCAATCACCGGCATATGGATCCGGTAAGTTTGACCGAGCAGGAGGGCTAGGTCGCGGTAATGGCCGGGGGCGAGTTGTGACCTTTGCCGATGACCGACGGCATAGGGACTTTAGTTCCGGTCGCGATGGGTCACGGGGACCCAGGCCTAGTGCAGCACAGGGAGCGGAGTGTTGGACTTGCGGACGCGTGGGTCACTTTTCACGCGAGTGTAGGGCCGCGAAGTGTTGGAACTGCGGTAGAGCAGATCACATCAGCGTGAATTGCCCTGCAGGTAGGATAGCGGCGAACGTGGACAGTAGCTCCAGTCCATGTTCCCCTAATAAATTTCATCATGCGGCTGCGTGTGTTACATCGGACAACGGAGGCGGACAGTATTCTAAGTGTCCCAGTTGTGAGAAGTTATTATCTTCCGGTGTTTTACCTTGTGGGAGAAAGATCCCCGTTATAAATTCATGTCATACAGGAGGTGGTCTTAGGGTTTATCCGGGGTTTGTTGGGGACGAACCGGTCTCGGTTTTACGAGATACAGGATCTACCGTTGTGGGAGTGCATAGGGATTGCATTCGGGATTCACAGCTTACAGGTGAGACTGTCCCGTGCATCCAATTTTCGGGGGCCATTGAGAAATTACCCATGGCAAGAATAATGATAGATACACCTTTCCTTAGCGGGGAAGTCGAAGCAGTCGTTGGTTGTTTTCCAGGCGCCCAGCTCATCATTGGGAATGTATCACGGGTAGTTTCCCCTTCCGATGAGAACGTGCAAGCATGGTCGCAATCAAAAGGTATTGACTTTTGCGCCGCGGTCGAAACACGTCGACGGGTAGCTGATAAAGATAAGATTAGACCTTTGGCGACGCCAGCGGTCAACCTAGATATCACGCCAGAGCGCTTGGCGAGATTACAAAGGGAGGACCCATCATTAAACCCATGTTTTGGGGAAGCGCGAACCGAGAAAACGAGGAGATATAAGAACGGGTCGTCCTCCTTTATTGTTCAGGCGGGCATTCTGTTCCGTAAGTATGTAACGGTGTCCTCAATTTTAAAGCAGGTCGTTGTGCCAGCGTTGCTGATCGCAACAGTATTGCACTTGGCACATGATGTCCCATTAGCGGGTCATATGGGGATAGCTAGAACCAAAGAAAGGGTTCTTAAAAAATTTTTACTGGCCATCGATCCACAGAGATGTGCAAGTCTATTGTAAGACGTGCAGTGCGTGCCAAAAGACGACGCATAAGGGTCGTACACCCCAGGCTCCTCTTCAGAAGATCCCCACGGTCTCGGAACCGTTTAAAAAGGTCTCGATAGACCTTGTTGGCCCCATTCACCCAGCGACCGATAGGGGGAATCGATTTTTCTTAACGGTCATATGTAATGCTACGAGATGGCCAGAGGCGGTTCCTCTGCGGACCATAACGTCGGAGGCAGTCGCGGAAGCGTTGTGTGCAATTTTCGCTAGGGTAGGAATACCAGAGCAAATTCTTTCTGATAGGGGCGCGCAATTTACGTCGCAGATGATGAAGGAATTGTTCCGCTTATTCAGTATACAACCCATCACTACCACCCCTTATCATCCGCAGGCTAATGGCATGTGCGAGAGATTGAACTCGACGTTAAAGTCGATGCTGCGTAAGGTAGCTGCTGATCGCCCTAAAGATTGGGATAGATATATCCCTGCAGTGTTATTCGCGTACAGAGAGGTCCGGCAGGAGTCAACGGGATTCTCGCCGTTCGAAATGATGTACGGTCGCAGTCCTAGGGGCCCAACTGATGTTCTTCGGGACATGATGACGTCGCCATCATCGGGAGACGATGAACAGATTTCGGTGTTTCAGTACCTTGTTGATTTAAGAGAAAGACTATCTTCAGCGCGCACTATAGCACAAGAAGCTTCTGGTATCGCTTCGAAAAGAGCAAAAGACTATAAAGATAGAGGGTCCAAACTGAGAATTTTTAAGCCAGGAGACAAGGTTCTGCTGTTGTTACCTACGGACCATAATAAGTTATTGATGACATGGAAAGGCCCTTATGTTATTGAGCGAGTTGTTTCAAAGGTAGATTACGCTATCCACATTGATGGAGCGAGTAAGGTTTTCCATGTTAATATGCTACAGAGATTTTATGAGAGACCACAGTATCTGTGTGCACAGACAAGACCAGAGGAGACTGTCTTCTCTACCGCTTGTACGGGGGTCGTAGACCAGTTGGACTGTGACGTAAGCGACACCGAGGCGCAGGAAGAGTTACAAATTCAATTGCCGGAGTTAACTGCGACACAAGGTTACAGGGACGTAAAAATTAACCCTGACCTTACGAGTTCAAGGAGTAGGGAACTTGAGACCCTGTTAGCGTCATTCCCGGATGTTGTTACGGATTTGCCGGGTCGCACTACGGTGATCCAGCACCAAATAAACTTGACTTCGGATAAGCCAGTATTTCTTAAACCGTATCCGTTGCCTTTTTCTTCGAGAGATAGAGTCATAAAGGAAGTTGAGTCAATGTTGAAGTTAGATGTGATAGAACCATCAACATCGCCGTATTCATCACCCATCGTCCTCGTGAAAAAACTTGATGGATCGGTGCGGTTCTGTATTGATTTTCGAAGATTGAACACTATTACGGTAGGCGATAGGGAGCCTATTCCGTTTCAGGAGGAATTAATAGCTTCATTGGCCGGGTCCACGTGGTTTTCCAAGATAGATTTGACGAAAGGGTATTGGGAAATCCCGCTTACTGAGGAGTCTAAACAATACACGGCGTTCCAAACGCCCATTGGATTATTCCAATTTAAGGTCATGCCATTTGGGTTGGTAAACGCGCCAGCGACGTTCGCACGATTAATGAGACTAGTGTTGAAGGACATACCTAATGTCGTGTCATTCTTTGACGATATAGCATGTCATACGTCGACATGGTCTGATCATATTCAGACACTAACAGTAATTTTTCAACGATTACGCCAGTTTGGGCTAACTGCTAAACCCGCAAAGATGGATTTGGCATGTCCAGAGATAATATTCTTAGGACATATCGTGGGTAGAGGTGTTCAGAGACCTGAAGTAACAAAAATTGACAAGTTAGTAGGGTTGCAAATCCCTAAAACAAAGAAACAAGTCAGAAGCTTAGTGGGAATTTTAAATTATTACAGAAAGTTCATTCCAAATTTTTCCTCCTTGTCATCTTCTCTTACTGACCTTACTAAGAAGGGACAACCCGATAAGGTCCAGTGGACGTCTGAATGTCAGACATCATTTGATAATTTGGTGACAGCATTATCATCGTCACCCATTCTGATATTACCCGATTTTCGATCTAATTTTATCCTCAGAACGGATGCGTCGGACTCTGGTGTCGGCGCTTGTCTTCTACAGGAGAAGAACGAATGTCTCCATCCTGTATGTTATGTCAGTAGGAAGTTATTGCAGAGAGAAAGAAAGTATTCTGTGATAGAGCGTGAGTGTCTTGCCATTGTCTGGTCCGTCCAGAAACTAGGACGTTATCTCATGGGACGAGAATTTTGTATCCAGACAGACCACAAGCCACTGACATTTTTGTCGAAGAATCGTTCGTCCAGCCCACGCTTGTCTAGATGGGCATTGGCTTTGCAGCCGTATACCTTCGTTATTCAACCAATTCCAGGAACCAGCAATCATATCGCCGACTACCTTAGCCGAGCCTAGGGCAAGATTTCAGGAGCTTATACATCGGAGGACAGGAACATTGACAGGATCTGTGTGAATGAGTCGACTTGAAAATATTGACATTATAAATATGATATGAAGAATGGTTGATAGGTTGAATGGTTTTTGATTCTGTATTAGGTATTGTGTTTAGTTAGCTATTGATGATGTGACACATATATGCATATTGCAGGGCATATTGATCCCCATATTTTCCCCTGATTTCGGTATTTTATATACTAGGGGAACTGCTAGGTCATTTTTTTTAGTGTAGGTATTGCTCACGCTCACTCGTTGACAGTCATCTTGATGCGATTTGAAATTAATTGCATTAATTTTTTTTGGGGGGGGGGGATGATGTCACGAGTGGAGTGAGTGCAATTAAGGGGATTGCTACGAGCGGGTGTAGAGTAAGAAGGACTCACAGTAGACAGCAAGTTAAGCGTGCTGTTGTGAGTAGTGGGGGGGGGGGGTCTGAATGAGGCGAAAGCGCTGTATAACTATCACTGCAAGTTAGAAGGTCCGACGGAGCGGACCTGTGAATAAGAGCCCAGCGGGCGGACATAAGTGAAAGCAGTCGGGAGACGGATGAGTGTTGTTCCAGTAATGACTGGTATGTAGAACGTTGATTGATTATTATGATTGATGTATTATATTATATTCGTCTATTACCATGATGTGAATAAGTATATGTGAGGAATGTGGAGGTCCTTGATATTGGATAGAGCAATGTGCGCCACGAGCGATAGATGAAAGTGAGTTCATGGATTTGTAGCGCGAGTGAGTAGTGTGTACTCCGATGGAAGTGTGTTACCGTAAGATGTGTGGTGAGTGAAAGGTGAACTAGTGTGTGTACGCTTCATGGATTGTAAGGAGAGGTGGAGCGAATAGAAATGGTAGGGTATTATACCAATGTAATGTTATTCTTGTAGGTGTCGGGGACGGGCCGCAGAGCCACATCGATGAGCACAGGGGATAGGCCAGCATAGGGCCGGAGGCCACACATAGGCCAGAAGTGAGGCTGTCAGTGTAGGACAGTAGAGGCACATAAAGTCGTGGCAGTCAGGCCACGGACAGGGACGTAGATATGAGAGTGACTGAGATACTATATTGTTGCCATGTTGATAGGCTAGTGAACTGATATTATGTTGTTGCCATGTTGATGGCTATGGAAATAATAATGTGTTATTGCCCTGCTGAGGTGCTAGGGGAGTGCTAAGGTGTATGACAATAGGGAGGGGATATTGAGAGACTGCGGTGCCAGTAAATTATTAATGTGCCATTAAGACCCTGAGAGGAGAGGCTGAGGCCGAAGTGTCTTTAGGAGTAACTACCGGATCGTGGATCCGAGGAAGAGTGCATGTGAGAGTGAGGCCGTTGTACGGCAGTTCATTTCAATAATATAATGTATGTAATTGCGCTAGTATATGTATAATTAGGTTTAATAAATGTGTGAGTCTGATGGGTTGTTTTGTTAAGTGTTAAACTTGTTTGTTCGTGATTGTCGTCCTGTCATAAACTATTACATCTCCCAGTCTGGGATTTGTGACACTGATGTTACAGAATCCCAGTTGATGTGATGAACTAAAACAAAAAAATACAGTTTACAGAATCCTTCGTTCTCTTCTTGACTTGATGAAATGAAATCAAGAGACGGATAAATGAAGGAGTCACTTCTATGTAGATTCTGATCTGTCTAGATATCTTAAAATCTTTATAATCCACAAGTTCACAAGTTAAAGCATGAGTAGCGAATGTGTAAAGTAAACTGTCTTTGAATTTCGGGAAATACAGACCGGGTCGATGCCGTACTTATTTCATTTATGGTATCGAGTCTCACTTTACTCTCTATTTTATATTTGTCATGTCGTATCGATTTGGAGTATCGATATTGTCACTGAAAAATCAGGGGGAGTAACTGCCCTTTGTTTCTGAGTGAGGCCTGGTGAGGCTAGCCAGTGGTCGGCCCACTACATGTCTGACCTACATTCGGCTGACCGGCCTGTAGTGAGAACGCCTCGTCTTTAGGCTATTATGTGGGTCACGACCTAAATCTGGTAAATATGGAGGGCATGGCCTACGCCCCAGTCAATGAGAAGGCTCAATATATTGATCCGTTTACAGTCGACCAATCAATGAAATAGAGGCGAGGTGAAGGTCGGGGGGGAATCACGCACCATGCTGTGTTTTCTATGACAGTATAATGGTGTTGTATGCTTGTATAGAAGGGAATGGGATGTCTCAGGCCTGTTACCTTGACCTAAACATGTGGGCAACATATAAATAAAGGTCTCGATACCAAGTATTCACTAAAACTTGTGGTTTTTATAGTGACACTGAGATGTTATTTAGGGCTAATTTTGCGGCCCCATGGTATGGTTCTTGTGCCTTTTTCTTGACCCTATCTCACTAAAAGGCATATTTCAGGGTTATAAACATTCAAAATTGGCATAATATGGTTAGTAAAATAGTGTTCCTAAATGGATAAACTAACCGAAAAGTACAAAATCTCGGTATCGATATTTTGAAGCTTAATTTCGATTTCAGGACCCGCACACACCCCCCACCCCCACCCCCCCCCCCCCTTAAAGTTTCTTCAAAGCCATGTATAACATACATTATATAACTACTTATTTATGGATGACATTAATTTATGGATATCATTTGTAATAATTACATAATGGACTCTAAGAGCTTTGTTCACTGACAAATCCTTCTGATCATACCTCTTAAGTGCCAACCATGTCGCTTACGATGTTTGATGAGAACGGAACTCTGTCGCTCGTAAGCAACAAAAAGTCCCTTCTATGGCCGTAATGGTTTATTCTCAAAAATGAAGTAAAGAGAAGATCATTGGTTTACATAGTGCTTACCGTAAAAATACAAGATTACACAAAATAAAACAACGAACGCCCAAGGAATTTAAGTTCCAATTTAAATAATTTATTTCGTTTATAATACTGTTATGACAAAAAACCAAAATATTATGGTGGTGGTCAATTACAAAAAAATAGAGCTAATATGAAAGTTCGGTTGTAGCTTATTGGCAAGGAACAAAAGTCCTTTACATCTGTCACAACGAAAAACATCTTATAGACGTAGAACACTGAAAAGATGCGGTCCCCTGGCATTCAGTAATCTTTGAAGATCATTGATTTTAGTTCTTCCAAGTGGTTGTCTTTAGATTGGAATTTTCAGAGATCCATGGAATGGCCTAGCCGGTGGTTCGATGGTGACGGCAGCGTGTCCTCTGCTTTTCGGCAGTTCTGTCCGCTCATCATTAAATGCCAGTTTGCAGTGAATATTTCTGTAGGGGTGTGTATCTCAAAGATGAAAGAGCACACGTCTACGACAACGTCTACCTTTGAATGACCTGGCCTGATGCTACTCCATATTGGATAAGTCCCCGAAGAACCCGTGGCTGAGATAAGATTTCTCGAATGGCTTGCCATTGACTCGTGCCTTCTGGAAGATGTTAACTTAATCCATTGGCACAGAGATGATTACGTTCATCAAAGTTGTTTCAGTGGTCTTATGAACGCAATCCACGTCCACTTACGTATGGCTTTTCCCTAGAGTGATGGTGCTTCTCGAGCAGAAATCGCTGATTGCATTTGATTGCATTTTTTTCCTTTTAAAATTTTATTATAATGTTCAGCCATATGAATGGATAATTACTTTTTCACAACCCCTTTTTCCGTGAAGGTAGTCGACGATGCATGAGGCCAATTCCTTTGCAATCGGGCCACCCTCACCTTCATGCCAGACTTAGCATTGACCATGTTTTGTGGCCAGGTCGCATGTAATGAAATTATGCAGTTAGTTTGGTTTTATAATAAAGTGTTGATGCATAGGGAAGGTGAAAGCAGTACTGACTGTAGATCCACAGTGATTGCACACACTGTGTAAGTCATGCATGTGATTGCTGAAGTCAGTTTATTGTCATGCCCCCTTTCCTCCCGAGCTCATTTCTTTCCCCTTCTGTGTATCTGCAAGTCCCAGTTTGCTTATATTCCTCGCAGTGTGGCCCACGCAAAAATCACACTGATCTTTCCTCAGTGTGAGCAGGGAAAGATTGAGCTCGTGTAAGATATCTCTGGACACTTTGCTTCAGCTGCTAGACCGCAAAGGAGGAAAAGCTCAATCTACGACTTCATTGTGGGCTTTCGGCAATAGTGGAAAGGCCCTTTCCGAAGCTGAGCACAGGGAAGGTTTTATCTTCTAATCTGAAGCTCTCTTGTATTTGGACTGACCTCCCGGGCCACCGTTTGAGGATTGATTGGAACTGGAAGCTATAATGGAGGGTGAGTCCTTAGGAGCAGTGGTTGCCTGGGAAGGGGATGCAGCAGCTGTAGTGCCCCCGATGTAGTCATGCAAGAGTCCTGACTTGGCACTTTGTCCCATTACTCCTACGTCTGCATGGTACTTTCATTTGTCGGGAATGCATCTGTTTGCTGTTCGCCTCCTAAGTTTGCTCCAGTTTATGTGCCTTCATCCCTATGTTTTATTTCCATTCAGAAACGTTTTACTTCCTTTTCTTTGATAGTGCCTTTGAGAATGAGAATGGCCGTACAGCTCCATTATTCGGTGAAGGTGATATCAGATCTATCATGGGTGGACTTATCAATGAAGCACGATTTTCTTTGGTAGAAACTGCAGCAAGAGACTGTTGCCATTGAATTTGTAAGCTGATTGATGGACACACATCCGTCCTGAGCAGTAACTGCAATGATTAAAGGTTACCCTTAAAGTTGTAAGCTGGCGGAGGCAAATAATTATCCAAAGTAGAAACTGTATCGGGTTGAGCCGAGTCTTGTAAGGGCATTACCACAGTTGCTATGTAGCAGTAATTAAGATAATACAAGGTTTGATACGATTAATGAACTAAAAACATGCTATTTTTTCTTTATAGGTTTTTAATCTGCTACTTTGCTTACGAACCAACATTACAACATACATCATTAGTTAACTGATCTGTATCAGGTAGTCAGCTGTAGCCACTGCACCGTGACTCACTGAGATACATTTCTATTCATATTTCATATTCTCGGAGAGGATACCGTTTTCATGAAGAGTATCGTGACCACTAATTGTGTAGGTGACTATTTATTTCTCTCCTCATGAAAACGTGAAGACCTCAAGATGGATACGGGACAACGACTTCAACAAGCTGAAGACACCAAACAGAAAGGGAATGAATTCTTTCAGGTAATTTCTTGGTTGTGTTCAAAAACGTTCTAACTATTTTGTCTGGTCACTTGCATAAACTGTCTGGCTTGACCTTTGTAAATCATTATTATCACCAAATTGAATGATAAACATTAGAATGACAGACAGTGCTGAAGTCTGGATTGTGATGAAAAATAAAGGCCATAGAATTTTAAATGTACAATTAGTCTGAGTTCTGGTCTGTCTGGATGTTATGGTGCAGAAGCTCTATAGCCAGCACAGTTTACGGTTGAGAGGTCTAACTGTTATATATCAAAGTGTGTAGTGCTACCCGAAGAGTTTCATACTGTATGCAGCCTATAAAAATAACAAATTTATGTACACACAAATGTTGAAACAAAATGGATAAATGCTTTAATGTCCCGAAAGAGGTAAGACAGAACTAAAGTGTAGTTGAAATTCAAGATTCAGAAATGTTGCTATTATCTTGGACCCACCGAGGGCAGAACACTTCTTTATCAGTGGATTCCTCCCACCTAAGATTAATGGTATTACTGTCTTCTGTCGTTTGAAGTGATATAATACAAGGTCAAAAGGTTATCAACATTTTCTTGACCTCCCACAGAAAAAGCTGTACAAAGAGGCTGAATGTCAGTACAAGCAGGTATTTCAACATCTGCCACCTGCAACAAACCTGACAGGAGAAGTGAAGGAGGAAAGAGATAATCTTGCTGTGGCCGCACATCTCAACCTGGCATTGTGTCAATTTCGCTTGGGTGGAAATACCACAAATATCAAAGAACATTGTGATGAGGCTTTGAAAATGAACCCAGACAGTGTCAAGGCTTACTACAGGCGAGCACAAGTAAGATAGTGAGGGAGGGGGAGAGAGAGGAAATAGACAAGAACGTTGAGAGAGGTATTTTAACAATGAGAAACAAAAGGAGACAAAAGATGAATCAAAGCTTACCAGATGACAAAACTGAAATATTTACCACCACAAAAAATGTTTTTTTTTCCCCCTATAGAATTTCTGCCTAGTCTTATTGCATCCCTTCACTTATCTGAGGCTATTTAACTGTGTTCTCAATCAGTGTACCATGGCAATTGGACATTTTCAAAATGGTCTTAAGATAAGTTACGGTAAGATGAGAATCGCTTGAGAAAGGTTCACTTTCACTGATTGTTTAAGAGCAAATACATGTTACATCTTACACGTCATTTCATAAACATGTTCATAACTCACTAACAGACATATTACATGAAGTAACATGGCATGGTAGTAAAATGTGGCATAGGTCTGGCTATAATGTCTCGTTAAGGGGAAGTGTGTGGAGCAAAATCCTCTGTAACTTTCTGTTTGCTTTGATGTGTATTGCTCTTGGGTGATCTAGATGATCTAGATGGTATTGGAGCGCAAGGTTATAGAATCAATCTCTTGTTGAAAAGTTGTACTCCCCATCTTTAGCAACAAGGGAACTCTAGAAATGAGACACGCCAGTCCAGTTTGATGTTTGATTACATTAATTCCAATGTTAATTTGTGCTAATGTAAACAGAGATGAAATGTAGAACACACAAATAATCCAACAGTTTATGATTTAAAGTCTTCACTACATGTAAGTCACATGAAATTCTACCTTTAGTCAGAGAATTGTAGAAACAATGTGGCCATTTTCTGTGTGATGAGATCTTTCATGTAGAATTTGTCTATCAAGTTTGTGTGTCTGATGTTTGCTCTCCCAGGCCCACCAGAACGACCAAGACTACCAGTTAGCTGTCAAGGACTACCAGCAGGTGCTAGTGCTGGAGCCAAGGAACACGGCTGCCCAAACCCGGCTACAGCTGTGTCATACACTGCTGCGTGGACAGGAGCCACAGCTACCACTAACGGATGTGTCCTGCAGCACAGTAAGAGCACAAAATTCTGGGACGCAGGGTAGATATACAGCCCTAGTCCACAGCAAAGAATGAGTGGGGGGGGGGGGGGGCTGGATGATAAAATGAAGCGAGCTGTATGATCAGGTCGAGATTAAACTCAAATGTTGACTTTCTTTTATTGTGGCATTTTGCACTTCTTCATGCTCCAATTAATTTTGTCAGTTTTACCGCAATGATTTTCAAACATTGTATATTGATTTAAAATCAAGCATGGGAGGTGGGAGGGGTGTGTGAATCCAGGTGGGGGGGGGGGGTGTAGGAAAATGAACATGGCTTTTCAGTGACCAAATTAATTGGAGGGGGGGGGGCGGCGTTATTAGGGTGTCAACTATTACAATGCGACGGCTTAAAAGTACCATCTGAGGAGTTTCATGACAGTGAAATTGCTGTGAAGGTTCAATGCCCACGAAATCTCACACCATCAGACAATGTTTAGAACTGGCTGGACCCTGGTGACGTGGGACTGAGTTGAATGTCTGAAGTCAATAATTATTAATCTATTTATTTCGAAAGAAAATTTAATATTGAATACCCGACATTTGTTCACATCACAGACAGTCAATACTTCCAGAATGTACCATTAACACTGGCAGGAGCGGTTTGTACTTTGAAAACCAAATTCTGTTTGCCTTTCTCCATTCATCATACCAGTGTTAACGCTCTGACAGAACAATAGAAATATCGTGATCCAGCCTTTTGAGAAAAGAACAACAGAAATAATTCATTACTAAAACCAATTTGTTCTTACAATGACGGACATTCATCAAAGTCTCATCTGCATGATGTTTTCTTCCTTTTTAAAAATAATTATACTTTTGGCCGACATAATGACATGAAAACCTTTATATTTCCCAGAATACCATGACATGGAAGTTGGAGTGGAATGCGAGGCTGACTGTTTTCTACGTCATTCAAAATGTCCCAAAGCTGCCCATCATTACAAGTTTATTGCCCTTGCACATTTCACCTCAGAACATCTGCCCCCTCCTTATCAAGGTGACAAGGAATTCTATGAGTTTATTGTACTGGGCGCAAAGTTGACAGTGCGGCTGATGGTGATGGGAATAAGTGACAAAAGACCAAAAATATATCCCATTAGCCAGAAGCCATATCCATTTTCCAGTGACTATTACAGAGGTCGATCAAGAGTAGGTAGTGGATGGGTGGCTGGGGTTAAGCTATACACACTGGAGGATAAAGAAGACTGCCCTTGTGAGTCATGCCAAAAGTCTGGAACACCAGCAAAACAATGGGGTAAAATACTCATCAAGACAGCTGCCCACGTTGTGTGTGATGAACAGGAAGGGCTAAACACCGAATGCCGATTCTTCTATGATTCTGATCAAATGTCTTTACGTACATGCCCCAAAGTTCAAGCCGCAGTAGACGCTCAGAGTTTTATTGAAGCTGACTCCTGTAGCTTGACATTCGTATTACATGATGTGGATTTGGTTAAACAGCTCCAACAGCTGTTCAGAAACTACATCAGGCAGTCACTAAACATCAGACAGAAATACACAAATTTCTGTGAGAATGAACCTAAAACTGTGGATGAACTGATAAAGGAACTGTCTTCACTGCAAGCCAGGTACGAGCGCTGTATCCAGCTGTATGGTCAGGTAATAGAGAAAACAAGCGCAATTGTGGACAATGTCACTCCACAATGGTTGGATGATTATGTGACGTGGTTGAAAAGCAATGGGTACCCTGATGGAGATGACTTGAGTATTTGTCTGAGGGACAAATTGTCTGGTGGTCAGGGTTACAAAGATGTTTTGGAGAAAATGTCAAGTATTCTTCCCACGCTCTGTAAACATGTGAAAGTGAATAATAAAAACATGGAGTTTTTGTCAAAGTTACCTCCCGTGTTTGACATTGATCAGACAGAGAGAACATCTCTATTGTTAGACTACCATATTCAGTATCACTTGTTGGAAGCGAGAAACAAATTACTGAAAGGTTACATGGAAAGCTACCTTGATAAGAGAGAACCTATCACAATCAATATACCAAGTACAGAGAAACTTGAGTATGACCCAGTCTATCCTTTCACTGTCATTGTCTCTCACCCTCATGGACTCAGTAAGAAAATTAGTTTTGGGGAAGTGGTAGACACAGAGACATTCAGCATGGATGAAGTGTATGGTGTAAAGTTACAGCCTGATAAGGACCAAATTCTCTATAAATATAACAATGTAACCTGTCCTGGATCTAGCGGTGCCACAGTTTACATCCTGGGCAGACGCGGTTTGGTAGTTAATGACGCTGCACATAGTGGATGTAAACTTTCAACGCCCGATGGGCAGATTAACGAGTCAGTTATAAATGCAGATGTTCGAAGGGAGAACTGCGTTAAGCATAGGTTTTAGGCTGATATTTTGGCTATAATTAAAGTAATAGAGAGAAAAACTGTGGGAAATAAAAAACTAATTCAGACAAATAAATTCTTTTCTAAACATTTTGAAGATTCATTTGTTGTCCTGTCAACCAACCAAGACTTTGCAAATCTGTTTTTCATTCCTCCCCTGTACCTTTATTTTTCTGTGTCATTTCCCAACTTGGTGGATTTCATTTGCTTCAACCCAGAGCTCCTTTTTGTCCAATTTCTCAAGCCCACCTTCTGGGCCTGTATTCACATTTTTCCTCCTTCTGTCCAGGACAGAATTTCTCATGCGTTTCCTACCCCTCTCTCTCCGATAACCCAGGATACTATTAGAATCCTCCTGTCCATTCTCTGATAACATTCTGAATGTCTTCAGACCATCTAGTGTATCCAGGTCAATGTTCTTCATGACATTTCTTGACTTCACTCAATGACTTTCTACCACAAGTTTGTTTCTTTTCACAACAAACCAAAAAATTTTGAGTTCCAAACTATCCAGGTCAAGTGTTTAGGTATCTGTTCCTTTCTCCTTATCTCTTGTTGTCTGTTCTCCAACAATAAACTCTTTTGCACTCTCACCAAGAGTTCCTCACGCCTGTGTTTCTTTAACATCCATAGGTCAGTGGACTACCATCCAATCTCTGCCTCTCCCCCTCCGTATAATTTTCACCTTCTCTCTCTCTCTCTCTCCCCTCTGTCTCTCTCTCACTCTCTCTCTCCCCCTCTCTCTCTCCTTCTCTCTCTCTCACCCTCTCTCTCTCTCTCTCTTCCTTTCTCTCTCACTCCCCCCTCTCTCTCTCCCTCTCTATATCTCACCCTCTCTCTCTCTTCCTTTCTCTCTTATTCCCCCCCTCTCTCTCACTCCATCTCTCATTCCCTCTCTCTCTCTCTCTTCCTTTCTCTCTCACTCCCCCTCTCTCTCTCCCCTTCTCTCTCACTCTCTCTCTATTCCTCTTTCTCTCTCATTCCCTCTCTCTCTCACTCTCTCTCTCTCTCCTCTCTCTCTCTCTCTCTTTCTCTCTCTCTCTCTCTCTCTCTCTCTCTCTCTCTCTCTCTCTCTCTCTCTCTCTCTATCTCTCTCTTGCATCCTTACCCCACAGCTTTCAGAAGCTTTTCTCAAATAGAGAAGGAAAGAAACTGGGATACAATTGTTGCAGTTGGCCGCCATATACACTGTAAATTTATCCTATCCAATACATATTGAATCTTGTACTTATAGCAGTTTTGACTAAATTGAAATGACAGACGGAAAGACAAATATGCAGCATGGGAATTTTAATAGTGTACATGTATTATAGATTTATGGTGCTTGGTGAGATATCTACAAATTAACTTTTTGAACTGCTGTGAACTGTTGTAATTCTAGACTAGACTGTAAAGTAACTACCAAGTCAGTATGGAAGTGGAATGAGACAATTATATCTATGGATTTCATCTCGTAATTTAGTTTAGCATAACTAAGCCGGTATTTCGCTGTAAGTAAAAGTAATAGAAAGAAAAATACTGTCAAAAACTCTAATTCAGATAAATGAATTCCTTTCTAAACAGTCTGAAGATTCATTTACTGTTCTGTCAACCAACCAGGACATTACAAAACTGTTTCGTATTCAGTACTGTAGAGACCAGCATAAGGACAGTCCCTCAGATTAAGAACTGACAGATGTGGAGTTCAATACTGCCATATATGGATACAAATCAACTATGTACAATATCAGAATACGCCCTAATAACAAGTTTCCAGCTTCCCCTTCCTCCCAGTTATCTTCTTCATCACACGAGAAACATTCCAGCAAGTTTTGTGTAAAGCTGTGTGGACAATACAATGTCTAAAAAAGCATTAAGGGTGTCTGTAGCAAATCCCAGATTGGGAGATGTACTATTTGACAGTAACAGTCACGGACAGACAAGTATAACAATTAACAAAACAATCAAACAGGCTCACACATTTATTATAACACTAATAACGACAATCCAACAAGTACAACATCTCGCTCGTTCCCTTAAGCATTCATTCCCCTTCCCGTTCCTCTCTAGGATAATCACTCCTTTACAATATTATAGTTGGCCTCAGCCTAACAATACGTCAATGGCTGCACTGCCTTGTAGCACGACGTCTCACTGCCCGTGCTCAACCTCACATCAATATCTTAATCTCACATCAATATCTTAATACATGGCCAGACTGCCACGGATAATGTGCCCTCACTGTCCTGCGGGTGGCCTCACTGCCCAACCCATGCACCTCACTTATGCTGGCCTGTCCCCGGCATCTATAAAGAATAACATCACATCTGTATAATACTATGTACCTACTATCCACTTCACCACTCACTACTAACCATCAAGCGTACACATAACATTCCACATTTCACCCACCATACAGCTGCACCTCATACCCCCACAGTATTACACAGCACTCCGACTAGGCTAGGAATCCCTGCTCCTAACATACGTATCTCGCTCATTGTTCACATCTATTTACACAGTAACGAATGACTTGCACACTCCTTAAGTCCTCGCATACAACTTATTTGCATCATTGTCATCATCAGAATATAGTAGATCTATCACCACAATTATCAATCCTTATAATTCAACCTACCAGTCTTCACTGGAATACACTACAACTCCCGACTGCTCTCTTTCACGTCTGTCCTCTTGGACTTCTCAGCCTGCAGTGACTTTTCACTACACAAGCTTTACCTCATCGCCTCCAACTTTACTCATGTCCTCATCATCATCATCATTGCCTTTCTCACCCTGTCTGCACGCTTCCAAATTACTGTCTGCTTCACTATCCCGTGAGCTAATCTCACAATCCATACCCACTTCCCCGTAATCCTTTGAATCTCGCTCACCCCACTCGTGACAGTGTCACAATGAAATATAAATCAAACAACCATGTCTTTAAAAAACTATTGGATGGATTGTAATCTGAACCTGAGCACAGCTTCTCATTGTACAAGTAATATTTTCTTTACTGTCTTTCACTTTGATGACACATATGTATTCTCCCTCAGGCAACCGTCAGCAATTATATATGGATGTGACATGGCACTGGGGAAAAAAAAAGTTATAATTTTGCACATCGTCATGCTTTACATCCGGTCCTTGTACACAATTTCAATATCTGTACGATAGTTGCAAATGTGAGTTTTTTTAGACAAATATCTAAGATTGTGTTGAATCCAAAATACAGGGAACTGAAACTGCCAAAGATGTTACTGTGTAATTTGATTACAAATCTTATCCTCCATGTGTATCTGTGTGTGGGGTACTTGTAGATGTTATTTTTCTGGTTAATATTATGTGTTATTTGCTGCCTGTACAGCTAGTTCCAGTCATATCATTCCTTTTGTATTCATGCTGAAAATGTTTGTTTTATTTCATCAAATTTCGTAGAAGACATGACTAACTGTTGTATGACTATCCAGGATTGTTATTTGGAAACACTGAAACACGCATGTTGGATCATCTGTGTATTAATTTTTTGATTTTTAAGCCACTGATACCATCTTCTTTCTTTCCTGTTCCTGCTGAACTCTCGAAAGAAAGAAAGAAAGAAATCATAACCAATAATTAGCTTGTAGAAGATTTTTGATGGAACATTGTTGAACTACCATACAGTTTTTTTTTCCAATTTCATTACTTGAAGGCACATGAATGAAAAGAAATAGCATTCATTTTACACACTGTGAGATCACGTTTTGTTGCTGTTATTTTTTTTCTAATTTTTTGTTCTTTCTATTTAACTTTATATATGATAATATTTTATTGTTCATATATTGAAATACAAATGTATTACAACATACGCATATTGAATATTTAGCCGCCATATTTCAAATACTTGAATTTGTATATTTATCATTGAAAAAGAGATCTTACCGAAAATATGTATGTGTTGGTATTTTTTCCCCATATGACCAACTATATTGGTGTAAACTTAGACTTTTGTTTAAAATTAATACTCCTCTAAAGATTCTCTTAGAAAGGTGGAATTTAATGTCATCACAAAGTCTGGATAATTATTGAAGTTTTATAGCAAAGTGAGGACACCTATATGGTCTAATGCACTTTTCATTTTATTTTACATGCTATCTTCCTAAATTTGATGTTCCATTCTTTTGATTATTTTAGATTTCTCATGTCACTTAAACTTTAACTTTGTTACTTTTGCTACATGATTTTGTTATCAACATATTATTATTTAGAACATTACATCGATTTGTTTGCTATGGATGGAAACACGGGCAGCGTCTTTGCACACTGATAGTTGTTTGAAATATCATTTCTTTTTTGCTGGCTAATTTAAGGAGGTGTTAGGATTTTCACTACATTTATATTTTTGGGCAGAAAAGACACTTAATACTTCAGCTATTCACCAGCATCAGCTGTTCGGGTTTCAGTCTGACATAAGGACTCTATGACTTGCATCAGTAACGGCATGGAAACGTGTTCAATATAATTATGTAAATTACAACAAATAATGCACCGTACCCATATGATTTTGAATGAAGTTCAGATATTTCACTGATCCATTTTTGATGAATGATGTACCAATTATATGGATAGTCAGTGACATGACAGTCAATGATTCACAAACTGTGTAGATTAACTGGCAGTGCTTATTATATAATTTCATTTAAAATCTTATTCTGTATATTAACTGGCAGTCCTAATATTATATTATTTTATTAGAAACATTGTCTTGTAGATTTATCTGTGTTTGGAATATTTGTCAATGTTATTTTTCTGGTTAACGTTATATAATATTATTTCCTGCTCATACAGCTAGTTGCAGCCATCCCATTCCCTTTGTATTCATGCTGAATGTTTTTGTTTTATTTCATCAAATTTCATACAGGATGTGCAATTTGACTGACTGACTATTCAAGGTTGTTATTTGGAAACACTAAAACATGCACATTCGATCATCTGTGTATTCATTTCCTATCTTTAAGCCACTGATACCATCTTCTTTCTGTCCTATTCTTGTTGAAGTCGCGAAAGAAAAAAAAAATTTAATTTTAACAGGGTTGCATACTTTCACCTCATCTTTTCAATATTTATACTGAGCAGATCATGAGAAACGCAGACATAGAAGATATGGGAATAAAGATCGGAGGCCGAAACATCACAAATCTTCGCTACGCTGATGACACAGCTCTTATGTCAGATAACATCACCAGCATGAAAAGAGTGTTGCACAGAGTGGATGAAGCGGGCAAGACAGCAGGCCTACACCTAAATGCTAAGAAAACGAAAGTCATGCATACTGGAACAGGGCACCATGAACACCAGGAGATACTAGTAAACAAAACAGCACTAGAAAAAGTGACTGATTTCAAATACCTAGGATCACATAAATCGCAAGATGGAAGCTGCTCAAAGGACATAAAAACAAGGATAGGAATGGCAAAACACAAAATGGTTCAACTAAACAACATTTGGAAGGATAGAGGCACACCAACGGACCTCAAAGTGAACATACTTAAGTGCTTGATCTGGCCAGTCCTACTATATGGTTGTGAAGCCTGGACACTCAAAAAGGCAGACATAACAAGATTGGAGGCAGCTGAAATGTGGCTTTACAGAAGGCTACTCAGAATAAGTTGGACAGAAAGGAGAACAAATACAAGCATATTAGAACAGCTTGGCACCACCAGAAGAATAACACCTGAAATAAATAAAAGAAGACTTGCATACATCGGCCACGCGGCCCGAAACAAAAGCACGACCCTTATGATATCAATCCTTCAAGGAAAAACAGAAACAAAGAGAAAACAAGGAAGACCACCCATTACATATCACGATAACATCAAGAAAGTCAGCCAGCTGGAAATAAGTGAACTAACTAGGAAAGCTCAGGACAGGATTGGGTGGAGGAGATTTTGTCGTGACATCCACTGTAGCAGCTAACATCGATGACGATGAAGCCGACAGGAGACAGGAGGAGACTTAAATTGTAGAAGATTTTGATAGAAAATTATTGAACCACAAAAGAGGATTTTTCCAATTTCATTACTTTTAAGGACATGAACCAAAAGAAACGGGATTTTTTGTTCCACACTGTATGCATTTTTTTGTATGGTTTTCCTCTCATTTTTCACTCCATGTATCCCTGTGTGTATTTTATTTTTATACTGAAATCATTGAAATGCAACTGCTGAACATGTGTATATTACACAATTATCCAACCATTGCATTATTTTACATGTAAAACCTTGAATAGATGTATTAACAAAAACCATGTACGTGTATTTTGCATAGACAAAAATCACTTGAATGTAATGCTGACTCTAATATTACTAATAAAGCTGTCAATGTGATCTAGAAAGTCAGGGTTTATTGGCACCACAAAGTTTGGATGGACAAAAATCACTTGAATGTAACACTGAATCTAATAAAGCTGTCAATGTGGTCTAGGAAGGCAGGGTTTAATAGCACCACAAAGTTTGCATGGCTATTGAGGTTTTATAGTAGAGCCGGGTCATCTAAATGACGTAACACAATGCATTTTTTTTTCAAATTCGTGTATATTATTCTAGATTTATTAAATTTCACTTTGCTATTTTTTTTTATTTTTTTTTGTTGTGGTTGTTGTAGGTTTTCTTCAAGTTTTTCAAACTTGCATTCTGTTGTTCTTCACCCAGAATTTTGTTGTATGTATTAACAATGTATTTTGACATGTTGCATCTGTAAAGGGCATAGAGCATTTTTAATGGATAATATATTATGCGCTATATAAATGATATCATTATTACTACTATTATTATTATTAATTTATCATTGCCAGTGGAAACCAAGGCAGAGCCAGGTAAAACTCATCAAAACCACGCACCATCGTTCCATGTATATTTGAAACTGATTTAAAATACCAAACTTCATTACTTTTTCATTTGTTTTGTTCCCTGGTTTGAGAAGGCTTTAAAGTTTCCATAATTCAGTATGTTTTTGTTTTGGGAACAATATAAATTTAATACTTTAGATATTCAACAACACCGGCTGTACATATGCCAGTCTGACATAATGACACCACGACCTGCACTGGTAAATGAGTGGACACATAATTATTTTCAAGCTATGTTACAGTAAATGATGAGTTGTACCTGTAGGATTGTGAATGAAATTCAGATACTTTACTGTTTCATTTGTGATGGATGATCGGTAGACACAATAAATTACTATGAAACAAACATGATAGTCAATGATTGACAGATTTGTGGATTAATTGGCAGTGTTAATTGTTTCATCTGGTTATAAATTGACAGTACCAATTGTTTCATCTGGTCATAAATTGACAGTGCCAATTGTTTCATCTGGTTATAAATTGACAGTGCCAATTGTTTCATCTGATTATAAATTGACAGTGCCAATTGTTTCATCTGGTTATAAACTGACAGTGCTAATTGTTTCATCTGATTATTGACTGGCAGTGCTAATTTTAATTATTAACTGGCATCACTGATCGCATAATTTGATTAGAAACCTTATCCTCCATTTTTGTGATATTTGCCGATGTCATTTTTCTGATCAATGTTTGGGATATTTACAAATGACAATTTTTCTAGTTAATGTTATGTGCTGTTTGTTGTCCATCCATGCCATTCTATTTGTATTCATGCTGAATGTTTTATGAATGTTTTAAAGAAACTTTGAATGACTGTAGAATGACTATTGACTATCGTTATGAGGAAACACTGAAATATGACACATTGGATCATACTTGTAGCAATTCACGACTTACGTAAATGATGTTGTCTTGGTTGATTGATTTTTAACATATCCAAACTGAACATTTAGAAAGAAAAAAAAACCAGTAACAAGAAAAAGTTAGGCTATACCAGATTTGATGGAACATTGTTGAAACATGACAGAGGATTTTTTCCAGTTTCATCATTTTAAAGTTTGTCAAACTATGGAAACTGTAATGTTGCTTTCCGCAGAGAGAGAGAAAGAGAGAAAGAGAGAGAGAGAGAGAGACGGAGAAAGAGTGTGTGTGTGTTTGTGTGTACGTGTGTGCATGTATACATGTGTGTTCTTTCTTATTTTTTAGTTCATATTATATCCACTTACATTGTCATGACGTAAACTGTATGAACTAAAAGGATACAGACGGAAGAAATTTGGGTTCATTGAGAACTGCATGAGATACAATAAATTTCTACAATCCAGACTGAGATCTGTTCAATGACGTATAGCAGCTGATGCCATCTGTATGCAGCTATGATGTTGTCCATGAAATCTGCCATTCAGATCTAACACTTTCTACAGAATGAAACGTTTCTGAGTATGATATCCTTTAAAACCATTTTCTACTATAGAAGAACATCATTATGGTTAAAATGTAGAATGTGAGATGCAGGACTTCAGAAATGTTGTTGTGTAGCAGATCGCTGCATTCATTGACATTGATGGGAATGTTATTTGATGTTCGTTACTTTGTCATTTTTTAATTTTTAGGCCTTTGCTGTTGTTTCCGAAAACATATTTTTAATCATTAGCACAAAAATAAAACTATGTCTGGATTATTGGAAGTTAAGCCTACATCTTGTTGTTTAATCACTTATTTAACTCTTTCTGTATTTCCCTGCCCTGTGATTTCCTTTCTCAAAAACCACACCTCTCCCTTCCCGCCGTGGAGGTCCTGATTTGTTCAATTAGATAAGTAGCCCCAGAAATCAGTTTCAGAGCTCATTAATGCAAAGTGGAGTGTTGTGGTTTGGGGGGGGGGGGTCGTTAACCTGTTAAATTTCCCTAAACGCTAAAACTTATCAGAACAATAATAAACGCCAGTGTACATCTGTTGAAACATACAGTCTGTAAGCCAATGTCTGACCATGTATTTATAAGTTTTACAATTAGTTCCAAGAAAACTGTACAAAAGTTATGTTTATCCATCAGAAAAAGTAAAACACAAACGTGCTCAGAGATACAAAAAAGAAACAAAATAGGCTGTAAAAAACTAATCCTTGTTCTCATTACTTCTTCCACAGACTTTACACACTACCCACTCCACCCTCACATCCCTCCCCTCCCCCATCTCTCATTCGCCCTTACAAACTGATGTTTAAAAAATGGTTAAGATAAGCTATAACTTTATTATTCTGTTGCCAGGAAATTTGTCACATCATCAGTCACAGTACAACAGTAAATACAATAAATATCTAAGACCTGCAGGTCTTTAACGCATTCCGCACACCCGCACATTGCTCACACAACATGACCAGCAAATAAGAACATTACTCACACACACACACACTGCCAGAACAATCCATTAGGAAAACTAACAACAGCATACTACATCAGGAAACACTGCTGCTTCGAATTGGGGATGGCAAAAAAAATTGTCTATTGCACTCTCTGTTTGTTTTTAAATACAATATTCGTCCACTTTTTTGTTTTAGTTGCAGTAGCACTATCACAATTTTGCATCATAAATTTACCATTACATCAAGCATTCTTTTCATATTATGCACCATGGGCCTCACCTCTTATCAGTGAGCAAATTGTGTGCACAGTTTTTTTAGTGGTGCGAAAAAGACAGTGCCTCATCTTATCGTTTCTAGTATCTTTGCTGTAATGAAGCTAGAGTGTGAACAGCACCTAAATCTTCGCGACTCCGGAGCCAAAAATGATGAAATTTGATGTACCCGGTACTGCTTCAATTTTTGACGATGAGTTACGTGGACACATGAACTTCGGATAAAAATCAGTCGTTAATATTCTTTGCTTACGACATTTTTGAGCCGTAAAAACAGAGATACATTTTCGCTGAGTAGAATCAAAAAGCATGATCGGAAATTTCGTTCTTGACCTTGATCTCTCTAAGGCTGTCTTTACACATTGGTGGTCGAAATTCAACTTTATCACACCGGTGTATTTTTTACGTGAAATGGGGGTGTAACAGTAAGTTCAATTAGTCATTGCATTGAGTCCAGATGCCGTCTTTAATATGGTGTAGATCGCCATCAAGCCAAGTCCATCCCCGAGACAAGAGCAGACACCCAGTGCCCTGTGTGCTCACAACTCTGCAGGTCCCAGCATGGACTACTGAACCATCTCCGTATACACAGATGACCCTGCAGATACGTCCTTCTCGAATACGAGGGACCACCATAATGATGAGATCTGGATGTACGGGTGGAATTCTTTACATGAGAAGTTGCAAAATTGTCTTGCCCGGATCGGCTCGAGTGCTCATCCCTGGCCGATCGAGTTTTCACTCGTGACGGCAATGGCGAATATGGCAGTATTCTTTAGTTGTTTAACGTCCCCATAAAGGCAATTGGAGACTGTCGGGGTATCTGGGAGGTAGCGGGACCTCAGTTGTTTCAGTCCTTGGCACTCCGCAAGTATGTGCTCGACTGTCTCCTGCGGGGACCCGCAGTGCCGGTGTAGCAGGCCAGATTATACCCCCGCCAGACTATACCCGGGGTTAAACTGGCCTAGCCCAGAATATCCCCCTGGGCTAGGCCAGTTTATACCCCGGGGTTTACTTTGGGCTAGAGACTATACCCCCCCCCCCCCCCAGTCCAGATTATACCCCCTACTTTTTTTTAAAAACAAGTCAAGACCGCACTTTATTTCAACTTTAGTTTGAATTGTCCATTATCACTGTCATCAGATATCATACTGAAGCATACATTTTTGGCTCTTGTAAATTATGATAAATTTAAAAGGAAATAAACACGCTTAAAAAGCATTGATATACAAAAGGATTGAAAATCCATTGAAACTGATATGATTAAACTTTAACACTAATTTTACTTGTGTCCGTTGGTATTATTATTGTTTTTGGTTTTTTTTATAATTAGTTGTCCATGAGTTAAACATGTATTGTAATTTTTTTGTTTGGCACCACTAACATATACTTAGTGGCAAGGTATGAACTAATTATAAGACTCATAAGTGTAGAGTTATCTGAATTTTATTTTAATTTTTGAAAATTAGAAATGTGCTTGATATGTCGGAACCATTAGATCTACATACAAAGTTACACTGATGCAGAGAGAAAGGCCAGGAAAGAATACATAGAGAAAAAAACAACAACAACATTTTAACAACTGAACTGGCAGATGGTGCAATTCCATCATCCAGCAGACATTAAATACTTCACACAACACTAAATACATACTAAAATTGTTTCACATAATGAATTTAACCTGTCCAGATCCACTTGAAACGTTCGGAATAATAACAATAAGAACACCAAATCATCGTATTTACTCTTGAAAATAAAAAGAATATAATCAATATCAGAATCACCATCATCTTGGAATAATACCAAGATAAGAGGGAATATAAAAATGACCTACACATCATTCTAGAATCTATAAGCAGCAATAATATATGTGTGTATATACCAAGTACATGTAAAGAAAAATGTGTTAAATCTTTTCAACTATTCAAGTAGAACCGGACTGAAAGCTTTAGCGAAGTAGCTTTGATAGTCATGTAAAATGACAGATTAAATCCACTGAGACAACAGTGCATTGCAGAAAGTAATTACAGTATGTTATGGCAAAAATTCAATGGATCATGTTGCATGAACATGTCTTGTTAGTAAATTCTTTGATAGCGTATTTGTAGAAATGTATACATTTTATGTAGCTCATGGTTTAAGGCACTGGATTAGTTTCACTCACGTTCGTTGGCATGTTGTAGTTGTTTTTGTAGTTGGTTGCCATTGAGTAAAATTTGCACGGTACTGTTTGTTTGGCACTGACATACACTTAGTCCCAATGGATGAAATAATTAACGGACTCATAGAAATGAAGTCATTTTAAATATTTTTTTGTGTACAAATACACAGTTGTTAAATCCCTTGGCAAGGGACGTGTTAAGCTTAGGCAGGTAAAGACGGACAAGGTCTTTTTTTAAAATTATTATTATTTCACTCGCGAGTGACATACCCTTATTCACTATAATACATAGGTTCAATCTTTCAAAAGCCTTGCAAACTAATCCAATGTCTTAAACCGTAATGTACATGAAATGTATATCTTTCTACAAATAACCTATCAAAGAATGATACTCACTAACAAGAAATACTGTTAATGTAACATATGATCCATTGAATTTTGCCTCAACATGCTATAGATCTAATTACCTTTTACAATGCACTACTTGTCTCAGTGGACTTACTCTGTCGGCCTACACAACTGTCAAGGCTATTTCACTAAAGCTTTCTGTCCAGTTTTACTTGAATATTTGAAAAGATTTAACACATTTTTTATATATAGTTGATACACATACATTGCTGCTTATAAATTCTAGAATGATTTGTAGGCATACGATGCCATTTTTACACTCCCTCTCATATCTTTGCAATTTCCAAGGATGATGATGATGATTCTGATATTGATATTTCTCTATATTTTCAAGAGTAAATAACATGATTTCGTGTTCTTATTATTATCATTATTACTGGTTAGCATTCTGTAACGTTTCAAGTGGATCTGGACAGGTGGAGTTTATCAGTCGCAAACATTTAGTGCCTATTTAGTTTTATGTCTGCTGGATGATGGAATTGCACTATCTGTCAGTTGGATTATCATTATGTTGTTGTTGTTTTTTTCTGTGTGTTCTTTTCTGGCCTTTTCTCTCTACATCATTGTAACAAAAAATACAATGCATGTTTTACTCATGGCCAACCACTATCAAAATAATAATAATAATAATAATAATAATAATATCATCAACCTGCACTGGAATGGTCAGATGGACCTGGGGGCGTGAAGGGTCTAGTCAGTTTGTATCAATGGGCGGTAGTCAGATTGACTAATCAGGCGGAAAGGGGCTGGGGTAGTTGTGTTTTCTTGACTGGGGCGGAAGACCTTCCCCTCTGAATGCTGGATCAGAAAATTAGAGGTTCTGTCTCTGCCGCCACTCTCAATCCTGCTTGAATTTTTCTTACCATGATCTCATTGTGTCAGACCACATCAGACTAAACAAACTATGGTAATTGTTCACATGTTATGGTTTTCCTTCACAGGTCAGGTCAGAAAAATCTGCTACTGGTAACATGTAATCCAGTACAACCTGTTTCATGAACTGGTACGCTAGCATGGTATCAGTGGGCGTGCACCTGTCGGTGCAAACGGCCAGGGCGGAGGAGGTTTCATCTAACCCAACGGCCACATGCTAGGGCACAATGTGACCCTCAGTATTTGAGTCCTTCATATTGGCCCCCGGTAGCGGTGTGGTCATAGGCTTGTTTGCCTAAATCACAGACGAAGAATTGAGCAAACTTCCCGGACGTAGCTTCGAAGCTGGCGGCAGCAGGCCAGTGGTTGATTGATAGGGCAGATGGCAATATACCGTCACTCTGGCCTGGATGTCATGACACAGAGCATCCACCAGTATTGGTGTTCTTTGGTTTGGGTCCTTCAACCTAGTCAGTTGGGACTGCGAGGCTGTGGAGTAGCCTACAGGCAGCCGGTCAGGCAATATGACTGTCCCTCTGGCATCCTCCTGCACCTGGATACATTTCCAGTCGTCTTGACCCTGTCTTGCCACATGGATAAGGTGTGTCCAGGCGAGAGAGTGAGTCTGATGTTTGCGCAGCTCTTTTTCACTAAAAACAAACTCTTTGCGCCAGTCTTAACACTCACCTCGTCTTCTTTCTCTTCTTTCCTCTCAAAATTCCAACGGCGATGGGCGAGTGCGGTGGCAGCAGGTTTGGATAGACTGGAAGCTGTTAGCACAGACCTACACGTTGGTGGCTGTGGGCTATGGTCGCTTCATCGTCGATTGAAGTGGAGGCGTGGGGAGGCAGCACCCACAGTAGCTGAGCAGCCTTATTTAAGGATAGCACTGCTCACCTCAACTGAGGAAGGGGCTAGAAAAGGTGCCCTAAAGAAAGCCCACTTCACATCACCCTGACTGGTATACCGCGACCAGTGGGGATCCCTTTTTGCGGTCGAAACAAAAAGAAATTCAGCTTACTCAGGCTAGGAGCCTGGAATATACGCACACTACAGGACAACTCAAACAACCCGGAAAGACGCACTGCACTTATTGCCATTGAGCTCAGCAGGTACAACCTGGACATAGTGGCACTCAGTGAGACCAGACTCCCTGATAGTGGCCAACTCAAAGAGCTCAGTGGTGGATACACCTTCTTCTGGAAAGGCAAGGGTGCAGTCAAACCGAGACAGCATGGTGTTGGGTTAGCAATTAAAAGTGAGCTTGTCAGAAACTTGCAGTCCATGCCAGTTGAAATAAATGACAGGCTAATGACACTCAGGATCCCAGTTGGGAAAAGCCAGTCAGCCACCCTCATTAGCGCATATGCGCCCATCATGACAAACCCAGATGAAGCCAAAGACAAGTTCTATTCTGATCTAGAATCTGTCATATGCTCTGTCCCGGCAGCTGATAAGCTGATTCTCTTGGGGGACTTCAATGCTAGGGTTGGCTCAGAAATCTCAGCGTGGCCAAATGTTTTGGGCCCTCATGGAGTTGGCTCATGCAATAACAATGGGTTGCGCTTACTTACTTTGTGCGCTGAATTTGGCCTGTTCATTATCAACACAAATTTTAGTCTCCCCGTGAGAAACAGAACGTCATGGATGCATCCCCGCTCAAAGCATTGGCATCTCATAGAATATGTCATTGTGAGGAAGACTGACAGAAAGGATGTCCTTGTTGTTGATATATGATATAGACTGACAGGTCTAAATAACACAACAACGACGTTTTAACTCAAGAGCAAATTTATTGTGTGCCGCATGTCTCTGATTACAATAACAAGGGGCGTCATTCCAGAACATTAGAAACAAAAGAGTAATTACGTAATTCGTACTTCATTAGTTTTGGGGTTTTATGTTAGCAATAATAATATGAATTAAATATTAAGATATATCAACATCCCCCCTGGTTTCCATAAACAAGTTGACTGTATTCAATAATGGTAATTAAAACTATACTTAATTAGCACTAAATTTAATTAAAACATTCTAGAGGTTATTTGACCTCATCCAGAGGAGGGTATTATTATGACCTTTTGTCTTCTGGTCCTTACACAAAAGATTGTCATTTCTGTAGCTTGCTTTTTCACTTGATAATGATGCAGACATGATTACACTTGGCATGGTTTAATTTTGTTATAAAAGAAAAACATGATCAGAATAATATATATGTGAATATGTTTTGTTTGTTTGTTTGTTTCTGTTTTCAGAACAGTGTCATTCTTTGACAGTAAAATTAGAACAAAAACACATTAGTCATGGTTCAAAACGTTTTGGTGATTTGATAGTTCTATTACAGCACATTTCGTACGCTTGACCAGGCGTGCTGGTGTTTATGAGTTTTGTGTGGGGTGTTTGATTATACTACTTCAAATAAAATACATGTACTGAAATTATGGTATGCAATAAATGGGTATTTTAAACAAGTGTTCATTTGGATAGAACAAAGTCTTTCATCCACAATGGTTGCTTGACATCACGTTTGGCTCTCTCACTCACAGTTGGCAGGGTGCAGGGCAGGTCCCCGAGTCTGTGAGAGTCATTCACTAACTGGCTGGGATTGTTAACAAGAGGGGACTCGGGGCTGGTGTTTGTCTCCGTCGTCGGGGTATTTGGATACATCGGCTCAGCTTCGTCGTCAGCTTCTCTTTTAAAAGGACTTGACTTTGGTCTGAGGTGTACACGGTTGCGTTGGTAGGATCCTCCGTTTTCGCCCTCTACTGTGTATTGGCGCTGTCCATTCGTACGGACAATCCTGCCCTTGTTCCAACCAGGTTGGTTGGGGTTTCTATAGTAGACAGGCTGTGACCTCTGTAGTGGTGGTAGGTCTCTGGCATTTTTGTTGTAAGATTTGGTCACAGCATCATTTCTCTCATTGGATTTTTGATTAGTGTTCATAAACGTTGTGGGCTTGCAAGGGACCAATGTGCGCGGTTGTCTTGCAAACATCATTTCAGCTGGAGATTTCTCATACTGTCGCGGAGTATTGCGGAGTTCCAAAAGCGCTTCGTACTGATCCTGTTTCTGTTGGTTGGCTTTCTTCATCATGTGTTTGATATTCTTCACTGCCGATTCTGCTCGCCCGTTGGACTTGGGGTGTCCGGGACTTGAGGTCACGTGTTGAAATCCCCATTTTTCAGCAAAATTTGAAAACTCCCGGGAGACAAGCTGAGGTCCACAGTCTGATACTAGAATTTTTGGGACGCCAAAACGGGCAAAATGTCCCTTGAGTTTCATGATTATTGTCTGTGATTCTGTGTTAGTAAGAAAGTCTACTTCTGTGAAGTTGGAGAAGTAGTCCACTGTTATAAGATAGTGTCTACCATCAATTTCCATAATATCACATGCAATCTTCTCCCATGGGTAAGTTCCTCTATTATGTTGGATCAATGTTTCTCTCGGATTCGCCGGTTTTAGTGACTGACACGTTTCACAGTAATCGGCCATTGTTTTTATTTCGGCTGCCATGCCGGGCCAAAATACTGTCTCCCTGGCCCTACGCATCATGCTGTCGTATGCAAGGTGCGCCGAGTGTAGTTTATCTTTAATTTCACAACGCATACTTTGGGGAATGAGAATTCTTTCTCCTTTCAGAATGATTCCATCGTCTGTTGTTAAGGTGTCTCTGATCTCGAAGAAAGGTGTCAACCCAGGGGGTAATTCTGACTGTGTGTTTGGCCATCCATCTTTGATAATTTGTGTTAACATTGGCAGGATAGGGTCCTTTTCCGTTTGGTCCTTTACCCTCTCTATCAGTGCATCTGGGATTGTGCTTCGTATTTGTCGACAATCTATGTCTTCATCAGTGTTGTCCCCTTGTGCACTGCGACAATTTCTTGAAAGAAAATCAGCGATTTTTAAGTTTGTTCCTTGTGTCCACGTAAAATCAAAATCGTAGCGATGGCTTCGCATCATCAGTTTTTGCAGGCGCAAAGGTGCTTGGCTAAGTGGTTTCCGGAGGATTTGTTCGAGCGGTTTGTGATCATTTATGACCGTGACCTTTCTACTACTACTATTTCCTGTTGCACCCACTGGTGCTTAGGGCAGCAACAAAGGATCTCCAGCCCTGTCTGTCCTGGGCCATCTTTGCGAGAGTTCCCCATGAGTGATTGAAGGATTTCATCTCTGCCTCGATTGTTCTCCGCCAGGTTGCCTTGGGTCTGCCTCGCTTGTGCCGTCCCTCCGGTGTCCACCGAAGTGCTGTTTTGGTTATAGAATTTGCTTCCTTTCGCAGCACGTGTCCAAGCCATCTCCATCGTCTCTTCGTGATGATGTTGGCTATTTCTTCTTGCTTGCATCGCCTCAGTAGTTCCTGATTAGAAATCTTGTTTGGCCAACAGATGCGGAGAATCCTACGAAGACATGTGGTGTGGAAGGAAGATAACTTGGCGGGGTCACCTTCTGTCATTCGCCAACACTCTGATCCATACAGGAGTGTGGATAGGACACAGCTTTGGTACAATCTGGTCTTGGTGTTGATGCCGTACTGTGTCGATTTCCAGATGTTGCTCATACTTTGAAAGACAGCCCTTGCATTTCCCAGCCTACTTTGGATGTCCTCCTTTGTGCCACCATCTGGTCTGATAATGCTACCAAGGTATTTAAATTTGTCCGTCGTGGTGAGGTTCTTGTCATCTACTTGCACTGGTGCTGAAGTGTCTACATTTAGGGTCATAATCTCTGTCTTCTTCTGGCTAATCCGAAGGCCTACTTTGCATCCAAAATTATGTAGTCTCTGCATCTTATCTTGCATGTGTTGGTGACTATGTGACAATAGCGCAAGGTCATCTGCAAAGTCCAAATCCTCTAGGTTGTCGAAGAGTGTCCATCTGATGCCTCTTGGTGCATCCTCTGTAGTTTTCCGCATAATCCAGTCGATTACGAGGTTAAACAAAATTGTTGACATCACACATCCTTGCCGTACACCAGTTTTCACTTCAAAGGATGCATCACTGTTTCCGACACTGCAACTGAAGTTCTTGTAAAAGCTTTTGATGAGTTCAACAAGCTTGCTGGGAATCCCATAGTGCCGAAGAATGCGCCATATACTCTCTCTGTGGATGCTGTCGAAGGCCTTTTCGAAGTCAACGAAGTTCACATAGAGCTGCCTTTGCCATTCTGAACACTGTTCTATGATGTTTCGGAGTGTGAAGATCTGGTCAATGCATCCTTTCCCCTTTCGGAATCCGGCCTGTTCCTTTCTCAGTGTCTTGTCCACAGCATCTGACATACGTTTCACAATGATCTTGGCAAGGATTTTGCTGGGTATAGAAAGGAGAGTGATACCACGCCAGTTGTTGCAATCGCTGAGTGCTCCTTTCTTGGGTATTTTCACTATTCTGCCTTCATTCCAGCTCTTTGGTACTGCCCCTGCTTCCCAGATAGTTGTGAACAGTGGCTGAAGGATGGTGGCTGACTGAACCGGATCTGCTTTGAACAGTTCTGCAGTCAAGTTGTCTTTTCCTGGGGCTTTGCCGTTTTTTAGGCTCTTTATTGCTGCCACTATCTCTTCTTTCTTTGGTGGATCTATGTTGATGTGAAGGTCTTCAGCAGCATCTTGTATTATTATTCTATCTTCAGGTGGTGGCCGGTTTAGTAATTCCTGAAAGTGCTCTGTCCAGCGTGCATCCTGTTCTCGTTCTGTAGTCAGTAGTTTCCCATTCTTGTCTTTGATTGGAACACTTGGTCTTCCACCGTACTTGCCACAAATGCGTTTAGTGATCTTGTGGAGCTTACCCTGTTCTCCTCTTGCTGCTGCCTCCTCTGCATCTGCCGTTAGCTGTTCCATGGCTTCTCGTTTATCTTTCTTTACTAGTCTCTTCACTTTCTTATTTAACTCTGTGTAGCTATGTTGGTACGTCTCTTTCAGCCTTTCCGATTTCACTTGTAGGAGTTTCTTTTTCATGACTTTCCTCTCCTCGATCACATACCATGTTCTTTGTTGGATCCACTCCTTGCTTTTCCCTTTCTCATTAAATCCAAGGCAGGCTACACTGCTCTCTGTGTACACTGTAGTTACTCTTTTCCACTCTGAATCAATTCCTCTTTCTTTAGGGTTGTTCTTATCAGACTCTCGTAGAGCCTGGAATCGGTTCTTGACTTGTATGTTGAAGGCATTTCTAACACTTGCATCTCTCAGTTTCTGGATATTAAGGTGTCTTTGCTTTGATGTCTTGATTCCGGTCTTGTTCAGTTTAATTTTGATAAGTGCTGCCACTAGATGGTGGTCGCTGGCTACGTCAGCTCCTCTTTTCACTTTCACATCTAGAAGGGATCGTCTCCACATACCGTTGATCATCAAATGGTCTATTTGGTTCTTGTCTCTTCCATTTGGAGAATTCCATGTGAGTTTGTGAATTTCTCTGTGTGTGAAAAGGGTCCCTCCGATGACTAAGTTGTTCAAGGCACAAAAATCCACAAGCCTTTCTCCATTGTCATTCCTTGTTCCAGTTCCATGTTTTCCCATTACTCTTTCATAATTTATATAATCTTTACCTACCTTAGCATTGAGGTCTCCCATGACAATGATGAGATCATGCCGTGGCGTCATGTCCATTTCCCCCTGGAGTTGTTCATAAAAGTCGTCTTTGTCTGTGTTGTCGTTTTCGTTGGTTGGTGCATAACATTGGATGACAGTGATGTTTGTGTGTCGTCCTTTCATCCTCATCCTCATCAGTCTGCTATTGACTGGTTTCCACTCCAACAAGCATTTGTCCAGTCCTTTCTTTAGGATGATGGCTACTCCTTCATGATGTTGGTCATCCTCTCTTCCAGAGTAGAGAACGGTTTCTCCAGTGGATGTTTTGATCCTTCCAGATCCACTCCATCTGCTCTCACTTACACCCAGGATGTGTAGGTTGTAGCTGTCACGTGCGAGTGAGCGAGGATCAGTAGTTACGAGAGGAGGGTGAGAATACAGTTAACCCACGGCCACGGGGTAAGGAAAAGCGTGCATGTTGTGAGTGGGGGGGGGGGGGTCTGAATGAGGCGAGAGCGCTGTCTTACTATCACTGCACACTAAGACGTCCGAGAGAACGGACGCAGGAGAAAGCCCAGAGGGCGAACATAAGGAGAGCAGTCGGAAGACTTGGGAGAGTGTTTTTCCAGTGATGACTGGTAGGTGGAACGATGATTGATAATAGTTATGATTGATGTATTATATTCGTCTATTAGCATGATGTAAATAAGTATATGTGAGGAATGTGGAAGTCCTTGATACTGTATATAGCAATGTGCGCCATGAGCGATAGATGTAAGTTGAGTTCATGGATTTGTAGCGAGAGTGATTATTGTGTACTACGGTGGAGGTGTGTTACCGTAAGATGTGTGGTGAGTGAAATGTGAACTATTGTGTGTACGCTTCATGAGATGTAAGGAGGGGTGAAGTGAATAGAAGTGGTATGGTATTATACCCAATGTAATGTTATTCTTGTAGGTGTCGGGGACGGGCCGAAGAGCCGCGTCGGTGAGCACAGGGGATAGGCCAGCATAGGGCCGGAGGCCACACATAGGCCAAGAGTGAAGCTGTCGGGGCAGGACAGTAGAGGCACATGAAGTCGTGGCAGTCTGGCCACAGACAGGGACGTATATATGATTGTGAATGTGCTATTGAATGATAATGTACTATTGCCATGTTGATGTGCTATTGAAATGATAATGTGCTATTGCCATGTTGAGGTGCTATGGGAATGCTAATGTGTTATGGCAACAGGAAGGTGATATTGAGAGACTGCGGTGCCAGTGAAATATTAATGTGCTATTAAGGCCCTGAGAGGAGAGGCTGAGGCCGAAGTGTCTTTAGAAAGTAACTACCGGGTTGTGGACCCGAGGAAGAGTGCATGTGGGAATAAGGCCGTTGGACGGTAGTAAATTCAATAATATAATGTATGTAGTTGCACTTTTGTCTTTATCTTTATGTATAATAAATGTGTGAGTCTGATGGGTTCTTCTGTTAGGTGTATACTTGTTCGTTCGTGATTGTTGTCCTGTTATAAATTATTACATCTCCCAGTCTGGGATTTGTGACAGTAGCGCCTCATCTCTGATGTTACTTGTGCTAACTTACCCGATTCATACATTGTTCTAACATTCCAGTATCCAATCCTGGTCTTGGTTTTGGCGGTGTTCAGTTCCTCCTTCATCCTGCTAGCAGTTTCCTTTCGGCTTTCACTACTTGCATTCATACGAGTCGCGAGGTACTCAGAAGGTCTATCACATCCAGAACGTTGGTTTTTCCATGTTGCTGTTTCCGTAACGATTTTTGTTTCTCCAAGTAAGGTCACCCCAACAAGGATTTCAGGGTAGGGTTGTTAGCCCTACGCCCAACCCCCGAACCTGGAGGGCCGGTCTGTTCAATCTTGTCTGGTCCTTCCCCCATGACCTGTCCAGCTTGCTTAAAGCTATCAGGGGCACGAGGCCTCCGCTGGCTTAGCTCCTGGGATCACTGGGACACGCAAGCCACTCCTCCACGTCAAGGCATGAACAATTGGAGCAGGTGACATTTCTGCCATAGGTGTATTGGTCAAACCTCTCAAGGCCGAATGCTACTGCCAGCATCTCTTTCTCAATTTGGGCCCACCTTTTTTCTGTCTCCGTGAGTTTTCGGCTTGCAAATTCAATTGGGTGCCCATCTTGAAGCAGGACAGCCCCTAGTGCCTCCTTGCTGCTGTCGACTTGGACGTCCAAGGATTTGGTTGGACTATAGTAGGCCAACACAGGGGCAGTAGTGATCTTTTTTTTTATTTCTTGGAATGCTCTGTCACAATCTTTCGTCCATCGAAATTCCACATTTTTCTTGGTTAATTCCGTGATTGGGGCTAGTATTTCTGCCAAGTTGTTTAGGAATCTTGCCAAGTATTGAACCATGCCGCAGAATTGTCTGACACCTTGGACATCTGAGGGGGGTTGTAGTTCACGTATAGCTTGAACTTTCTCAGTAGTGGGGGCTATGCCTTTCTCGCTGATAGTATGTCCCATAAAGACAATTTCTGATTGTTTAATCTTGGATTTTTCATCGTTAAGCTTGATGCTTTGTGCTTGGCATCTATTCTTTAACATATCCAGGTTCTTTTCGTGATCTGACTCGGCTTGTTCTTTTGTGTCGCCTCTGCCAGCTACTACAATGTCATCTGCTACATTCACGCAGCCTGCCAAATCCTGCAGGGCCTCACTTAGTCTTCTTTGGAAAATTTCACTTGATACCTTTAGTCCAAATGGTAGTCTTGTCCAGCGGACTCTGCCAAATGGAGTAATCATTGTTGTCAATTTGCTTGATTCTTCGTCCAGTTTGATATGCCAGTAGGCCTCTTTTATGTCCAGCTTTGAGAAAACTTTTGCATT